>CAJHZI010000267.1:20000-302500 GCA_905160935.1 Enchytraeus crypticus
AGTATTAATTCTTTCAATTAGCAGACAAACGAGAGTGTATTGCTAGTTCGACCTGACATTTGCTGTCTAGCTGTGTGTAAAGTTACGCCTCGATTTGTCTGCTGATGTAATGCTATTGATTTCTTAGCTAACCTGGCTTATATATGTCATTGATATGATATTTGACTCAATTCGAGACGACCTCAATTGTTTTCACTGTGTATGCTTTGTGTGAATTGTGTCCTATTACTAAACAAATAAGTCTCGTATCTATCGTACTGAACAAACAGAGCAAATACTTAAAATATTTTTCGGTTTTCTGTGAAATTAATTTTAAAATCGATTAACTTTGGAAACGATGAACTATTTCTAGACTGGCAGGGTTCAGGTTGTTGCTGTTGACTCTCGGGATCTCCGTAATGCTGACAGCTATATACATATATATATATATATATATATATTTATATGTGTATATATATATATATATATATATATATATTATACATATATATATATGCATGTATATATATTTATAATATATATATATATATATATATATATATATATATATATATATATATATATATATGTATATATATACATATATATATGCTGTTCGTTTAATTTCTTGCATAAGAAGGTAGATCGAGTGGTGCACTGAATGGTTTAACCTTGCAGTCTCGATTAGTAACATAGTGTGAAACTATCACAGAAACATGATTAGCCTGCCTACATGACTATCTTTGTCAAGGGCTATCATATTACTACAGGTTGCCCTCGGATTCAAATTCGCAAAAATTTCTTCAAAGGCGGACACTGTAACAATGTTCCAACACACTACGTATTAGCCACTATTTAACATCTCTAATAATAGTAATAATAATAGTAATAAAGGTTTAACGTTCGTTTCCTCATCCAGGGATGATGTCAGGGACGTCAGTACTCTACAGTATCAGTCTCTCTGAAAAAGCGTGATTTCATTCTTTACTAAAAAAGCTGGTAAAGCTAATGTTAACGTCAGTTTCGTCACTCGAAAGCGATGTCAGTGACGGGCGAGCCCAGGATTTGAACCCCGCACATACTGATCCGCGGTCGAGTATCTTACCGACATCGCCACTGGCTGGAGTCAGTGGCGATGTCGGTAAGATATTATATATGATATCGGCGATTCTAGATGAAATAGCAGCATGTATACCTGTTCCTGTAAAAAGGTTTTAATTAAGTGGTTTAAATTAATTAACTAAATTCATTAATTTTAATTTGCTGCTGTATTTACTAGCCACAGAATATTCTCCTGACAGACGCTTTGCCTCACGGTGACGTCATACTGTGTGACCTTGGCCTTGCCAGAACGTTCAGTAGTGGAGAAGATATTCTGGAAATAGTGGGAACGCCGGACTATGTTGGTAAGTAAGATTTGCATTAATTAATTTAATTCTATCTCATTGTTGTAATGGTAAATTCCGCACTTTGTTTGTAAAGAATTGCTTTAATTGGTTTTATTCCTATCACATTATTGTAAAAGCAAATGTTGGATATTACTTTTACTTTTACCATTTTACCATTTTACCATTACATTTAGAGTATTAGCATTAATCGCTTGTTAGTTGCACACACTACAAATGCACGTGTTTATAGTTTCTTGGCGTATTCTGATCTTTCATGTTGTATTTCTTCTTTCACGTGTTGAATAGATATTAACTTCCTGTGCAATGCTGGCAAGACTACCTTCTTTAGAAATACGATGAACCTTCTACCCTGTTTTTCTAGGCGATGGCAACTGTATTCATATTTCTTTCCCTTGCTCAGCAAATGATGAAGTTATTAATTTTCTACTTCTGGCTTGAAACCACACTGCAAGATTTGTTACGGTTACAATTTTTTAATTATATATTTTGAAGAGACCTACGCAGTGTTCAAATCGGCTACAGGTATATTTGTATACTTGGGGTCAAGTACGGTACGACGAAAGGCAAGACTAAATAATATTGATAAAATTATATACTCTAAGTTATGGCTTTGAAGTATTGGTTTATACTCAATAGTTCGATATCAGATATCAATTCGATTACACGTAAACTTTTGGTGATATATTATGTACGGTGCAGCGGAATGTTAATTTTTTGAAAAATTATATCTTTGTTCTTTTTAAACGGTTGCGCCCGTATAATATTTGTATAAGTTATTTTAACTAGGTACTAAATCCATTAAATGGCTATCACGATCAATTTATATCCCACGTAGCTTCCTGCGGTTCTATTCAGATAGTGAATAAAACAGTTTTATCTGAGACTACATGTTCTAATAGTACAACTGTTTAAATTTTATCAGCCCATTAGATTTATGAGTAATAAGATTAAAAACGTAGGATTCAGAAATAAATAAATGTTAGAATATTCTAGTACGATATCGTGCTGAGACTATGGTTTGCTGGTAAGTTGTTCAACAGCGGATCATTAGGTGCAGGGTTCAACTCAAGTGCTCTTCCTGTAACTGACATGCTATCGAGCAGATAACGAACGTTAAACGTTTCTTTAGCTTGTAGCTTGTCGTCACAGCGAGTAGGCCTGATTACAACTTTTAAAAGATTTGGTTATTTCTTGGTTCTTATGCTATTTTTGTTACATTGTGTATAGTTAATAACCAAATTTGTTTTTATTTTTTAATTTTAATTTGTAATATCTAAGTTTTACTCAAATAACCATTGGTTATTTTAGTAAAACTTAGGGATTACAAATTTGTGGTATTACAAGAACAGAGTTCATGTTTGAAAAGTCGATAATCTCTCTCTCTCTCTCTCTCTCTCTCTCTCTCTCCCTCTCTCTCTCTCTCTCTCTTTCTCTTTCTCTCTTACTTTCGCTCACTCACTCATTCACTTTCTCTATCTCGCTCTCTCTCTCTCCCTCTCTCTCTCCTCCTCGCTCTCTCTCTGCATACCTTCGTACCACATAGCGATTGCAATATTTTCTAAATGACAAATCTGGTAAAAATTTGAACCGATGACCTGTAGGCTACGACGTACGAATCCTACCCTTGCATTCTCCTCAACTACTCGCAATGCCTTCCCCCCCCTCCCCCCGCCGCTCAACCAAATCTCCACATTCCACAATTACTAATCTCTTCGTGAGAAAAACTCTTCATATCTTTCTAACCCGTGGCCGAGCTTTTGTCCGGTCTAACTGGTCGACATTATATCATATGACAGTAATAATGGAGCATTGTGCTGAGACATGATATACTCCTCGGCTATGACCGAGTGTGATTTACAGCCCAGGCGGCAGCACTTGATGTCCATATAGTAAGACTTGATGTCTATATAACAAGACTTGATGTCTATATAATAAGACTTGATGTCTATATAGTAAGACTTGATGTCTATATAATAAGTCTTGATGTCTATATAATAAGACTTGATGTCTATATAGTAAGACTTGATGTCTATATAATAAGACTTGATGTCTATATAATAAGACTTGATGTCTATATAGTAAGACAGTGCTAAAAATTTTCCTATGTATAAATATCAGTATTTGTCCCCTGTATACTGCATCCCTTGCCGTGTTGGAAAGTAATAATGGTAGTAATCTCGAGTATTTATTTTCTCAAAAGAAGCAAAATTCGGGTGTTTTCTTATATAAGAACGGGATTAATATATGCTGATCTACGACTGCGAGTATAGGCCCCTATAGTGATAGAAACTACCCGTTCAGCCAGTTGTGCTAATAACTTAAAGCTGTAAATAGACAGGAAATTAAATGTTGAATAAATAGACAAAGAAATTTATTAAGATGCAGCTATTAGGAATTATTGAACCTGCAAATTGAATTAATAACCACACTGAATGCTATACTCTCTCTCTCTCTCTCTCTCTCTCTCTCTCTCTCTCTCTCTCTCTTTAGCTCACTATCTCTCTCCTCTCTTTTTCTCTCTCACTCCCACTTTCTCCCTCTTTCTATTTTCACTCTTTCTCTTTGTCCCGTCTCTTTCTTTGTATTTCTCTGCTTTCGCCTCTCTACCCTCCCTTTCCACCCTCTTACTCATAGATGAAAAACTTTCTTACCAAAAATAAAAGACGTTTAAAAACGCGTTTTTAAAAAAAAAAATAAAAAACGTTGAAAAAAAACGTTAGTAGCGTGCACATAGCTTGCATATACATGTATATTACCATGCCTTCATTCCATAACACTAAACAATTTTATTACATCTAGACTTGATATAAAATTCTAAAGTTCTAAAGTTTGTCCATAGACTCCATACAAATATAAAAAATACTTTCAGGTCACATAGTAGAGCCACACTGTCAGTTGTTCATAATTATCAATACAAGAAAATTTAAATCCGTTAGAAATTAAGAATAGACAATGTCTTAAAAATTAGAACATCTGCTAACTAGGAAAATCAAAAATGTAATGAATTACCTTTTATATAGTGATGTTTATGGCACGAAACTAACGGCAATTTCTCAATATTTATGTGCAGTCCACATCAATTTATGTGCAGTCCACGTCAATTTATGTGCAGTCCACGTCAATTTATGTGCAGTCCACGTCAATTTATGTGCAGTCCACGTCAATTTATGTGCAGTCCACGTCAATTTATGTGCAGTCCACGTCAATTTATGTGCAGTCCACGTCAATTTATGTGCAGTCCACGTCAATTTATGTACGTTTGACGTTAACGTTAACGGCTTACGTTTTTGTACGTTTTTTATTTTTTATGAAATAAAAAACGTAAAAAACGCGTTTTTTAACAGATATGAAAAACGTAAAAAAACGTTTTTTTCATCTATGCTCTTACTATCTTTCTCTCCGCTTCTCGTCTCTCTCTCTCTCTCTCTCTCTCAATCGATCGATCGATCGAGGTCATGAAGTATGTTAAATGATACTAGAGTCACACGTAATTGGTAGCTATTTGGCACCAGGCACCAGGCGTGTAGCATCATATTGCAGGCTTGGAGTGTGTTGATGAATTCATTCAGCAGATGTAATAGATAAGTCTTTCTGGCTCATTGATCTTCCACTCGCATGTGTTTTTTGTTTAAATTCATTTAATCTTCGCACGCTGAAGAGTTATTATTTAAGTATAGCCATGCCATGCGTAATGTTATGTTTAATGCGTAATATAATGAGTAATGCGTAGTGTAATGTGTAGTGTAATGTGTAGTATAATGTGTAGTATAAAATGTAGCGTGCTAGGTGACGTGTAATGCTTAATTTTATGTGTAATGCGTAATATAATGTGTAGTGTAATGTGCAGTGTAATGTAATGTGTAACGTCTAATGTAATGTGTACTGCATAATGTAATGTGTAATGAAATATGTAATATGTAATTTAGTATGTAATATAATGTGCAGTGTATTGTGTAATGATTAATGTAATGTGTAATGTAATGTGCAGTGTAATGTGTAATATGTGTAAAGGTTAAGGTAAAGTGTACTTCGTAATGTAATGTGTAATGCGTAATGTAATGTGTAATGTGTAATTTAATATTTAATGCAATGTGAAGTGTAATTGCACAGTGCTACAAATCTGCGCGGCTCGGATTCGAACCCACGAGGGTTCAATTCACCTCAGAATCTGTCATTTAAAACTTCATGACGTTACCCCTAAGCTATTGAGACATTCATTGTATAAGGTGTATTACTTATTACTGTAATCTATAAGGTGTAATACGTATTATTACAATGGCGTATTACTTATTACTGTAATGTATAAGGTGTATTACGTGTATTCTTGTATATTAACGCAGCTCCAGAAGTGCTTGACTACGAACCTCTGAGTACAGCCTGTGATGTGTGGTATGTCTCTTATTCTTTTAAGGCCTATTTAAAGCAAAAGCTAAAGCTAATGTTAACGTCAGTTTCCTCACTCGAAAGCAATGTCTGTGACGGGCGAGCCCAGGATTTGAACCCCACACGTGGTCGAGTATCTTACCGATATCACCCTAGCTCCAGTCAATGGCCATGGTTTCATATTTAGTCCATGTTGGTTGTTTCGCTGAACGGTACCTTTCCCTTTGCTACGCGTTGCGAGCAAAGACTTGCTCGCAACGCGAGCTTTTATGTTACTTATTAACATAACATAGACAGCCAAAATAGTTTACTCTTTGCATATTGAACTTCTGTATTATTTACTGATTTTACAGTTGCTTGATTGATTGATAAATATATAATTTGATTGGTTAATTCATTCGTTCGTTCATTCATTTCATTCATATGTTTAATTTTTTTGTGATTGATTTTAGTAATGATTTGATTTATTGATTGATTCATTGACTGATTGATTGATTGTAGTAATGCAGGTATTCTTATGTATAGTCAGCTGGCCGAATGTTCTCTATTCGCTGATTGATTGGTTGATTGATTGATTGGTTGATTGATTGATTGATTCACTGACTGATTAATTGATTGATTGCAGTAGTATTGGAGTCGTAGCATATGTCATGTTGACAGGAAGTTCTCCATTCGCTGGTTGATTGGTTGATTTATTGATTAATTGATTGATTGATCGACTGATTGATTGATTGGTTGATTGATATATTGGTTGATTGATTGATTTTAGGAGTATTGGTGTCCTAGCCTATGTCATGTTGACTGGATGTTCGCCATTCACTGATTGATTGATTTATTGGTTGGTTGATAGATTAAGTGATTGATTGATTGATTAACAGATTGATTGATATATTGGTTGATTTATTGATTGATTGATTTCAGGAGTATTGGAGTCCTAGCCTATGTCATGTTGACTGGATGTTCTCCAATCGCTGATTCATTGATTGGTTGATTGATTGATTGATTGCTGGAGTATTGGAGTCCTAGCCTATGTTATGTTAACCGGATGTTCTCCATTCGCTGGTTGATTGATTGATTGATTGATTGATTGATTGACTGATTGATTGATCGATTGATTGCCGGAGTATTGGAGTCCCAGCCTATGTTATGTTAACCGGATGTTCTCCATTCGCTGGTTGATTGATTGATTGATTGATTGATTGATGGACTGATTGATTGATCGATTGATTGCAGGAGTATTGGAGTCCTAGCCTATGTTATGTTAACCGGATGTTCTCCATTTGCTGGTGACACGAATCAGGAAACTTTTCTCAACATCTCTCAAGTCAATCTCGACTTTCCTCAAGAGCTCTTTGCGTCCGTTTCTTCCGCTGCTATTGACTTCATGCAACAACTTCTAGTCCGACAACCACGGTATGCTAGCGACTTTAAAATTTTTAAAATTAAAACTTTAATAGTCAGACTATTTGAAACAATAATAGTGAGAACTATTTAAAACTTTAATAGTGAAGACTATTTACAACCTTTGTAGTGATGATTATGTAATATATCGTAGTGACGACTATTTAAAAGTTTAATAGTGAAGACTATTTACAACTTTAATACAGAAACTTTCATTTTAAAAATTAAACACCATTAAATTGGGCAATTCTATCACATTTGAGCATCGCTCTATTATACGTAGATTGTTCAGTTCACATTGAAGCTCTATTCTTGATCTGCAATTTGAAAGTTTAAAACTTAGTTAATTCACTAATCTTAATCAGTGACTTAACCTGTGTGACGGTAGCTTGAGTGTGTCGAGTCGTCTTTGTCTTGAAGAGAAGGTTTGTGCTTCTGAACCTTGACGTTAAACGCGCTACAATCAACGTATATCGTCATTCTGTTTCTAACATATGTAGTATTACAATAGATTATAAGACACCTTGAATTGAATATGAAAAGGCTCCTGAACGTGACGTAAAGCTCTCTTCTGTGTAAGTGAATGTTTAGACAAACAGGACTAAAGCGTCGTGATCTCATTTAATATTAATTGTATTATATTTATTTTCTATATTTAAAGTTTCCCCGTGTTGTGTCTGGGTTACTTGAAGATTAGACCAACCGTGTAAATTTGCACGTGTCGTAGAAGGCGACATAAAAACAAAATCCAAACCAACGTCAGAAAGGGCATTCGGTTGGTGAGCGCTTAGGCTCCAGAAATTGCTACCAATTGATGATGATGAAGACTTGTTATTTATCATTTGTTGTGTTCTAGAGATGGTGTTTTATTATTGACGTTACAGTAATCGACCCTCAGCCAGCCAGTGTCTCGAGCACTCGTGGCTTCAGTCAGGTCTATCTGAGCCAGCGAAATCCGACGTTGAATGTACGTCGAGTGAGAATTCTACGGAACTTTTCCTGTCTGGAGTTGATCGTTGTGAAGCTGGTGTGCCATCTAGTGGACAGGTGCCGGAAGATGATTCCCTAACCTCGGATCTTCCATTAGGACTTATAGGGACTCAATCAATCCTGCAGTGTAGTGATCCTGTAGAGGACATGGAAAGAATGATGACGCAATCGTCTGGTGTTAAGAAGATCGAGATGGTAGACCCTGAAAGTGCTTCTGTGTTCGAGGTGGAATTGGAAGTTAAAGAATTGGAAGTGAAGGAGCCGTGTGATGATACGGCTGATGTACATGGAATTGAGTTGAATATTAATCCAAATTGCCACGTTGAAATGATTGGGAAACAAGCAAACGATTTGCAAAATAATGACAATTTGATCATTTCTATAAGTAGTCTAGCAATTGAAGAAAAATTAATGGAAGAACATAATGAAATGTATCCTAATGGTATGAATCTAAACGTAAAGGCTGATATTAAAAGAAATGATCCTGGTGTTGAGAACGATATTACTAGTTCTCTACGTTCCCCTGTCTCTATCTGTACAGTCAATGCCATCACGTCCTTATTTCTGACCGGATCAATGGGATCACATGTGGATAGAGTCATTGCCAGAGGCCTGGCTGAATCGTGTGATGCTAGTAAATCATTTGACGAAGTCTTCGATGATGCAACCGATGTTGAGTCACAAGTCAAGCACTATAGAGATACGCTGGAGACTGGATCTAAGTATAAGGGCTTGATTGATATTAGTCCTAGTGTATTCAGTGATATTTGTAATCATGTCACAATGAAAGTACCCGATGATGACGTCGCAGTTTCAATCTCTGTCGCAGATCGAAACATTTCAAGAGATCAAATTAAGTGCTACACGGTCAGCTGTGCTTCAGATGTAAATTGTTTGTGTACTTCCAGTACAGCTTCTAATGGCAATTCTACGCCATATGTTACAAGTTCTTCTAAATCTTCGTCAGCAGTTCTAAACAACGATGGGCGTGTACTGCAAGTGCTTGGTATTCATTCAGATTTTCATCAAACCCCCTCCAGTGATGCAGATATTCATCCAAACATCTCCAGTGACGCAGATGCTATCCTGGAAGAAGCTACTGGTGATTTGGAGAAAATGTCCGAGAGAAGATCTGGGTCAGTAGAGGTCACGGAGGTCAGGAAGGTCACGGGGGTCAGGGAGGTCACGGAGGACAGGAAGGTCACGGGGGTCAGGGAGGTCACGGAGGACAGGAAGGTCACAGGGGTCAGGGAGGGCACAGAGGTCGGGAATAATCGCCTGCGCACGCCGAGGAAACGTTCAGACGGATTCCTGAGTGGTAAACCCTGTGGACTTGATCTGGGGTTTTCCTCCTTTGAAACCCCGAAACATCTCAAATCATTTGGGTATAACGATTTTGGAATCAGGAATAACCCTTCTATCTCGTCATACGGATCTACATATAGTCCCATGTCGACAGGACGCAAGGAATTCGGACATAATTCTGCACTGTCGGATACTAATCGATATAACAGGAAGTTTAATTCCACTTCAGAAATACACAGATATGGTGGAAATAGTGGTGAGTTATTAGAAGAACCTCATTCATCAATCGGTAATTTATCTTTCACTCCTAAATCGGCTAGAAATCCTCAGAACCGGTCGAAATGTAGCGGGATTAATCACGATTTGACTTCCACTGGTGTTTCAGATAAGGCAGGATTTCCTAAAAGATCTGGAAATATCAGAAAGATAAGCAGAGATGAAGATTGTGTTGTGATATACGTTAGAAACAGCAGCCCAGCTGTAGTTGGGCATAGTTCATCAGCTGTGCTGAACCATGGCAACACTTCAGATGAATCAGTTCCCTTCCCTTCATCTTCTTCATCGAGCGGTCTCACAGATAAATGTGCTAACCCAATCACTAGTGCAACCAACCTAGCGGGAAATGGTTCGATATCTTTTACATTCAGGGTACCAAACAGTACGGAGCGCTTCAGTGCATCGGGTTGTAGTCCTAGTGTAACGTCCAGTATTGCTTCTGTACCAGCTCCTGAACGAAAAGATGTAACTCAAAGAGAGTTCAGAGAGATATCTACAAATAGTATATTTTCCGGTGGGCTTTCAGTGGCTTCTAATACTTCTAACACTCATTCCCTCGATCAATCTTCTCGTTCTGCTTTTAATCACAATTCAACCGCTGCATTTCCGCCTAGAACGCTTTCATATCCGTCAATTTCAACATCCGCCAATGTTTCCAGAACTTCTGCAGTTCTACCGAATGCCGCACCGGCAAACGATGACTTCACGACATCTACGAATAAACTGATATTCCATCAGCTTAATTCTCCTGCCTACGAACATTCCGTGTTCTCCGAAACACTCACGGATAGAAAATTCCCAAATTTAAAGGTTCGGTTTCTTAGAGATACTGAGTCGGCCACTGATTCGGAGGGATACAGCAGTGGTAGTCAACTGGATGAAACGGGTTTTATTGCTAATCAAGAAGCTAGATCTTGTGTAAAACCGGATCTAACCAGTTCGAATTATAACTCTGATAAATCCTGTATGGGTGTGCCTAGAAAGCGTGCTGAAATCAATTTCAATATTAAAATTGACAAATCGCTCAATTATATAACCGAACTAGATAGAGCTAGCTGTACCTATGAACCGGATAAAACCAGTTTTAAGCAGTCTGGTTTTGATTCAGTGCCGCGGTATAATGGGTCCAATGAGACGGCTCTAGAATCTTCCAGCATTATGGTTTAAAGTCACTAACATGTCTTTTATTGTTTAAGTCTCTCTAATACAAGGCTGAGATTATATCCTAAGTCTATCTCGAGATTACTGTAATTAGTTTTTGAGGTTTTGAATTACAGTTTTGACTGCCACTGCTTACCAGTCATGCATCTATCTCTGCTGTCTATTCTATATGTAATATCTGACGATCTCAGTTCATCATCGTCATCATCTTCTTCATTTTTCCTTGAATCACGGTTTAGCTAGGGTCGGGGTTAGACAATCTTGTAGTAATTTGTGGAGCCTCTGTGGTCATCAACCAAATGCCCTTTCTGACGTTGATTTGGATCTTAGTACTTTGTCGCCTTTCATGACACGTACATTTAACGGTTGAACTACTCCTCAGCAACCCGGACACAACACGGGTAGATCTATCTGCTATCTACTATTATGAAATTTCTGATGGTCTCTGTTCTGCCTTATAAATGGTCATTTTAAATATATTGAACTGTGAATATATTTCTATATATGAAATGATTCAATATTTTAAATACCAGTATTTTTTAATCGATTAAAATATATAAAGACGTACTTAGTTTTGTCAATTTGACTAGATAGAATGCTGTTATTTTTTTAACATCTTCCACATCTTATAAACCAATTCATTGCTACCGCTTAGCTTCCATTTGAATCTTTACTCTAATTCCAGAAAATTAATTAATTAATTGGCAATAAATTATTGAATATATGCAAATTCTTAAAAACACGGATATTGTTTAAGATGTAATATCATTGTTTAAATGTTTTGCTTTTCCGGAAGAGGTCCTTTTATTCTCGCCGCATTCATTTTTGTTTATTAGTTTTTAAGGTAACTTTGTAAGTTGATATATTTTTATTTCTATGAAATTCTATAAATCAATATCACAAAAAAGGAAAGTTTCTGTGGTACTTTATCTCTTAGAGTCGGTTTGTTTTGTGGTCTCCCCTTTCGTTTGTGTTTATCTGTTCGTAGGTTAACTGTGTACATTGATTTAGTTTGAGGTTGCAATGAGATAACAATTACTGTAAAGAAAAGCCTTACTGTGTAGGAAGAAAATATTGCTCTCTACTTTCTATTCTTTATTTTCCCGGTCAATCGTATATCTTATATATATATATATATATATATATATATATATATATATATATATATATATATATATATATATATATATATATTTATATATATATAATTCTAAATAAAAGCCGAGTTATTTAACGTCAGTTTTTCTGCTCGGTAGCCTGTCAGTGACGTGGACTTGATTTGAACCTTCATCGTCAGTTAAATGCCTTGTCAGATCCGCTGTCGAACTTCTTACCAACAAGCCATGGGCTCAGCTCCGCATCTGCATGGAATTCGATATAAGATGATGATGATGATTATTGACTGATTGATTAATTGAATGATTTACTGCCACATTTTGATGGCTGATTGGTCTAGGAGCCCGCCTGACTGTGATTTACTTAATCTTCAGTAGATATAGATTTCAATACCTGGGCTAATCTACTGTAAACAGTATAAAAAGCTACGGTTAACGTCAGTTTCCTCACGCGAAAGCGATGTCAGTGACGGTCGAGCCCAGGATTTGAACCCCGCACATATTGATCCGCAGTCGAGTATCTTACCGACATCGCCACTGGCTCCAGCCAGTATAGATATTGCTCTGTAGAGAGCAATATCTCTACTGGACTAACTACAATTTCCTGTAGGGTCTAATTACAGTTTCCTGTCACCTGAGATCCTTGCATTTAGTCATCTAACCGTCGTTTATGGTTACGTGATCTCTATTCGCATTCGAGCCGCTCTCCACTGTTCTCCACTATTCGGCCCTTTGTACGAATAGTTATTTTTCAAACTGGTCGGATTTACACTACTTTTCAAAATAAATAATTTGCAGCAACTTTGAGTTTGATTCTAATAGATCTACATAGAGGCTTTCTATATTCAATTATTCCATATTCTATTTCTATATTCAATTATTCCATATTCTATTTCTATATTCTATTTTCTATATTCTGATGTTGACCGGTTTCAGTTGTTGTCTCCAGACTAAAGAACTTTATCTAGCTAATTTCTCTAATGATGAATCTAAAAAATTATATGTAATTTTAATGGTTCTAAATAATTATGTCATAACAAAGTATCTAATTAATTATGTCATAACAGTGACACTAAATAATTATGTCCTTATAATGACACTAAATAATTAAGTCATATCAACGACTCTAAATAATTATGTCTTAACAATGTCATAACTCCAACTTATCATGTTGCTACAATGATTCTAAGCAATTGTATGTCATTATAATGACTCTAAATAATTACATGTCATTGTTTATTACACTTTAATTTGAGATTTTCAATCGATGCTAAAATTGTGTCTTTCAGCTTTTAAATTTAATGTTTAATTTAAGGTTTACGCATTCCCTCTAGGCCACTTTTTTACTGCATGATGAAGTAAGGCGCTAATAGAGAAGTTTGAAATCAACTTTAGTTTGGTTTATTCCTGTCATTTGTCTGGTTTGATATTAAAATAGTTTTCATTTAGCTAAATATTGTGTTTTAAATGTTGAACGTTAAAGGTTTTTCCTATATTTTTGTCGTATTTTCTGTTTATAATTGTCTCGTTTATGTTTCTGATAGATGTAGAGTAATTAAAAGTTGTTTTTTTTTCATTTGAAATAGATGTAGCCTTTTTTCTCTAGTAACTCTGGCATTTCGGACTGACTATTATTTATTCTTTAATGTCAACTACTGTTAAACAAGCTCATGTCAACGTCAGTTTCCTAACTGAATAAAGTAATTAAAAATAAGTTAAATTACTACATTATCATAATTACTAATGAAGAGCTTAACAATCCTAGGAAATGGAATTGAACCACTTTGCTCTTGTGATCACGGCCAATGAACTTATTACGTCTTACTTACGTCTCTATTACGTCATAGTTATAATAGGACAACAGTTGTCCTATTCTAACTATGACGTAATAATGACGTAAGTAAGACGATAAAGTTTATATTTAACTTATAGTTACTTTAAGTTAAATATCTACTTTATCGTTATTCAAGTACACTGATGTAGGCTGTTTACAATTACACTATCACAATGTCATTCTTAGAAGATTTTAATCGCTAAAAAGTGAGTTTTGAAGATTTGATGCCATTTATGTTTTATGTTCTGTATTTTATTTGGCGAATAAAATAATTTTCACATCTCTTCTGAGCATCGTTTTTGAGCATTGTTTTAATTCTTCGTCTGAAATAGAATATAGGCCTGTGTGTAATATAGGCCTGTGTGTAAAATAGGCCTGTGTATAATATAGGCCTGTGTGTATTATAGGCCTGTGTGTAGTCTAATATAGGCCTGTGTGTAGTCTAATATATAGGCCTGTGTGTAGTATACATGTACATGTAGGCCTGTGTATAATATAGGCCTGTGTGTAAAACATTTCTAATCTATGTAAGATGATTGCGGATTAATAATAATATAATCAGTGCATTTATATAATGATCGACTGTACGATGTAAGTCTATTGGAACATCTGGAATTTATACCATTAGGCCTATATCAAAGTCAAAGATAATAACATCCACATATACAGACTGGGGCAAAAAATAATAATCCCCTAGCGAAATCTCAATAACTTCAACAAAACTCAAAATATTTGTACACAATATTTGGAGCTTCTACAGGAGGTATTTCTGCATATTACCTGCAAATTTGATGAAAATCTATTTAGCAATAAAAAAAGTTACAGCGTTTCTACAAAAAAATGTAAAAATCAATTTTAACAAGGCTTTTTTTAACAAAAGTCTTAATAACTTGGACAAAACTCAAAATAGTTTTACGAAATTTTCGGAGCTTCTAAATTAGGAAATTCTGCATATATTCTGCAAATTTGGTGAAAATATATTCAGAAGTAACAAAAATACAGCGTTTATTCGGAAAAATGCTAAAATCAATTTTAGCAAGGCTTATTTAAACAAAAGTACCGGACATTTTCTTCAAAATTTAGGAATAATTTTAGCAGAAGCACGAATTTTAAGCATCTTTTATTGGAGTAGCTAACTAGGTAGTGCAGGCTTATACTCCACTACTTAAGTAAGGGGCCCTTTTCAGGGTCGTTATTTTCTTAAAAGGTACGACCGACATTTCAAAAAGCCTTGTTAAAATTGATTTTAGCACTTTTCTCGTAGAAATGCTGTAATTTCATAATTACTGAAACTATTTTAACCAAATTTGTAGGATATGCGCATAAATTTCTCCCCTAGAAGCTCCGTAAATTTTGTACAAATATTTTGAGTTTCCTTAAAGTTATTGAGATTTCGCTAGGGGATTATTTTTGGCCCCAGTCTGTATATTCTGCAATCAACTAATGAACTTAAAACATTTCTTCTGATGTTAATCTAACGGTCAATCACTTGCCAACTGCAACTTAAAATTTAGTTAACTTATTAATTACTTATTAACTAAATTTAGCTAGTAGCAGGGGCAGATCCAGGAATTTTTTAAGAGGTGGCCCGAAAATTTTTATTGAGAGTACATATTTTTGCTTACGCCTTCTTCGGGACATGTAACACAACCAGACACATTTTTGTGGGGGGGGGGGCTCAAAATTTGTTCACTACTACGTTCGGCTCATAGAGTGAGTGTATCCCCGTACCTTAACCCCCCTCCCCCCGCTTACTAAAGTCAGGGGAAAACCTAAAGTCCTACATTTGTTATGGAAAAAGTAGGTTAATTTTTTCACCTCTGAAGAAACTCTGCGGATATCTATGAATTGCAAAAGTGACATAATTTTGGCGGTGGGGGGTGCTTAAGCCCCTCCCAGCCAAGGCTGTTTGCACCACTGCTACGGGACAGAGCTCACATTTTTTACTTACACTCTTTTTTCTTCATATTTGGTTATGCATTGATTCAAGTGAAAATTGAGAGCTAGTGAAAAGGTCAACATTTTTCAGGCCCCTTCCATTATACAGGGCTCCTAGTTTAGCCTAGAAAAAAACGAGCTTTTGCAACTGCATTCCCTGTCTTACCCTCCCCCCGCCCCCCCCCCCAACCACTGCCATTACTAACATGTTTACACATCGAAATTGCCATAGGAACTATAAAAAGATACCCTATCTTATCCTCCCCCCCGGCCACCCCCTAACCACTGCCATTACTAACATGTTTACACATCAAAATTGCCATAGCAACAATGAAAATATAGTTTAAAAATTTTTATTGCCGGACCTAAGAGGGGGGGGCCCGGTCCCCCTGGGCCCCCCTGGATCCGCCACTGGCTAGTAGTATAATCGTTGCACTCATCAGTGAGCGTCATTTCGGAGATTCTATGTTGAAATATCTGCCTTGAACCTACCGCTCGCTCTACACTCTCAGCCATTCACCCGGTCCAACGTTTTAATTATCGCGGTTGTCCGGAAATGATTGTAATATTTTCTCCGGAGCGTAATAGACATTTACACTGTTCAATGTTGATTGGGACTCACCGCGGCTATCTGAATTAACCAGGTGGAGTGTCTGGGGAGCAATCGTTCATGTAGAGCTCTGTGGTCACTGCATACCTCGAGACTATATGGAACCTCTCGGCCTTCAATCTCATTCCTGTCCATCCACTGCCACATGTTCTCTGCATATCCAGTGCGCTAGTGTTAAACTAATATCAGAATGTGTTAAATATAATTCAAATATGAACTCAAATATGAATAGAACTCAATATAATAGAACAACACAATAGAACTATAATATGAACTTCTGGATCCGTGCCTGCAACGATGATAGTGTAGGTATAGATGTCTAGCCTGTCGTCATCATCGTCATCATCATCATCAACATCGTTGTTATTGTCAACATCATAATAACAACAATAATAATAATCATCATCATCATCAATGTCATCATCATCATCGTCATATCATCGTCGTCGTCATCATCATCATCATCAAAGTCATCATCGTCATGATCATCATCATCTTCGTCGTCGTCATCATCATCATCGTCTTCTTCCCTTGAATCCCAGTTTAACTGCGGTCGGGATTCAAATATACCTTCTCCATTCCTCTGTTGGTTTGGATCTTTGTCGCCTTTTACAACACGCGCAGTCCACGGTTGGTCTATATCCTTCATCAACCCTGACACCACACTTGTATGCAAATGCAGATATGCAGCTAGTTATTGAGAACTAGAAACCACACCTATGTTTTCACAATCGCTACCTTGGTGTAATTCTAAATACCTTTTAGGAGTTGGTTCTCTTTCTGAAAGCCTATTTCTCCAGTGAAATTCTACAACTTAATAAACAATTTACCCATAAAGAAAGGAAAGATTAATTTAAATAAAAGCTTTCCTTACCTTTGACTTGAAATGAAACGGGTTATACACTGAGAGAGAAAGAGAGAAAAGGGGGCCAGTGTTGCATAATAAAGCAACATTAGTATCGTAGGCTAATTGAAACCAATTCTTTATTTTTAAACATCCCAATTTCTCCTGCATATTTTACTTTAATATCTATGTCTTCTTTTAGAGTTATCGATAACAAGAAACCATATTGCTGAATAACAACAAAATCCTTTGAGTTAGAGCAAAATCATCAAAATTACAACAAAATCATTTGAAATGCAGCAAAATATGTGAATTTCGTTGCAGAAATGATCTGGATTGCACTAAAAATCATCTGAATTATAACAAATTGTTTAAATTACAGAAAAACATTATCTGAATAACTGTAAAATCATCAAAATTACAACAAAATTACCTGAATTGCAAACAAAATTACCTGCGTTACAAAAAGATTTGCATTACAACAAACCAATCTTCATTACTACAAACTAAACAGAATTATAAAAATACAGATGGATCTCTAATCAAACTCCAGCGCGGTCGTACAACTCAATATAGTTGTTTATTCGTAAGATTGATCAAGGAGTCCAAGATTTAAGCAATCCTTGTATCAATCAATCAATCATACAATACTCAGAGATTATTCGATTATCCTTCACCAATATCTTCCAAATAAGATTTTACGCCATCCCGCGATTGTGTTCGAATAATTCTAAGTTTAGTTTTGTATTGGAGTGGAAATTATCTATTCTAGCAAAAGAAACACACACATGTATGCGAAACGATGTGATGAAATCTATCACATTAAGTACCATGTATAAACTGGCTGAAGCCAGTGGCGATGTCGGTAAGATACTCGACGGCGGATCAGTATGTGCTGGGTTCAAATCCTGGGCTCGCCCGTCGCCGACATCGATTTCCAGTGAGGACCCTGACTTTAACATGAGCTTTTTTTAAACTTTCTCTGAAAATGCCCGAATGCGAGGCAGTAGGTGTAATTTTCAAATCCAGTTCTCACACCGCCACTGGAAGGCTTTCGAGACTGGAAACCTACGTTAAATTCATTCTTTATCCTAAATGCATTCGACCGAGAATCAGTATGTGCAGGGTTCAAATCCTGGACTTGCCCGTCACTGACATCGCTTTCGAGTGAGAAAACTGACGTTAACATAAGCTTTGCCAGCTTTTTACTTAAGGTAATTCACTTAAAACACAAGTAATTTGAATACATTAATGCCCATCTTAAAAATAAAACTAATTCAGCAGCATAAGGAAGTGCAGGGGAGGAATATTTGATATTGAAACATCTTCATTGTAACTAGTGGTGTCGACTGGTACCTGAAAACCACAGGCTGGCTGATTCTGCGTGAACGGTTTCCGTTAATTATTCCAAGCGGTTTTGATCAATATTCCGGGAAGTCCTCTAATACAATGCCATTCGATCGAAACCATATTGATCTCATGCCATTCCACCCCATTCGTCTCATTAAGACACCCCCCTGCCCGGCCACTACACTCATAGCATCAGCTTTATTGGAGTGCCTAATTTTTTCGCCAAAGTTTTTTGTTCCGAAGCAAAACAAAAGCAGACGAGTATATTAATTAATTTTTAATATTCTGTTTTTGTTTTATTCGCTGAACGTTTGTGTGTGTTTTCAAGCATATGTACTAGTTAGCCATTTAAATAACTAACTTACTAACTAACTGACTGACTGACTGACAACTGACTGACTGACTGACTGACCAACTGACTGACTTACTAACTAACTAACTAACTAACCAACCAACCAACCAACCAACTAACTAACTAACCAACTAACTAACTAACTAAATAACTAACTAATTGCGCTGGTACTGAAGATGTACTGCGCTGATACTGAAGATGTACTGCGCTGATACTGAAGATGTACTGCGCTGATACTGAAGATGTACTGCGCTGATACTGAAGATGTACTGCGCTGATACTGAGGTGCTGCTAGGATACTACTCTAATATGATTCTATCGCGACTATTCTGTGATATTATGCTGACACGATGTAGGTAAATTTATCCTAAATCTCAAAATTGTGCATGCAGTAATACTTTAAATACCATTGCTATTTATTGAAGAGGACCTGGTTTTTTTGTCTTGGACCCGCCACATGGCAGAGCTCAGCGCGGAGAAATACGTTTTGTGATTACTAGGTATGCATGTTAAACTTTAACTGTGAAAATGCGAATCTTATAGAATATTAATCATGGCATTATATATCATGGATCTTCCAGTAGGCAATGCACTAAGAGAGAGAGAGAGAGAGAGAGAGAGAGAGAGTTTACTCGCTATGCATGTAGGTTAAAACTTCAACTGTGAAAATATGAATCAATACCGCCACGAACAACACTAGATTTCTAGCGTTGTTGTTGTTGTTGTTGCTATTGTCATGATGTAGTTGTTGTGAAAGCTATCCTGATTTCTGTTTATTTCAAATAAAATGGCACAGCCGCTAGTCAAAGCAGCTAATGCAGCTGCTTGTCACAGCAGCTAATGAAGCTGCTAGTAACAGCAGCTAATGAAGCTGCTAGTCACAGCAGCTAATGCAGCTGCATGACACAGCGACTACAAGCAGCTGTTTATCGCGGCTACTTTACATAGCAGTTAATGCAGCTGCTTGACATAGATACTATACAAAGCAACTATGCAGCTGCTTTACACAGCTGCTTGACGTAGCCAGTAGACACAGCAGCTAATGCAGCTGCTTGACACAGCTGCTAACTACAACAGCTAATACAGGTGCTATCACAACTACACGTACTAAATACAGCTAAATAGCACAGCTTCTGAATACATCTGCACAGCACAACTCCTTGAAACGATTGCCATGTAGATCAAGAACAGCTGCTTAGTACAACTGTTCAGAGCAGCTGCTGACAGTTCGAGCTGCTTAGAGCAACTGCTGATAGCTCGAACTGCTTAGCGCAGCTGGTAACATCTCGAACTGCTCAGAGCAGCTGATGGTAGCTCGCAGCTGCTTAGAACAGCAGCTGACAGCTTAAGCTGCTTAGAACAGCTGCTGATAGCTCGAGCTGCATAGAATAGCTTCAGATAGCTCGCAGCTGCTTAGAGCAGCTGCTGATAGCTCGCAGCTGCTTAGAACAGCTTCTGATAGCTGACAGCTGGTGGTGGGCTCGCACGTAGCTGCCCTGAGACGGGACGACCCAACGTCGTATATCGCTTGAATGACTCAAGGAAGACTACAGATGGATAAATAGATAGCGCCAGTAGGGCCAGTATGGAGCGGGGGGTCGCTTAATGCGTCTTGTTTCCTCAAAACGCTTTAATGTAATATGGAAAGTGGACGAAATATAAGACATACTACGACTAAAGCGTTTTAGGTCGAAGAATGGAAGTGAAGTGAACTAGAGCAAGACCGAGACTTGGGAAGATAGGTGATTTGATAAATATTCGTGGGTGAATAGAAAAAGAAACGTAGAAACTAACTATATTGTATAACGTCTGCTTTCGCCTCACAAGGGATACTAAAAAATTCTGCCCGGCTGCGATTTGAACCGATGACCTCCTACTTATCAGGCAAACGTGCTTATCATTCGATCATCCACCCTGTATCTAGAAGACAAAGATATGTAGATTAGATATAATGTTTCACACATCCTACTAGGCATTATACTAAGAGATATGACTTAAATATTCTGTGCGCTATGGAGACGTCCCTGACATCATCCCTTGATGAGGAGACGGACGTTTAACCTTTGTTTAAAGAGAGAGAGAGAGAGAGAGAGAGAGAGAACAAGAAAGAAGGAGAGCAAAGATATTTGCACAGATATAGACAGTGGTATAGTAAGGAAATAGAGAAGGGATTGAAATATCGATGAGGGAAAAGAATCTGAAGGATAGAGAGAAAAAGAATAGGAGAGAAAAAGAAAGAGTTAGAAATGAGTTAGAAAGAGAGGGATTGGTAATGTTAGAATTAATGGAGGTGAGAGAACTAGAAATAAACAAATAAAGAGAGAACAAGAGATTGTTAGAGAGAAAGAGAGAAAGAGAGAGAGAGAGAGAAGGAGAGATAGAGAGAGAGATAGCGAGTGAGATTGGGAGAGGGTGAGGGAGAGAGAAAGGTTAGAGACGAGACAAAGAGAGAGAGAGAGAGAGAGATAGACATAGAGAGAGAGAGACATAAATATAGAAAGAATGAGAGAGAAAGAAGTGTAAGAGACGAGACATAGAGAGATAGAGAGAGAGAGAGAAAGAGAGAGAGGCAGTATGACAGAGAACCATACACGAGATCTATATCTGCGCCCACCCATGTATTATTAAGACCGCAGCGCATGGAGCGTACTTCCTCGTGCGTTTTTTTTCAAGTTTTCCAAAGGGAGATGTTTTCCACAGTACAGGAATCCGAAAAACTTGAGCCGAGATTAGCGATAAATGCATCTGATCCTAATAGGCGACTAGCGTATATACTGAAACGCCTATATAACATTCTGCATATCTAAGCACTGATATAAATCTGTAGAGTTTGGATATCTCTCTATTGAGATCAAACGTTGTGCTCTAAAAAGAGATTTAATCCATTACTTGCTCTCATAGTACGTGACTTCATCTGGAATCTGAAAAATTAGCTATCAATATTGTGCCTGAATAAAAACAAAAAATAAAATAAAATAAATGTAATAGTAAATTTCAAACATTAACCAGCTATGGATGGGAGAATTTAGTTACATAATTAACAATGTTCAAAGTAATATAGGGAGTTACCACTTCAGCTATTCTTCTCTTCAAGCAGTCGCGGCAATTGTTTCGTCCTAGTTTCTTTACGGCGGAGTTAATGCATTGGACCAAGTCACAGAAATGAACGTGAAACCTATGCAGAGAGACACAAAGAGAAAGAGAAAGAGAGACACAGAGAGAAAGAGTTGAAAGGATAGAGAGACTATATATATATATATATATATATATATATATATATATATATATATATATATAAACATGTATATATATATATATATATATATATATATATATAGAGAGAGAGAGAGAGAGAGAGAGAGAGAGACAGAGAGACAGAGAGACAGAGAGAGATAGAAAGAGAGGATGAGAGGAGTCAAAGAAGGTAAGGGAGTTAGAGAGACAGTAGTGAGTACTAGAGGGAGAGTCATGTAGTATCTACACACTGGTCACAACGCCCAATATCATCTAGTTTATATACTCGATTAACCATTCAAGGGCTTTGGGATATCTGCTAGAACAGCTGTGTATTTCAGCTGTCACAGCTGTTGTATCAGTTACAGCAGCTGTGGGTATCAGCTGTGAATATCAGCTGCAGCAGCTGTGGATATCAGATTCAGCAGCTGTAATACCAGCTGCAGCAGCTGTTGTTATCAGCTGCAGCAGCTGTGGGTATCAGCTTCAGTAGCTGTAATGCCAGCTGCAGCAGCTGTTGTTATCAGCTAAAACAGCTGTGGATATCAGCTACAGCAGCTGTGGATATCAGCTACAGCAGCTGTGGCTATCAGCTGCAACATCTGTTGGTTACAGCTGCAGCAGCTGTCGATATCAGCTGCAGCAGCTGTGGATATCAGCTACAGCAGCGGGACGTACGACTTGAAGAGAAAGGGTGAAGACATCGACTCTGTGCGGAGTCAACGTTAGATAAGTCATGCAATAGAACAGCGAGTCAATGCAGGATAGGCAGTGTAAACAACCTTGAATTAGCTGTAGTCATTGTATGTCCTCATTAAAGAGGACCCCTTCGATAAGAATTTATGTAGTATCCTTTAAGCCTAGTTAATATATCTAAATCTTAAATATATTTATTTATATTAAATTTAAAAATCTACGTTTAGTAAAGAAAAGTAAGCATCATCATCATCATCTTCCCTTGAATCCCAGTATGAATAGGGATTGGATTAGAAAATTTCCAAACTATGCTAGTGATGTGTGCTGTTTGGGGACGTCCCTGACATCATCCCTGGATGAGGAAACGGAAGCTAAAACCTTTATTATTATTATTATTATTATTATTATTGAAGCTTTATATAATCATGTCTATAATTATATAATTTAGTTGTAGAGTCAGTCATTGAATGTCCTCAATAAAGATGACCCCGTCGATAAGAATTTGTGTAATATCTTTTAAGCCTAGTTAATGTATTAAATCTTAAATACATCTATTTATATTAAATCGTTAAATACTTATGGCTATAATTTTATAGTCATTTATGATATAAACTGTAACGAATAGGATTACGGGGATAATATATTTTCCAACTGATGTAATATTAGCTAATGAATATTCTAATATCATCAATAGTGTAGGGCAATTGCTCATGTGTAGGCCTATGATATCAATCAGTTAAATGCGTAATTGAATGGAACGCTGAAGATTTATAGTATGTCTATAAAAGAGAATCCTAAAACTTTTCTGAAAGGGATTAACTTCACTCATAAAGAGCAACCAATGTGTCTTTCTAGTCAATCTCTGCTAATTGGCAGATACATGACACATATTCTTACTCATAGACTGCTTTCGTGTTGCATTAAGAGCACTCTGTCGTTTCTGTTTGAGTCCGCGACACGAAGAATAGACTAACGGGTAACTGCACGTGTCATAAGAGTGAAACTCGGCAAACGGTTTGGAAAGAAGTAAACAATTATAAGAAGAATCCCTCCAGAAGCTATAGTACCCCAAATAAAGAAGTAATAGAAATATAGGAGAAATCCGTCAGAAGCACTAGTATCCCAAATAGTGTTATGAAGAGTAAGGTTAAGGCACAATCTTTTATGAAGGGGTAGAACCATAGTAATGGGCAAGGCCTGTGAAGTTAAGAAAATCGTTCGTTTCTACAGCACAAATGGATACTGTAAGAGATGGCATTGCTGGGAAACTGAAGTTTAAATGTACAAGTGGGTTGAGAAGAAAATTACATTATATTTCATGCTAACAATTACGTCCTTACTCCTTTATATACTTATGTATTTTACATTTCTGTCTGCTTTTACAGGTTTATAGCAGTTAATTTATAGTTAAATGTTCAGTATTAGCTGTAGTGTACATGTAAATAAGTAACAGAGAAAGATGCCTTGGATTCTGGATTTAGAAATATCCGGAGACAACAAATCATCACTTGGATATTTGCACTCAAGATTTAGAATGGAGTAAATCATAGATTTTAATCCACAAAATCATGAAGTAAGGATCTACTGATTGTCAATCTTAGCCAGTATATTTAAATGTAATTTATGTACATGTATATTGTTATGTATTATTTTTAACCTTTCTTCTCTGTCAGACAAAAGAATGTTGCAAAGCCGTACATTGTAATTCTAAATCTAAATTTAAATTGAAATCCAATGAAAAATGCAATCCTAGTGTATCTCCTTTCTTTCTGTTTTTATTTCAATCATTCATGTCCTGATTACTCTCTCACTTTGTATCATAGGAACTGTTGAAGTTTTTTAAATTTTGTGAAAATCATTTTAGAGCGAGATTTTGCGCAGTCGGTTGACATAGCTTTCATATGCTTTCAGTCCACAGTTGTCCGCTGTTTACTGTTGTCAGCTGTTTACTGTTGTCAGCTGTTTACTATTATCAGCTGTTTACTTTTGTCAGCTGTTTACTGTTGTCAGCCGATAGCTGCTCCGCTGCTAGCTGCTGTCAGCTGCTAGATGCAGTCAGCTGCTACTGCGCCGTCGTGACTGAAGGGGGCATATTTCTCTAAAATCTTTCCACCTCCCACAGGGTATGAATAAACACCAGGACAGCAGATAGAAGCTGAGCAGCAGCAAGCAGCTGACAGCAGCTAGCAGCTGAGCAGCTAGCAGCGGAGCTTCAAGAAGCTGCTTCAGCAGCAAGCAGCTGCTGTCAGCTGCTTGCTGCTGCTCAGCTTCTATCTGTTGTCCTAGTGTTTATTCATACCTTGTGGGTGGTGGAAAGACTTTAGTCAAATGTGCTCCCGTCAGTCACGACGGCGCAGTAGGAATGCATAGAATTGCATTCCAAGCCGTTGTAGACTAAACTTGCAGAATCTTCTCTTTACATTAAGTAGTAATTCTCTAGACTCTGAATTGATCTGCTATCATATCGATATATAATCCGAACGTGGATCAAGTGGTGAATGACTCAATTCCATTGTATTTCCTGTCTCTGATGGTCCTTAAAACAAGAAATCGACGCTAAGTTTTGCTCTCCAGCTTTCGGCATTTAGCAATCTTTATTGGTGACGCTTCATGCCCCACCTCCTGTAGACTATACAAAACTTTAGTTGTGTTTAAATGTCTAACAAGCAGAAGCCGCGAAAACAATGGGAAACTATTTCATAAGCAACATTTTGTTAGCTAAATGTTACATTAAAAGCTACAAGGTAAATTTAAGGTTAACGTCAGTTTCCTCACTCTAAACGATGTCAGTGACGGGAGAGCACAGGCTTTGAACTCCGCACATACTGATCCGCGATCGATTATCTTACCGACATCGCCACTGGCTCCAGCTATTTAAGCTGATATGGGCAGCCTCAGTTCTGGATTTATAACGCTAATTTATGAAGGGTATGATCTAGATGACATCGTCTTCAAAGTCTCTATAGATTTGCCTTCCTTGAACCTGCAGTTTGCGTGACATTCGGCGAGCAAATTATATAGCTAGTTTCATATTGGCACTGTGTTTAAATTAAACGGGAAAAAGTATTGAAGAAATAGTAATAAAGACGCAGCAAGCTTTCATATTGATACTGTAGATACACTGTTATTATCGTCATAATGCTAATACTTAGGAACTGTATAAGTGGAATTTATAGCTGGTGGGATGCGACTTAACGACTACATTAGAATTAATTAAGCAAACATTGATAAGGTTAATTGAGAACCTTAACTAGTTTGATAGGCATCTCCTTTATTATATAGGCAATTCTTTTTAATTTGTTTTAGTTTTATGCTGACTGTTTCATTTGTGTGCCTAGTCGTGCAGATGCTTTTGGCATTTTGGCAAATAAAGATTAAATTGAAAGTAGAAAATGAGTTATGAATGAGAAACTTAATGAAAAATTGCAAGGTAATTCTTAAACTCGTTGAACGGATTCCAATATTTGGCATATTTGAATAAATACATGAAAATATTTTAAACATCTGAAACTATTAAAGTATTTAAACATTTCAATATTTAAACATTGAACATAATTTAACATTTAAAATATGTAAACCTTTAAGACATTAAGTATTCAAGGAAAGATTGTTTGACAGAAATGGATTCCAAAAAGCACGAGCCTGAAAAAATGTAAAAATAGCTGGAAAGGAATCAGACTGATCGAGAAATAAATTGCATTGAGAGATTTCTCAATCTCTCAGTTACCAGACGATGCCAAACCAAGCATATGCTAATCCTCTTCCTTCCCAACGTCAAGCTGGAAAGATCACGAAAGTCAAAACTATACTCAGTTCTAACGTATAAAAAGCTGATAAAGCAAATGTCAACGTCAGTTTCCTCACTCGAAAGCGATGTCAGCGACGGGCGAGCCCAGGATTTGAATACCGCACATACTGGTCCGCGATCGAGTATCTTACCGACATCGCTACTCTATGACTCCAGCCAATGCTATATGATTTTTTCGCGTTCACTATATATACATCTATATGTACATCACTATATCATATGCACATATAGGCCTAGATAACTCACTAGAAATTGTACTCAGTTCTATCGTATAAAAAGCTGGTAAAGCTAATTTTAACGTCAGTTTCCTCACTCGAAAGCGCTGTCAGTGACGGATTTTAAATCAGTGATAATTATAAATCACTGTTAATTTTAAAGAAATTATCTCATCGGGATAGGGGAGACGTTTGGGAGCTAAATGGAATGAGGAATCGGTTTTGTTTATTTTATAACCAATTTTTCTCAAATCTGAGTTGGGCGATGAAACTCCTAGGAAATGAATTACACCCTCGTGGAGATGTAGAAATGAGTTTTTAAATGTTTTAAACAATCGATTGAATGAGGTAACTTTGAGACTTTCAGTGGATCTAAAGATGATTATAACGTGCTAGTTGGAGGTTATTATTACTATAGGTAAACTGTACTTTAATCTTAAAATATCGTTGTCTCTGCATTCTACGACAATTTCTGGACTAACCTAAAGTCAAAAAAACATCTTGTCGTTGATTTCCGTTTTGCTTGATCAATCGGTAAATTTTTGTACAAGAAAATCGAAATTAATGAGCTGCTACTAAAACTTGTTCAGAATCAGAAATCAGACGACTTGTGATTACAGAAAAGCTTTCAATACTTCACGACAGATTAATTATATCAGCTATTCTTGTCCAAATTGTCCAAAATTGCGACTCAGTTATAATTCTAAGGTAATATTTCTTGCCAGGCTTAGTTATAATTCTAAGGCAATTTTTCTTGTCCGGCCTATTGGGGAACCAGTGGGGGTAATTTATGACCGGGATTGAAGCATGGCATAATTCAAATGGCCGAGGTATGGCAGAGATAAAAGGGATGGAAGCAGTCGGGTACGTGCTGATATGAATACTTTATAAGCGCTGTAGTGATACTGCATTGTATCGCTCTGACTGCTGCCAAGTTATTATATCATCTGTATACGCAACATTAACCGTTGTGAGGCGTTGAAATGGAAGTCAAATTTGATAATGGTTGTGGTTTATTCTTGTTAATTGGTCTGTTATGTAGAAGAATGCAAGGGAAATGAGTTAGAGGAAGACTGAGACATGGGATGCTGGACGATCTGATAATAAATTCAAATATATGTATAGAGATGACAAGGAAGGCTGAGGATAGAATTGGTTGGAATTTATGCCATGGACCTGCCGTTAGGCAGTGCACTAGAAGTAGAATTGACTGTTACAAATATGGGAGTACTAGTGATGCTTTTTAACAAATGAGCTAAACCGGTGGCTTGTTGGCAAGTTGTTAGACAGCGGAGTAGTAGGTGCATAGTTCAAATCCAGTGCTCTCCACTTCACTGACATGCTATCGAGCCAAAAACGGACGTTAAACCTGGCTTAGTCTCTATTCTTTTAGAGCAATTAAACTCTATTGGTATACATGTAGATATAAAATAAGAAATTAAAACACTATTGCTGGAGCTCAGGTTCACACTTAACCTACGAATGGAAAAGATTACTCCAGTTTACCATCAATCCAAGAAACTGAGTCCACCGATCATTTATAAGGCTGCAATTTTTCTACAAGCCGCGTCGGCAATTTTCAGTTCGCAGAATAACAGATAGAATATGTCCTGTCAACGCGCTTAGAGCAGCTTGTTTATGGAGGCCTTTGAACCCTCTAATTATCGTCTACCTCCATCTTCACTGAGCAGAAGAACCTGCATGAACTAAGTCTGTGCATTTGTTGCTCTATTTCATACTAAAATTATTACTAGATAGAAGTTCGCTGATTGTTTCGTAATTTTATTTTACGATAAAAACCGATTAAATCAGATCATAGAATTAAATCAGATCATAGAACCATATAACATCATAGTAGTAGTAGTAGTAGTAGTAGTAGTAGTAGTAGTAGTAGTAGTAGCAGCAGCAGCAGCAGCAGCAGCAGCAGCAGCACAGCAGCAGCAGCAGCAGCAGTAGTAGTAGTATTATCTCTATTAGTTTTTTTATCTCCTAGGATTGTTACAAGTCTACTTTATGATTAAAGTTGTGAATACTGTATTTGGTAATTGTCTCAATAGCCTAGGGGTAACGTCATGAAGTTTTAAATGACAGACTCTGAGGTGAATTGAACCCTCGTGTGTTCGAATTCCAGCCGCGCTGATCTGAGAGTAAAATCTCGGACATTCACTGGACTGGCTACACGGACAATGGAAAGAAATTACCTAACGGATATAACATGTGGTATTAAAAGTGATAGATATCAACGTAGTTGATCATTTCACTATAATGCGTGTTATTATTATTATTATATTATTAATTGATGTTATTGTAGCTACAATGTATGTTCGCTAATTTGATGTTATGGTTTTTATGCTTATCAATTGATGAATTGATGTTATTGTGTTTGTCGAGAATAATGATAAATAAATACAGTAATATAAAATTTCCTGACAGAGAGAGTAAAACCTCTGACTTTCATTGGACCTATAAAATGAATTAATTACTGCAATATGCTTGATAGACGTGAAATTGATGATCATTTCTATATTAAATAATTATCTACATTTAAAAGGATGTCTCAATAGCATAGTGGTTAATGTCATGAAGTTTTAAATGGTTTAAACATGTAGTAATGGTATTAAAAGTGATAGATATCAGCATAGTTGATCATTTCATTTTGGAATTTTGCACCGTTCTTGTACCTTCTTTTTGGTCGCCGGCTTGATTTTGTCTCAATAGTGCTCGATGTTGTCACTGATGACTGTAGGACTCTAATTGTTGTTATTATTGTTATTATAATTTCACTGAAATGCCATGCTTACTTATTTATTAAACAGAGCTACGTCAGACTGTGACGTCAATGACGTCATGCTGGTGTTAGCCAATGATCGTCAGGCAGACTGTGACGTCAGAAGCTCCGGGTATCTTGATATCGGCAATGAAAACAGACGTAAAAGCAGCAGCTGCGCTCTCAGTACTGCTACAATGGACTGCAAGAAAGCCTACAGCGAAGAGGTTGGGCAAGTTAAAGCTGGTAAAGCTAATGTTAACGTCAGTTTTCTCACTCGAAAGCGTTGTCAGTGACGGGCGAGCCCAGGATTTGAACCCCGTACATACTGATCCGCGGTCGAGTATCTTACCGACATCACCACTGGCTTCAGCCACATCGCCACTGGCTCCAACCAGTGGCGATGTGGCTCTTATAATTACTATAATTATTGTAATTGATTATTAGTATTATTACTACATGTATTAGTGTTATTAATAATAATATAACTATTATTCTGCAGATTGGATAAGTCCAGATTCTTTATTATTTTACAAGAGATTTTCTGTGAGAATAACATAAAAAATAATATACAGTGTACTTATGTTATATAAATTTAATGTGCTTCTAACTTGTGATGGCACTTTTATTTTGTTATTACTGTAGATTGAATGTGATGCTTATAATTTGTGATAGAACTGTTATTGTGTCATTATATTGAATGTAATTATAACGTGTGATAACGCTGGTATTACATTGTATAGATTAGATATTATTATAACGTGTGATAACTCTTTTGTTATAGTGCATAGATTAGATATTATTATAACGTGTGATAACTCTTTTGTTATATTGCATAGATTAGATATTATTATAACGTGTGATAACGCTTGTGATAACGCTTTTGTTACGTTATATAGATTAGATATTATTATAACGTGTGATAACGCTGTTAATATGTTACATTGATTAGTTATTAATATAACTTTTGATAACGTTGTTATTATGTTACATTGATTAGTTATTACTATAACTTGTGATAACGCTGTTATTATGTTACATTGACTAGTTATTACTATAACTTGTGATAACGCTATTGTTATGTTATTTAGATTAGATATTATTACAACTTGTGACAACGCTGTTATTATGTTATATAGATTAGATGTTATGTTAGCTTAAGCAATTGTTATGGTACATAGATTAGATGATATTTGTGATAACGCTATTGTTATGTTGCATAGATTAGATGATATTTGTGATAACGCTATTGTTATGTTGCATAGATTAGATGATATTTGTGATAACGCTATTGTTATGTTGTATAGATTGGATGTGATGAGAGCATGGAGGAGGAAGAGATGGAAGAGTCGGAGAGGATTGTGATCAATGTGAGTGGACTCAGGGTGGAGACAAGACTAACGACTTTGACCAAGTAGGATATCGAGTTGGCACTTGTAGATCTTTCAGTTCCCCTTCACTCTCTCAGAGAAAATATACTTCCAATAGCAGGCCAATGATAATTAATTGCCAAGATAGGCTAATTGTCTACAATTATGGGAGGGGATTTAACGCACTCAGTTAATCTGCGCGTTAATCGCACGAAGTAAAGCCGCGCTGCGCGTGGTTTGTAATAATAATAATAATAACAACAACAATATGAGTGCTACAGTCATCAATGACAACATCGAGCACTATTAAGACAAAATCAAGCCGGCGAGCAAAAACAAGGTTCAAAAACGGTGCAAATTCCAAAATCCAGAAATTCAGTCCAAAATAAAGCGAGTTACAGAAAAGGTGGTTTAGGCGCAGGTCACTGCTCATGAACACTGGATGGAAAAGAAAGATGGAAAAGATAGGTCTTCAACTGCTTAGGGAACTGTTCATAGGAAAGCAAAGGCTGATGTGATTCAAATGAAGATTTCCGAAGATTGGATGGAAGAGAATTCCAGATCTGAGGTGCAGCACGCTGGAAAGAACAATTAGATAGTTTAGAGCGTGAAGGTAAGCTAGGTCTCACAAGAGTAATTAACTTAGAAGACCGAGTAACAGCAGGCTGCATCACTTAATCAAGTGAAACATACAAGTTTGTCCAGGGTTGGTGATGGACTTATAGATTAACGAAGCTGTTTTGTAAATGATACGCTCTTTAATCTTTAGCCAGTGCAAAGACTTCAAAATAGGCGTAACATGTGAGTACTTGGAACTACAAAAAATTGCTCGCGCAAGAGAATTCTGAACAAACTGCAATCGATCAATCTCACAGCCAGGGAGATTTAAAATCAGGGAATTGCAGTAGTCCAACTTCGGTTGCACAAGAGCAGCACTAATTGTAGCAGCTGTCTCACGTGACAAATATGGATGTATTCGACGAAGATCACGGATATGGAAGAAACATGCTTGTGAAGTTTTAGTTATGTGTTCGTGGAAGGTTAGGTGTTTATCAAGGATACCACCGAGATTTCTCAGAGAAGAAACAGGTCATATTTTAATACCCGATGATAACGAAAGAGTTTTCCAATTCAGCTTCAGAAGCTGTTGAGGTGTCCCGACCAACAAGAATTCAGTCTTAGATGGATTAACTGCCAAGAAATTAGCAGACATCCAAGAGGATATAGACTGAAAACTTTGTTGCAGGAGGGTTTCTGCATTAGAATAGGAGGTAGGGGTGAAACAAGTGTACATTTGAGTGTCATCAGCATATAGTTCATGATCAAGAGAATGAGAAGAGATTAGAGTGCTTAGGGTGTTGTATAGAGGTTAAAGAGAATAGGACCAAGAACGGAGCCTTGAGGCACACCATACTTTAAGTGAGAAGGCGATGAGATGTACTCCATCACTTTCACACTAAAAGAACGATCCGTCAGATGGAAGGAAAACCAATCAAGAACAATTCCACGAATACCAAACCAGGAAGAAAGACGTTCCAGAAGAATATTGTGATCAATGGTATCAAAAGCGGCCGAAAGATCAAGCATACATAATCCAGTTAAGTGTTGTAAATGGCCTGTAATTCGACAATAATTCCTTATCCAGTGTGGGCTTTTAAGCAATGGAGTAATAACTGCAAGCTTAAAGGCGCGAGGAAATTTGCAGCAGTAGAGAGAGAGAGGTTAACAATCAATGTTAATACTGGAGCAAGTATGTGAATACACTTCTTTAAAAGAGAGGTTGGGATAGGATCCAAGTCACAATGTTTGCTGGAGAGTCTAAAACTAATTTAGTAATCTCATCAATTGTAACTGGAGTGAAATTAGAAAGCTCATCTTTGGAATGATTCACCACTGGAGTATGAGGAGTAGAGTTAGGAGCTGGAGTGATAGATTCTCTAAGATTGCTTATCTGATCTGTAAAGTATTAGGAAAATTGTTTAGGCAGTGACTCCACAGGAGTAGAAGGAAGAGAAGGAGAAATAGATCTATGTAAAAGATCATTAACGATTTTCCATAAACTCTTGACATTCACAGCCTTACTGACCAAAGAGGAGTAGTAATCTTTCTTCTTCCTTCTCTTCCTTCTACTCTTGTGGAGTTACTGCCTGAACAATTTTCCAAATATTTTACAGATAAGATAAGCAATCTTAGTAAATCTATCACTCCAGCTCCTAACTCTACTCCTCATACTCCAGTAGAGAATCATTCCAAAGATGAGCTTTCTAATTTCACTCCAGTTACAATTGATGAGATTACTAAATTAGTTTTAGACTCTCCAGCTAAACATTGTGACTTGGATCATATCCCAACCTCTCTTTTAAAGAAGTGTATTCACATACTTGCTCCGGTATTAACATTGATTGTTAACCTCTCTCTCTCTACTGGCAAATTTCCTCGCGATTTTAAGCGTGCAGTTATTACTCCATTGCGTAAAAGCCTACACTGGATAAGGAATTATTGTCGAATTACAGGCCTATATCTAATCTGTCATACATATCTAAGTTCACTGAAAGAATTGTTCTTCAGAGGCTTTCTACTCATCTCTCTTACAATGATCTATTTAATAAGCATCAAGCTGCTTATACTAAGTATCGTTCAACTGAAACGGTGCTTCTATCTGTGTGCAATTCTATTGTTAATGCCATGTGCACACAACGCTTAACTGGATTATGTATGCTTGATCTTTCGGACGCTTTTGATACCATTGATCACAATATTCTTCTGGAACGTCTTTCAACCTGGTTTGGTGTTCGTGGAATTGTTCTTGATTGGTTTTCCTCCCATCTGATGGATCGTTCTTTTAGTGTGAAAGTGATGGAGTAAATCTCTTCGCCTTCTCACTTAAAGTATGGTGTGCCTCAAGGCTCCGTTCTTGGTCCTATCCTCTTTAACCTCTATACAACACCCTAAGCACTCTAATCTCTTCTCATTCTCTTGATCATGAACTATATGCTGATGACACTCAAATGTACACTTGTTTCACCCCTAACTCCTATTCTAATGAGGAAAACCCTCCTGCAACAAAGTTTTCAGTCAATATCCTCTTGGATGTCTGCTAATTTCTTGGCACTTAATCCATCTAAGATTGAATTCTTGTTGGTCGGGACACCTCAACAGCTTCTGAAGCTGAATTGGAAAACTCTTTCGTTATCTTCGGGTATTAAAATATGACCTGTTTCTTCTCTGAGAAATCTCGGTGTTATCCTTGATAAACACCTAACCTTCCACGAACACATAACTAAAACTTCACAAGCATGTTTCTTCCATATCCGTGATCTTCGTCGAATACGTCCATATTTGTCACGTGAGACAGCTGCTACAATTGGTGCTGCTCTTGTGCAATCGAAGTTGGACTACTGCAATTCCCTGATTTTAAATCTCCCTGGCTGTGAGATCGATCGGTTGCAGTTTGTTCAGAATTCTCTTGCGCGAGCAATTTTTTGTAGTTCCAAGTACTTACATATTACCCTTATTTTGAAGTCTTTGCACTGGCTAAAGATTAAAGAGCGTATCATTTACAAAACAGCTTCGTTAATCTATAAGTCCATCACCAACCCTGGACAAACTTTTATGTCTCGCTTGATTAAAGTGATGCAGCCTGCTATTACTCGGTCTTCTAAGTTAATTACTCTTGTGAGACCTAGCTTACCTTCACGCTCTAAGCTATCCAGTCGTTCTTTCCAGCATGCTGCACCTCAGATCTGGAATTCTCTTCCATCCAATCTTCGGAAATCTTCATTTGAATCACATCATCCTTTGCTTTCCTATGAGCAGTTCCATAAGCAGTTGAAGACCTATCTTTTCCATCTCTCTTTTCCATCCAGTGTCCATGAGCAGCGACCTGCGCCTAAACCACCTTTTCTTTAACTCCCTTTACTTTGGACTGAATTTCTGTATTTTGGAATTTGCACCGTTTTTGGACCTTTTTTTTGCTCGCCGGCTTGATTTTGTCTCAATAGTGCTCGATGTTGTCATTGATGACTGTAGCACTCTAATTGTTGTTATTATTATTAATTCTTAACTAATTCTTATTTGATTTCACATTTTTTGTTTCAAATAAGTTATGGCCACATGGTAGTACAATATTATCACACAGACATCTGACTACATGGTAGTACAATATTATCACGCAGACTTCTGACCACATGGTAGTACAATATTATCACACAGACACCTGACTGCATGGTAGTACAATATTATCACACAGACGACATCTGACCACATGGTAGTACAATATTATCACACAGACATCTGACCACATGGTAGTACAATATTATCACACAGACACTTGATCACATGGCAGTACACCATTACCACACAGACACCTGACCACATGGTAGTGCATTATTACCACACAGATTCCCGGACACACTTCTAGGGGACTCAGAGAGAAGATGTCGCTTCTACGACTCTCTTCGTAACGAGTATTTCTTCGACAGGAACCGCCTCAGTTTCGACGCCATCCTCTACTATTACCAGAGCGGTGGTCGACTTCGCCGCCCTATCAACGTTCCGCTAGAGGTAAAGCAGCTAAAGCTAAGGTTAGCGTCAGTTTCCTCACTCGAAAGCTATGTCGGTGAGGGGCCAGCCCAGGATTTGAACCCCGCACATACTGATCCGCGGTAGAGTATCTTACCGATGTCGCCATTGGCTCCAGCCGAGTGAGTCAGTAGGGTTGTCAGAGATAGAATGTGAGTCAATAGGATTGTCAGAGGTAGAGTGTTAGTCAATGGGGTTATCAGAGGTAGAGTGTTAGTCAATAGGTTTGTCAGAGGTAGAGTGTTAGTCAATGGGGTTGTCAGAGGTAGAGTGTTAGTCAATGGGGTTGTCAGAGGTAGAGTGTTAGTCAATAGGGTTGTCAGAGGTAGAGTGTTAGTCAATGGGGTTGTCAGAGGTAGAGTGTTAGTCAATGGGGTTGTCAGAGGTAGAGTGTTAGTCAATGGGGTTGTCAGAGGTAGAGTGTTAGTCAATGGGGTTGTCAGAGGTAGAGTATTAGTAAATGGGGTTGTCAGAGGTTTCATTATTCAATAGGGTTGTCAGATGTTTAATGAGTCCATAGGGTTGTAAGAGTTAGACTGAGTCAATAGGTACTCAGAACTGGAGCTATACAGAAGTGGACTGATGTGCTGAGGGTAAGCTGTGTTTCATAACCAGTGCGTTTGTAACCTATACATAGGCACATGGCTAGAGCCAGTGGCGATGTCGGTAAGATACTCGACCGCTGATCAGTATACGCGGGGTTCAAATCCTGGGTTCGCCCGTCTCTGACATCGCTTTCGAGTGAGGAAACTGACGTTAACATTAGCATTTTTCACATATTGCACATTTCTAACGTGGTCAATAAAATTAAAATTAAATTAAAATTAAATAAAATTAGCTAAACCCTCACCCCTCCCCCCCCTCCCCCCCCCCCCTCCACGGGAATACTGGCACTTAGAGTATGGTCCAGCTTTGTCTGCTCGTGTGGTGCCAGACAACTGCGGAATGGATTAATCGTTCACCGAGCATGTAGTTAGAGGCGACTACTCAGTCGCTAGGGATTGCTATTGGATACCACCAGAGAGACTTCACTTGTCTACAGATAAATGTTAAATTAAAGATTAATGCAGTTTTAAAATTTGATGGGAACAATTTGTAGATCTACGAAGTGCTCATATAGAGGAAGCAAGCAAGTCTGTGCATGACTTTACGCTTTGTACCTGGTATTTGTATATATTGATTTATTGAGCAAGTTTTGATTTATATCCTGTGTTCCATGGGAACTACATGTATTAGCAAATAGATGCTGAATATAAAGATATGATCAGTTTAAGGGCAAATGGGTTTACATGTAACACCATGCTTAATTTTTAATTCGAGCTAATTATTGTTTTCTCGAATCAGTAACAGTTGGAAGGTTGAACGAAGCTTTGAGCATGTCTAAATAGCTCAGTGCGTAAGAGCGTTAAGTAACATCAAGTACATGACCGTTTCAGAGCTGCTCCTGGGATCAATTTTCTGAATCCTGGTTGACCAAATAAGAGTCACGGTTACAGCTGGTAGACGTTTGTTGATAAACATTGCATTGAAAACAGTGATAAATACAGGAAAAATTTTAAAATGTTCCCTAAATTTACATTTATACTGGCATTCATCCTGTAGAAGCTGATGTTTACATACGTTTGCAAAGCATTTTACCATTTGCTATCTTCTAATAAGAAAGAAACACATTGAAAACGATTATTTTGTGCTTTTAAGATCAAACTGCTAGGCTCAAAAATACAAAAACAGCAGTTGTATGTCAACAAACTGCGTCCGACCTTCACCTTCTAGTGCCCGTTTACTTATTGGCTATATCGTTCAACCTTGACAATGAATCGTCACACTTTTACGAGGAACTAATAAAAAACAATCACCCATTTAAAAAAACACAGCTGCGTTGGACGCTAGCTGCACTTAATCTAAATGTTAAACGTAACTATATTTTCAGGTGTTTTCTGAGGAAATTCAATTTTACGAGTTGGGAGATGAAGTGGTAGAGAAATACCGCGAAGATGAAGGCCTCGTCAAAGAGGAAGAGAGAATTCTTCCGAGAAACGAATTCCAGAAAGCAGTCTACCTTCTCTTTGAGTTCCCAGAAAGTTCCATGGCAGCGAGAGTAATTGCAATCCTATCCGTCAGCGTTATCCTTCTTTCCATCGTCACCTTCTGCCTGGAGACGCTTCCAGAGTTCAAGAAGGTGAGAATAGTAGAGAGCAAGACAAGTAACGGAACAGATGTCTTAGTTCATGAGGAAGCTATCCCAAGCTTCACCGAGCCGTTCTTCATCATCGAAACCGCCTGTATCGTCTGGTTCACCTCCGAGCTTCTCATCAGGTTCGCTTCCTGCCCAAATCAGCTCTTGTTCTTCAAGAACCTCATGAACCTCATCGATATAGTTGCCATCATCCCGTACTTCATCACGCTGAGCACAGTCCTCGCTGACGAGGTGAAGACCAACAACCAAGCGATGTCACTGGCGATTCTTCGAGTCATCCGGCTCGTCAGGGTGTTTCGTATCTTCAAGCTTTCCCGTCACTCAAAGGGCCTTCAGATACTGGGGCAGACAATCAGGGCCAGCATGCGAGAGTTGGGGCTTCTCGTTTTCTTTCTATTCATCTGCGTCGTGCTCTTTTCCAGCGCAGTATTCTTCGCCGAGCAGGATGAGAACAACGAGTCCGGGTTTAAGAGTATCCCTGACGCGTTCTGGTGGGCCGTGGTAACCATGACGACCGTGGGTTACGGAGACATGACTCCCCACAGCCCGTGGGGACGCCTCGTGGGATCCATGTGCGCCATCGCTGGTGTGCTCACTATTGCGCTCCCAGTGCCCGTCATTGTCTCAAATTTTAACTATTTTTATAATCGAGAGACTGACAGCAAGGAAAAGGATAATTACGTGCACGTTCAAAGCTGTCCTAATCTCCTGAATCCATCTGGAGTTATTCCACCCCAGTACGACTCCCTGGGTGGGTCACCCATTGACGGGGGTGATCAGAGGGTGAATCACATGGGTGAACCATGGGCCACACCCGATGAGAGGCTAGACGGTGTCGGCACAACGGAGAACTCTCTCGGCCAACAACAACAACAATATAGAATTAGAAACAATATCGACTATGATGCAGCTGTCTCAAGACATCCGGTGAACTTGTCGAACGGTCAGTCCGACTGGAGCGGTAGTTTTGGAGAAAACACTGGAATAAACCAGAGAGATGTTGATGGAAGATCTAGAGGAATCATTCCAGTTCCTCAAACTGGAATCAGAGTGGAAATGGAAGAGGAAGATTGGAGAGAGGAACAAAATGGTGGCTCCTGTTTGCAGAACGGTGATGATGGTGGATGGAATGGAGGTTTAGAAAGGAGGGACTTAATAACGGAGGAGGCTAACGAAGGAGATTCTTTGCTCAATTTTAATCATATCTTTGAACCTTGGGAGGATTCGGTAGATGTAGCACTGTGAGGGATGAAAGAGTTTATCCTAGCACTGATCAGATCTGACGTCATGATAATTACATCCTCTTAAACTGATTTTGAGAACTTGGGAGCGCTCAAAATTTTCAGTCCCCTTATAATGTATTTATAGACCTCCTTCCTACCTGCTATTATGTACCTCTAGCAGGGGAACACATTTCAGAAAAATGAAAACTAGTGCAACTGAGTTCCCCAACTTTCCCCACTACTCTAACCACTAACTAACATATGGGTTCTCATTCATTTCTAAACTGATCAGATATTTTAGTGCTGGTCAAATATTTACTATCTGAAATAGCGGAATTCAGCCATTAGTTCAGGCGGAAAGATATGCTATTTTTCTCGCTTTCGTAGTTTTAGGCTTGAGAATTTAAGACGTACTAGTTCCACATTCGGATATGTATTTCTATTGAGCTAGAATTGTAGATGTTTGATATTTTAAATCATTATAAAAGCTGAGATTTCTAAACCACTTCAAAGAATTTTAGCAGAACAATAGCCCACTTGTACCAATCTAATCAAACATTTTATTAAGGCAATTTCGCAAATGGTATTTGATAGTATTTTATATATGTAATTTTTAACATTTAATTGTCCACAAGTAAACTTTTCTACAATTCCGAAAACATTTTAATATAAATATCTGCTAAAGCGTATTTACATTGATTTGGTTAGTCTATCTGATAGACATTAGATCAATGACAAAATCGTATTGTTTATATAATTTGATGCATAGAAGTTACAAAATAAAGTTTAGTTAAGGATTAGATTTATGATTAGGGTTAGGGATATGGTTAGGGTTAGGGTTTAATTTGAATGGAATTAGGGTTATATTAATGAAATTATGGTTAGATCAGATGACATCTAGAAAATAAACAATACGATTTTTGTCATTCATCTAATGTCTACCAGTCTATCTCGGGTGGTGTGTGCGGCGTTAGTACCCTGCGTGGTTTTTTAATGGTATTAGGTAATATGTGATAATTCCCCGTGTTGTGTCCGGGTTGGTTGAAGAATTGACCAATCGGTGACTGCTCGTGTCGTAGAAGGCGACTAAAGCACTTAGATCCACACTAACGTCAGAACAGGCATTCGGTTGGTAAGCGCCTAGACTCTAGAAATTTCTACAAAAATTTAAACGAATGAAAAAGTCTAAAATAGCGGATTGACTGATGGATGAGATGATGTGTTACTGAGAGAATTTAAGATAGTCTATTCGTATCCCGACGCTAATTCAAGGGGAGACGATGATTATGATGGTGATATGCGATAATATATAATCGAACGGATATTTCTTCTTTCGTAAAATTATCTATTTGCACTCAGCACTTATTTTTCCGATGAGGCTGTATAACAGCTCTTTAAAAAGACACGATCTAAAGCGAATATAAAATTGAAGCGTAAAAAACTTAGTATTTTAGCAGCATCCCCTAGATCTTAGAAGACATCTCCCATCCTCTGTAATGTCGCGTTGACCTTTCTAAATTAATTCATTTATCTAATATCTGAATATTAATTTATTAAATTTTTGTATTATTAAACTTAATTAAAAGTATTCAAGTTAATTTAATTTAATTTATATAAAATTAGCATTAATTAAGACTTTAGTGAGCAGGATATTCATTGCGTTCAATCAATCAATCAATCACACTTTATATATAGTGCAACTTAAGCAGATCACCGAAAAGCTGCAAGCATTGACTGATGAAGTCTTCCAGGCATTTACATAATCAATGCGACTTACAATCCGCGACTTCAAACCTTACATTATCCTCACCTTATTAATCTAAAAATTAAACAAAAAGGGCATTCCATCGATCAGTAATCCCTTCACCAAAATCTGCGCCTTATCAATACCTTGCGTAGCCAATATCTTGGGAAAAACATGGCTTCTGGGGTGTTTTTTATAAACGTTGATAACTATAGAGATATAGATAGAGAGATAGAGCGTAGAGATGGAAATAGAAATCAAGATAGAGACAGCGACATTGAGATAGAGATTTATATAGATATATATATATATATATATATATATATATATATATATATATATATATATTTATATATATATATATATACATGTATATATTTCTCTATCTATATATATACATATATATACATATATATACAGTATATATATATATATATATATATATATATATAGAGAGAGAGAGAGAGAGAGAGAGAGAGAAAGATAGAGAGAGAGAGAGAGAGAGAGAGAGAGAGAGAGAGACGAAGCAAAGCTAAGGTCAGTTTCTACAATCAGTCTCTAATCACAAATCACTGATAATCCCTATCCATTTAACGTCGGTTATTCTTTCTGTTTGCACACAATGACGGGACATTTGGAGTGATGCAGCACATAGTCGCTGACACTGCCGGTGAATGCTCGCCTCAGACGGCCCAGGCCTCGGGATCCAATCACGATCAGTCCTGCCTTCTCCTGTCCGGCAACCTTGATCACCACCTCCCCGGGCTGACCGCTCTCCGTCCTTATCTTTCCCGGTAACTGCGCAGAGGTTAAAAGTGTTAACAGATATAGATATACATTAGACAAAACATATGTTAACATAGATTTCTCTCTCTCTCTTAGTGCACTGCCTACTGGCAGGTCCATGGTATATAACGCCTCCACTCTTCTCTGTCTTCCGCCTTCCTCTTCATTTCCACGTATGAGTGGGTCTTTAAATCATCTAACATACCTAATCTCGGCCTTCCCCTGACTCTTTTCCTACCAGAGGCAATTTCCTAACATAGATTAACAGACATAAATATAGACACAGGCAGTATTATAATTCGTTACAGTAGATGCAGGTATCTTAACAACAGCTAGTGCTCAGAATCTTTCCAAATATGTAACAAAATAAGCCTTAGACCACTTGATCTCTTAGCTACGAGAGTACTGTAAATACAATATAGACCTATATTTGTATTTAGTCCGTCCGGCTAAAAATATTACAATTTTAATCAAGGAATTAATCGAAATATCAATATCGTTTATGACTATAATTTAATATTTTATTCCAGCTATTTCTTGATATGTTAACAATTATTTAAATAAAGTATTAAATACAGGCTATATAAAATTTTATGTATTAAATAAATAATTTATAATAAATAATAAAATAATGAATAAATAATAAATAAATGTTGTAAATAAATGAAACAAATAAGTAAATAAGAAAAGAAACAAGATTTAATTTAATCTCGTCATGGATTTGAATTTCTGTTACTATTCATTTATGACTAAATATTGATTGATCGATGTACTTGTAACTTATTGATTACTGATTTAAGAGAAACTCACCCCCTCCTCGTTCAGCTTCCATCGATACTTGTCATCCAGCGCCTTGATCTTGGATTTTTCCAGTTCCCATGAAGCCAAACAGGACTTAGAGCCCTCATCCTCTGTGGAAATATGAGAGTTATATTAATTTTCTAATCAAATTGCAATAAAAAACTAAGGTTAACGTCAGTTTCCTCACTCGAAAGCGATGTCAGTGACGGGCGAGCCCAGGATTTGAACGCCGAACTTACTGATCCGTGGTCGAGTGTCTTACCGACTTCGCCACTAGCTCCAGCAAAAAAGTAGCAAAATATCACATAACAGTACATGTATATCCTTATGTACAAAATACTAGAACGTAAAATATATTTAACAGGAGGAGGTTATCATTAAGTTCTTTAAGTTCATTTTTTTATCTTAATCGATTATCTCTTATAGTGCACTGCCTAGCGGCAGGTCCATGGCATACAACTTTCCAAAAATTCTATCCTCAGTCCTTCTTTCCATCTCTATATATGAATTTGTTATCAGATCATAAAGCATCCCATGTCTCGGTCTTCCTCTAACTCTTTTCTCTTGCATTCTTTCTTCTATTACATCATGTATCAAATCACCCCCATACAATATATCCTATCCAGATTTCTTCTCTTTCATATCACACTTATTATAATCTGTCTTATCTCCTAATTACTTGGATAATTTACCACATTCTCTAGTGTATGATCATATTTGAATGAGTAAGTTTAAATAAATAATGTCATATAAGCTGAAATTACGCCCATCGACTAAATATCCATACTTCCTAGCACAATTTTTTAAATATGTCGATATTATAATTTCTAGAATTATAATTATAATTTCTCGAATGACCCGGATAACTGAACCACAGCCACTTTATTCATACTGCACACACTTAACCAATACTCCACGACTCTAGTACTATTCCAACAGATTTTGTGTACGGTCAATACGTCAGACATCCCGCGTCACGTGACTCTGTAATCCTGTAGGAGTCCAATCATGGAGAAGGTAATTACTGGAACAGAATTACGTCATTATTTAGAGGAGCAGGAGGTTTTGCTGCTGTTTACGACTATATGAGGACCAACATTAATCTCTCTACGATTACACTTAAAAGAGGAAGCTAACGTCGTAGTTCCAATAATTACATCATCAGTTATATCTATTAGATGTGGGAGAATTATACAATGGTGTTCTCCATTAAGATCATCATTTATATGTCAAATTTCATACATATACCTTCATGTCTAAAATTTGTGCCTTTATTAATTTTAAAGTGTTTATTGGTATATTGTCAATGACGTCGGTAAGATATCAGCTTTAATACAGGAGATATGTTGCAGCAAAGTTGAGACAAAGTCAACCACTCTGGATTCATGATAACAGAAAGAAGGGGGGTGGGATTGCCGCCGTGTCATCTAACAACGTTGATTGGCTTTGGTCAAGTCAGTTTCTCATCCCACTTTCTCATTCCACTTTCCCATTTCAAGTCAAATCTTAAGGGTGCAATTGAACATCCTGGAATAGGTTCACTGACTACAAATAGCTTTCTTCTCAGACAGAATGATTTCTTGATTTTAGACTTATACCGTACAGGCTGGATAAAAATCTGATCATTAGTCAACTGAACCTTAGCTTTCTCCACCTCATGTGGAGGTGGTAGCTCATGTATATATTTAGACATGATGTTATTTTATTGTAGATATACATACATGTACATTTGTATATATACATAGATTGCGCAGTCGTTCATTCCTTTACGCTGCACCCGCAATCTGTAACTCTTTACCTATTTATCTTCGCTCTTGTTCTTCTCTTTCAACTTTCTGTAGTACATGTAAATTTAAGACTTTTCCCACCGTAGATATAATGAATCTACCTTGACCATTTTTTACAACCGGGCAGGCTATCGTTTAAGACCTTACTTCTCCTCAGCACATTTCATTGCAGATTGGTTTGGATGAATTGATCTGTAATGATGTGTGCTGTGGGGACGTCCCTGACATCATCCCTGGATGAGGAAACGGATGCTAAACTTTTATTATTATTATTATTATTATTATTATGTTGTTGTTGTTGTTATTGTTATTCTATTGCATTGTATTTTATTATACATTAGTATTTGTACATCCCAGTTCTCTTGAATAGAAATTGATCAGAGTATTAACGTAATTTAAACCACTGCGCCAGAATTTAGGAATTTCTCTTAAGTTGTTGAATGGTGGCTGACCACTCACACACTTAAACACTAGAAACACTTATAAAGAGAAAAACTGTTTCTCTCTATTCAGCTGAAGTATTCACTTAAAGCCCTGACCTTGAGACCATATATGACTTTGAGATCATATAAAACCTTGAGATCATATAAAACCTTGAGATCATATAAGACTTTGAGATCATATAAGACTTTGAGATCATATAAGACCTTGAGACCATATAAGACCTTGAGACTATATAAGACCTTGAGACCATATAAGACCTTGAGATCATATAAGACCTTGAGACCACATAAGACCTTGAGACCAAATAAGACATCTGGTCTCAACGTCTCGATTGATATATCACTCTATCAGTGTATTTTAAATCCATCAAATAGACTACAAATACTTTGGCAGCTAGAGTCCAGAGGAAATCTATAGGGCGAGATTCAGTTGCGCGTTCATTAAACGGAATTAAGCTACGACGCACCCGTTTAGTACTTCTTGAGTGACCATCTTAGAAGACTGAGTTTTGGCAGCCTTGAATGAAATAACCTTGAGGCTGTTTGAAGTTTATTCTTAAATCTGCGCCGACTGCCATTTTGAAATAGCTTAATAAAGTACTTCAGAGAAAGTTCAACAGAAGTATTCAAGTATACGCATCATTCTTAATTATTCCACATTGAAACGAGATTACCAGTGGATTGATCGTTTAGGCTGCTAACAGCGGGTAAGTGCAGGATTCAAATATGGTACTCGGCCGTTCCTGATATGCTCTTGAGAAACGAAGCCGACGTTAAACAACAGTTAAGCCCATTATAACGTCTCTTTTATGAGAGAATTTCTGTTAGAACACTTCTTATTCAGCTTCACTTTTCTCTTACTACGGACACATTAATCTACCTTTGTCTCTCTACTCTGTCCCTCTGTCCGTCTGCCTGTACGTCTGTCTGTCACTCTGCCTGTAGGACTGCCTATCTGACTGATTATTTGTCTCTCTATCTTTATCTTTCAGGTCATTTCTATGGATTTCTTTCTGGTCCAGATTTGATTAGTTCACGCCTGAGCTGCAATGAAAGCATGATAGCATCGCGGTACAAGACGAGATAGAGGCAGCTTAGGTAGGGGTGGGTGGACGAGATAGAGGCAGCTTAGTTAGTGGTGGATGGACGAGATAGAGGCAGTAGCATAGCATTGATAGCATAGCTTTAGTAGCATAGTATTGGTAGCACAACATTGGTAGCACAACATTGGTTGCATAGCATTGGTAGAATAACATTGCTATATTTTACTTCTCCGTCTAATGTCGTGATAGCATCGCGGTACAAGACGAGATAGAGGCGAGATAGAGGCAGCTTAGATAGGGGTGGTGGTAGCACAACATTGGTTGCATAGCATTGGTAGAATAACATTGCTATATTTTACTTCTCCGTCTAATGTCGTAGAAAATTACTAGAGATAGGTATGTTTGCATATTTCAAGATTTAATAACAAAGTATGTATTCGGGGCGGGATATATCGTACTCGGTTAAGTTGCTCATCAATTGAACGAAGTTAAGCTACATCGCGCCCGGTTAGTACTTCGTGCAGAACACTTTGGAAGACTTAGTGTTGGCAGCTTTCAATGAAAAAATCCCGAGGGTGTTGCAAGGTTATTCTTAAATCCGCGCCTGCTGCAATTAATGCGCCACAAAGGAACGACTACTAATAACCATGGAGAGTAATAATAAAAAAAGAAAACTACAAAAACAGCCACTAAGAAAGGAAATTCTGTAGCACATGCGGTATCCGGTGTGTTGCTATGCAAACAAAGAAATATATTCTGCTGTTAGCTTATACACGTATACAATGATTTGTCTTCAAGGTAATAAATTAGTTGAGAATGATGTCGTCTTTCGTAGTTTGATTTCTATTCAAATCTATCAATTTCCTCAAATTTTAAAAATTCTCTTCAGAATAACAATATTTATTAACTAAAAAGTAAAATAAAAATAAAATAAAATAAAATAAAAATAAAAAATAAAAATATTTATTACGGAGCAGACTCGGTCAGAATTTTTACAGAATGTTTTTGTATCGATCAGTTTATCTCTCAGTGCGACTGCATGCCCGCGGGTTATGGTTGAGTGAGCTTGTCTGTATGTCTGTATGTCTGTACGCCTGTATGTCTGTATATTCTGTATATGGCCGTATGTCTATATGCCTGTATTTCTGTATGTCTGTACATATGTCTGTATGTCTGTATGCCTATATACCTGTATTTCTGTATGTATGTATGTATGTATATCTGTATATCTGTATGCCTGTATGTTTGTACGCCGGTTTCTCTGTATGTTTGTAGCCTATATGTCTGTATGTTTGTATGTATGACTGTAAGTGTGAATATCGGTATGCCTCTATGTCTATATGTCTCTCTGTCTGTATGTCTGTATTCCTGTTTGTCTTTTATGTCTTTATGCCTGTATGCCTGTAAACATGTATGCCTACATGAATGTATGTCTGCATGACTGTATATCTCTATGTCTCTTTCTACACTTACATACCTAACTGCTCACTGGTCTCTAGTCCATTCCTCACTCCATCAATCCATAAATTTTAGATTTATAGTCGTAGAACGAGGCGGCAGTTCGTGCAGAGCATGTGAAGAAAATAAACGAAAAATACCTCGCAGAGAGGAATGAAAGAGAGAGATGTTAACAGAGAGACAGAGGGAGACAATGAGAGCTAAGATAAGCAGAGGAAATAAAGAGAGTAAAGATGGAGAGAGAGGGAAAGAGAGAGAAAAAAATAAAAGATTGATATCTATAAACAATTATCAATATATCGTCTTATTTTTTGTATAAAAAGGAAATAAAAGAGATAGGAAATAAAGTAAATAAAGAGAGACAAAAGATAGATAGATTGAGAGTAAGAGAGAGAGAGAGAGAGAGAGAGAGAGATAGAAAGAGGTAAAGAAAAGATTAATGCCTATAAACAATTATCAATATACAGTCTAATTTTTTATTAAGCTGATATAATCGTTCATCGTTTCTGTTCTTCGTGTAAACCAAAATTACACGGCCAATGATTAAATGGAATTTTTGTGAAATATTTTTCCATCACTTCGGTCGCTATGTAATTATAAACTGGATTAAAATTGACTTCATAAATATTTGATTAAGTATCATGTCTTAGCACAGTGCATAGAACAGTACTTAGCATATTACCAAGAACGTTTTCTAGCAGAGTACATCAGTACATAGCACCGTACTTTGCAAAGTACGTAGAACGTTTTCTAGCATAGTACATAGTACAGCACATACGTAAATGTCAGAGGCACTAAAGCATCAATGATGGTTCAAGAAAAGCAAAACCCAGCCAGTAAGAAGTGACTGATTGGACGTAGCGCTAAACATGGGCGGACAATGTCCCAGAACAACCATCAGTAGATCTCAAGTGCTTCCTTCTCAGGCAAAACAGATCGATTGGATAAGTATCGATCTCAGTATCGATCTCAGTATCGATCTCAGTATCGATCTCAGTATCGATCTCAGTAGTCTGTTTAGTCTGTTGCAGTCTTCTATACGGGGTGACCCAAAGCTTAGCGTTCTCTAGCTCCGTTTGCAATAGTTAACAATTGTATTACTGAAGAATTACATCTTCATCATCATCATCATCCCGTAAATCCCATTTTAACCAGGGTCAGGATACGAAAAGAATTTCTCCAGTCATCTCTGTCACATACCATATCATCAGTCAACCCCTACTTTTCATGTCCTTCTTAATTACCGCATCCCACGTCACTTTCGGTCTGCATCTCTCTAGCATTAAAGAATTACATATACATGTGCATTATTAAATATAGAACAATTAGGCCTACATTATTAATTCTAGTATGTCATAATATTCATTCACTAAGCAGCTACTCGGAAATAGATAAAATGTAGATGTTAAAATAAATAAATGATAAAATTTTCATCTTAATTTTACTCTTCAAACTCTCAAATTAGATAATTAATATGCCTATTTAATATATAATAGCTGTTTAACAGTTTTGTAATGCTTTAAGAGAGATGGATAACATCTTGTCTGGTGAATGGTTTAATTTAACGAATGGGCTATTTTATTTTATTTTATTTTTTTTATTTTTTTTAGTTATTTTTTTATTTGTAATAAATATTACATTTTGCGAATATTTATGAGCTACTGAACTGTAGATTCTTATTTACTGGCTGGAGCCAGTGGCGAAGTCGGTAAGATATTCGACCGTGGATCAGTAGATGCGGGTTCAAATCCTGGGCTCGCCCGCCACTGACATCGCTTTTTGAGTGAGGAAACTGACGTTAACCTTAGCTTTACCAGCTTTATATATTCATCGATTCGTTGATTTCCCAACTCCACATTACCATTAATTCCGGATTCTTTGCTAAACCACAGCCGCTGGAATTGGAAATACAGGATAATGGAAAGGATAAACAGCGTTATAGCTCTATGTTTGTTCCACACTCAGTAAATTGCTAATAACGTCCCATAGCGGCGTCCTGTCCTAATCCAGGCCGTGCCGAGGTGGTACTACCGGTTTATGCTCAAGGTCATCATGGATAAATCACGACTATCGCTCCATCTATACATCGGACATGAAAGTTTTATCTACGTCCGGCTGGAGCCAGTGGCGATGTCGGTAAGATATTCGACCGCGGATCGGTATGAGAGGGTTCAAATCCTGGCCTCGCCCGTCACTGACATCGCTTTCGAGTGAGGAAGCTGAAGTTAACATTAGCTGAGAGCTGTTGAGAGCTGCTGAGAGCTGTTGAGAGCTGCTTAAAGCTACTGATAGCTGCTGATAGCTGCTGAGAGCTGCTGAGAGCTGCTGAGAACTGCTGAGAGCTGCTGAGAGCTGCTGAGAGCTGCTAAGAGCTGTTGAGAGCTGTTGAGAGCTGTTGAGAGCTGCTGAGAGCTGCTAAGAGCTGCTGAGAGCTGCTAAGAGCTGTTGAGAGCTGTTGAGAGCTGCTGAGAGCTGCTGATAGCTGCTGAAAACTGCTGATAGCTGCTTAGAGCTTCTGATAGCTGATGAGAGCTGATGAAATTAGCTAAGAGCTACTCGGAGCTGCTGAAAGCTATTTGATTGTTCATAATTATTGGAAAACCATCACACGTGTATGGAACCTCACATAGGAGAGTGAAATAATTAACAACAATTAGAGTGCTGCAGTCATCAATGACAACATCGAGCACTGTTGAATAATGAAAATAGCTTACCTCGCTCCGTGACTACACTCAAATCCACACAGTGCAGTATAACAATGGAATACCCCGGCTGATGAATATTCTCTAAATACCCTGCACATATCAAGCGGTCAGAACAATGTCAATGATTATCTGGATTTTGGAATTTGCACCGTTTTTGGACCTTCTTTATGCTCGCCGGCTTGATTTTGTCTCAATAGTGCTCGATGCTGTCATTGATGACTGCAGCACTCTAACTGTTGTTATGCTATGCTATGTTGTTAGCACTAATTTCACATGCAGTAGTAGATGTATATTACTGTCTTTAGCTACCTTTCTATTGCGCTGAAAAGGATGGTATATTTACGCCTTCAAATATTGTTTTACTGATCTTCTTCTAGACCAGTTTGAAGATAAATATTTATGATCTATGTGTGTACATGTATGTGATTATTCAAAGTGATTGACTTGCTACTTATTGATTGATTAATTATATAACCGAGATGATTGATTTATATGATCTTATCATAATGATCCGATATAGTGACATATATGTAGTGATGTGTGCTGTGGTGACGTCCCTGACAAAATCCTTGGGTGAGGAAACGGCCGTTAAACCTTTAATATTATTATACTTATTATTATATAGATGGACAGATAGATGGATGGATGGATGGATGGATGGATGGATGGATGGATGGATGGATGGATGGATGGATGGATGGATGGATGGATGGATGGATGGATGGATGGATGGATGGATGGAGGGATGGATGGAGGGATGGATGGATGGATGGATGGATGGATGGATGGATGGATGGATGGATGGATGGATGGATGGATGGCTGGATGGATGGATGGATGGATGGATGGATGGATGGATGGATGGATGGATGGATGGATGGATGGATGGATGGATGGATGGATGGATGGATGGATGGATGGATGGATGGATGGATGGATGGATGGATGGATGGATGGACGGATGGATGGATGGATGGATGGATGGATGGATGGATGGATGGATGGATGGATGGATGGATGGATGGATGGATGGATGGATGGATGGATGGATGGATGGATGGATGGATGGATGGATGGATGGATGAATGCATTTAACGACTAATTTACTTACAATCGAAAGCAGTCTCCGCCTGCTGGCTGGAGTCTATTGCTATTAATACAATCAGGTTGCCGGTAGAGTGGCTCATTGGGCTAGCTGCTCTACCAGACCCCTGAGAGACCGAGGTTCTATTCTGAGCTGATCGGCTGAGTGAGTCCATCGCTCCACCACTACCCGATGATCCGGATGCCATTCGAAGAGATTCCGTTAAATATAAAAGTGTCAGTTTAAGGTTGTAATTGTGGGATATATATCACATTTTCTCTATGAAGAACGTACCATATCAATTGATTTGTAAGAGTTTTAGCTACTATTTTTCTGAAAATCATTCAATCATTTCTATTTAAACGTTCCGTCTCGAGAACTAGAATTCATCACCTGAAATAATTATCTTTTAATTAAGAAATATAAGCTGCTGCTCGGAGCATAAAAGTAAAGTTGGGATGACGAACGCCCTTACTAGGAATATACAGTATATAGACTCATTAGTAAAAGTACAACGCATATTACAAGCTTACTAAAAGTGACTTAGAAACAAAATCATACGAGATTTGAGCTGTTAGAATATCTCAATAGCATAGGGGTAACGTCATGAAATTTTAAATGACAGATCCTGAGATGAATTGAACCCTCGTGGGTTCGAATCCCGGCCGAACTGATCTGAGAGTAAAATCTCGGACATTCACTGGACTGGTTACACGGAAAATGGAATAAATTGCCTAACGGTTTAAACATGTGGTATTAAAAAGTGATAGATATCAACGTAGTTGATCATTTCACTATAGTGCGCATTGACTTTTTTGTTGTAAAAAAAGATAAATCGTGGTAAGAAGTCCAACAGCTCTATTCAATCTTAATGTAGGCCTAACCGCTGGACTTTCATTGGGACGTTCAAAAAGTAAAAATGCTAATGTTAACGTCAGTTTACTCACTTGAAAGCGATGTCAGCGACGGGAGAGTCCAATGTTCCGGGCCCAGTGACGGGCCCAATGACGGACACAACGACGGGCGAGCCCAGGATTTGAACCCCGTACATACTGATCCGCGGTCGAATGTCTTACCGACGTCGCCACTGGCGACGGAACATCGGAACAATTATTGGAAGGTTAATTAGGCTTTTGCATCAGCGGATGAAGATAACATTGAGCCAGCCATAAGTCTGCCAGTACATGCATCTCCCATATAAGCATATTCAGATTATATAGCAGAAACACTACTTAATACAAATATTTACCATTTCCTAATTTTGAAATAAAACACACCAAAGTGATAAATTAATATTTAAAGAACGAAATTATAGGTTAAGAGATTTAAAGTTTAATTCTTTCTATACTAATGAATTTGTGTCTTGAACATTGTCATTAGAATATATATATATATATATATATATATATATATATATATATATATATATATATATATATATATATATATATATAGTATATAGTATCTATAGTGTATAGATATATCTATACATTTATGACCTAGGAGTCAGTTAGCAGATTTAATCGGCATACAGATAACAGAAAGAAGCTCTGCATGAGTGCTAGCTGAATTAGTAACGTTAACCTTCCTCTACACCTAGAAATACTCAATATTTCTCTGCTTCTGAGGCTGATGTTAAAGCCTAAGTCAACTTGATCTAATCTACACACGCAAGCACACGTGAACTGCATACATTCACTTATACAGCAGCTCAGTGCGCTACACGCAGCACGCTGACGATCAGTGTCCACCAATAATTCTCCTGCTATAGAAACATTCGCTCCCTTCTATTTTCTGCTCTCTTTTCTTTCTATCTGTCTCCTTTTCTGGCTCTCTGTCTCATTCTCTTTCTCTCTCTGCCTCTCTCCAGATTGCGACCACCCGGTGATCAATTCATGGAAATGGGTCTGCAGTAGCACATTCGTACGATGGAAAAAGCATTATGTTGCGACTTGACAGACATATTCGTAAGAATCATTGTAGACCAAATATACAGAAACCTCAGGAAAGAAATATTTGTAGAAAATAGTTGATTCATCTTAGTTGAATATTGCTTATAACTGATTTCAATAACATTTTCGATACTTAGATATAATTTTGCTTCAACATAAAAAATAAATTATAGTAGACCAACGCCAGTGAGTTATTTTCAAATATAACCTACCAGCTGGTATGGGCAATCATTTGGAATTTACAGTTGGGCTTATATTATACTATATTATATTATATTATATTATATTTTAAGCTCAGTGGGAGGGTTCATCCATTTTAAATATCATTTAAACGCACTCCCTTCGTGGTTAAGAATTTATCATTAGAATATCGTATTATGACTGTTATAAAACATTATCTTGGACTATTGTTATCTTGGCATTATTGAACTTTCTATTTGCTTTTAAAAGAGAGACACAGCTATGCATCACTTTAAAATGCATGCGATTCGAACTTACAGAATACGAAATTGTGACTAATCCGTAGTTTACACCACTGTTGAGGCTTAAATAGCTGTTTATTTTGCTAGTGAATACGACCATTAGTAGGCCAATCTGCGCCATCAACAGGAGCTAATATTTTATAGAGAGATTTCATGCACACGTCATTTTTTGTTGAATTACAAAGCCGCCATTTTGATATACGACACTCTATAAGATACACGGCTATTTATGTAACTTTAAGTAGTTTTTCATCTTAATTTAGTATAAAATTGTGTCTGGCATATGGACAATGTTTTTGGACATTGGCTTTTTCTGACAGGTTAATGAACTGGTAATGGATATGAAGGTTCTTTAAAGCTTTGTTACACGTAATTTCAGCATTTCTGCCATTTCTGCCAAATAGTGCATCATAAGCAATGAGGGACAGGTTAATTGGTAGAAATGGCAGAAATTTGGACTCCATGAGTGGAACTCAGGAAAATGGGACAAAAATATGTTCGCACTCCGCACGATGTGTTTCTGTTTTGTTGTGTACTTAGTCTATGTATTTAATTATTTGTCGAAATATAAGATAGGCCTAGTGGCAAGCTTTACTGGTTTTACGAAATTATAGCAATTGCAAAACTTCTGCATTTCTGCCATTTACGTAATGCAAATTAAGGTCAAATTTCTCAAAAACTGTGAAATGTTATTGGAATATTCATAGATCTGTAAACAAAAAAATTATTGAAAATGTTGATCTTTTTGCACTAGCCAATAGTTTAAGACTTGCGGTTTGTATTTGAATCCTTTACGGTCTTAGTGTATTGAGGCATTAAATTACGACTAGACTAGTGTTACAAGTCCTCGATCAAGACCGACTGAACTAGTATAATTAATTTAAGTTAAGTCTTCAACTATGGAATCCATCTACATAACGAATCTACAGCGTACGGCTTACCGGTAAGATCGGAGCTCATATATTCCATACGTAAGTTCATACAACTTTATGAAGCACATCGATAGGCTTACACTGTCTGTGTATATAACTAATAAATCGTGTGCATTTTTACAAATTGCAAAATACGTACATAAATAGAAATTTTATTTTTTATATGCATATATATCTATATATACGCAATGCTAAAAATCAACAGACGTAATCCAATGTGGATGCCAATGCCGGTAGGTGTATAAAAGTGGGCGCGGCTAACAGCTGTGAAAATCCTCTATTGAATTAAATTTCTCTGTCAATTTTAACTACAGAAATCTCTACTTTTTACTTTATTTTACCCATTTTTAGGTAGGTAGGTAGATAGATCGGTAGGTAGGTAGGAAGGTAGATCGGTTGTAGTGTGTTTAACGTCGAGGTTCAGAAGCACAAGGCTTCTCTTCAAGACGACTCGACACTATCGAGCTACCGTCACACGGATAAATGTAACAGTGAGCTACGAATAATTGAAATTTTGTTTACTTTATTGCTAATAAATATAATTTAATATCATACCAGAGCATCAATATTGAGGTGTGAACGACGTAATTTATTTGCTCTCTTCTACGATTGATTTTTTAAACGAGAATAGCAAAATAATTTGAGGCTAGAAGTTGCAAGAGTGACAATCCTGATCATGTGATTTTGTTTATCGGCTGAACACGGTAACTAATTAAAGCCTCTTTCTAGCCCTAATAATATAGGCTATCTTAAAACAGCCTAGTAATTCTCAATTCCGCATCCTAATTTAAACTAGCCTACAGCAGGTGTTCAACATTAGCATTACAATCTAGATTACACTGCTATTGAGGTTTTCTCGATTAACTACCGTGGATTCTCTCGCTAGTGAATATCGCCATTAGCCAGCTTCCTTCCTTCCTTCTTCATTTCTTTCATATGAATTCGTATCTAGAGAATGGTTATAATAGCACACATTGTAGTGAAATGATCAACTACGTTGATATCTATCATTTTTAATACCACATGTTAAATCCGTTAGGCAATTAATTTATACCATTTTCCGTATAACCAGTTCTGTGAATGTCCGAGAATTTAATCTCAGATCAGCGTGACTGAGATTCGAACACACGAGGGTTCAATTCACCTCAGAGCCTGTCATTTAAAACTTCATGACGTTACCTACACCTCCAACCATTGCGCTATTGAGATATTGGTTAACCGCACGCTTTGCTTCTTGTGCCGTCAAGAAGCAATTGCTGCTAAAAGCGTAGTGAAACCAGGAGGAAAGCTTGCAGATGGGAGATAATAACATAACATAACACAACGGCACACTGGGTCAGGAAGCACAGCTAGATGCTTGTTTAAGACCCATTTCATCCTTCCTCTCCATGGTTATTAGTAATCGTTGCCTTTTGATGGAGCAGAATGTCAGAGAAGACATAGACGAACTGGCAATGATATTGATCGTAGTAAATGAATTGATGCTATCATGGACACGCATGGAGTCCTTGAAAGGAAGGAAAGAGTACGAGTGTTGGACAAAGAAGCTAATATGCTTTGAATATTATATAGAGGCAAAATGTAGAAGAAGATTGCTATAACTTAAAACATCTTATTTTGATAGCAATTCTGGTAATTACAAGCATTCTGAAACATCTTTACTGCGACTCTTGTATCAATAACTCAGATTTACTGCAACATTTTTATTGCACAGGCGAAAAATTTTCCCTTTAGCGTTGGTAACATAATTTTGAGAATTTACGAGCCGGAGTGTCAACGTTGTCATCACTGCCCATTTTTGTTTGTATTAAAATAAAATAATACATTAAATTAATTAGTTTTTATAACAGATTATTTAATTCGTTTTTATTATAGATTATTTAATTCGTTTTTATAATAGATTATTTAATTACTTTTTGTGTAATGAATCAATAACTTTGATTCAATTAGAGTTGTTGACCATAAATAGTAAAATCATATTCGTGGTTCTACTAAGGCTCATTATTAAGGTTCTAAATTCAGTTTTCCATGAACATTTCCTAGTTGAAAATTCAGTTCTAGGAATTCTTGGAATTAGGTGACGTAATTATGAAAATTCCACCAGTAAAGATCAGCTCCAATTAATAAATTGGAACTTATTTTAATATTGTTAATTTTCGTATTTTGTAGAGTTCGTTATGAGTTTTTTTGAGTAACGGTTAAAGATTTCAATTCGAGAGAGTTTCTATGGTTTAGAAGCGGAGATTACAGATGCTTTTTTAGCCACTAACTTTAACTTTTATTTAATAGTGTCCTTGTAATCTAAATGTCAGTGAAGGCTGTCTTAAATGAACTTTTCATTTAATGTCCAGTCTGCTACACTGCGTATTGTGACAAAATGGATGTCCTAAAAATTATTCGATGATTAAAATGGAGCTGAGAAGAGCAATGAAAATCAAGCCACAAGCTGTATATTCCTTAGTACCCCCCACTAAGGCTTTTCTTGTAGTGGTTAAATTAATTCGTGGGTCGACAAGGAGACTTTATTGAGTGTGAAAGGATATTTTAAGTGCAATTATGTATCTTGGGCCTGCCATTTAGTCTAAGACAATTGATAGATTAGGTAATTCTTGAAGATAATTAGAATAGGTAAATTGCATCGTGATATATAATATTCCACTAATTTATAATACTGCAAAATGATCATAAATCACCCTTGATGAAAAATTTATCACCATTAAACTCAATACATACCATATACTAATATTTATCGATGTAGATCAGGTACATAATTGGTAGTAAGCTCATGTCCTCATCGACTAGTTTTGGGCCTGAGCGTCCTTAACAGTGCCAATTTCTTGTAATACATTTATCTTCTTTACTTAATTCTCGTACAACGGGAATGCACTTCTTCATAGCTCATCGGTTATCTGAACCCCATATGATCCATTGTACCACTAGGTCTCTCGTTTAACTTATGACAATCATTCGGTAGAATCGGTACATCCTGATTGATGCATCATAATTGAACCTATGAAAGGCTTTTAGATTAATCTAACATTTTTTTAGTTAATCATATTAAGGTAAATTTTGAATTTTTATCATGTTTTTATTGTTATATCCACATTTTTGCAGCATGCTATATAGGTTATAACCTAGAGTTTCGAATGATAATTAGCACTTTGGATTACCTGTTGGCGTTCATTTTCACATATTTGAGAATTTGCTTTGCGCTGTAGTTCATCATATATATATATATATATATTAGCTCAGCGTTTATTGCACATTATGAGGACTTTATAGGACTTGCAGCGGCCAATATTGCTAATATGTCTCCAGGGTGTTTGCACTACCCTACATTTATAATCATCACTTAACTTCGTATAGTCACTACGAAACTTCCTCTAACATATCCTCTCTAAATCAGCAAGCAGTTTGAAAATTATTCTGTGCAACTCTTGCGCCAGTGCAGTCGCAGGCATGTCTGCATTGGCTGTGTTCTCGTTGTGTCCGAACTCCCATCCGTTTCAGGATCGGAGAGTCAATCTGACGGAATCACAGAAGATTGGAAGATCCGTGGCTCAGGCTCGACCGGCGCCTAATAACGCAGTGTTTGACTGCAAGGTTTTGTCGAGAAATCACGCTCTGATCTGGTACGATAAGGGAAAGGTTTGTAATATTCTATTACTTGTTTCATGTCTCATTGTCTTTTGTTTTCCGTAATAAACATTGATGGTTTGTGTACATGTATGTAATAAATTTCATGTCCATCTGAAAAATAGAGCCTAAAATTATATTAAAAAATTGACATTATTTCAACTTTGGACTACTGAGAGTAATCAATAGCAGCAATCTGCAGCTTAACACTTATTGGAAATTATGTTCTAGGGTTATAGAATAGTTTTAAATAACATTCTATGCTTAGCCCCCTAATGCTAAATTATGTTATACCATTTGCAGTTAATTTCACAAACAATTGTATATTTATACTATATACTGAAATTTAATTAAATTAGTGACCAGTATTAATTTTAGTACTAGTTAATTAATTATTAAAGTGTGTGTAAGTGTGTATGATTAATAAATGGATTTATTAATTTATTTTTGCAGTTCATTTTATTAATATGCCTGTTGTTATATGTTGGGGGAAAAAATTGTAGCAATTTCTGGAGCCTGGGCTCACCAACCTAATACCCTTTCTGAGGTTGGTTAGGATCTTAGTGCTTTAGTTGCCTTTTGCAGCACATGCAGTCAATGGCTAGTCTTTCTTCAGCAATCCAGACACAACACGGATATGTAAAACCTAACATAGGTCTATTGATGCTTATAAACGCAATAATCAGCAATATTTTGTGATATTGACTGGAGTTATCGATTTTGTGCCTGGGTTTATTTGTTACTATGAAGGAAAATGCTAAGCAATAGAATCAAACTAATATGTATTTATAAATAAATATAAAATATCAACAGAATTAACGAACACTTTTGATTGATTGTAGTTTTATCTGCAAGACACGAAGAGCAGCAATGGAACATTTGTAAATAGTCAGAGACTGAGCAAGGGCTCGGAGGAAAGTGAGCCACGGGAAATATTCTCCGGCGACACTGTTCAGTTTGGCGTCGACGTCATGGAAAATTCACGTAAGGGTAAGCTGTTTCTGTTGAGACAGACCAGTGGTTAGAGGATTTAACTTTGGTTGTTCACGTGAGGGTAAGAGCAATGGTTAGAGTATTTAACTTTGGTTGTTCACGTGAGAGGAAGAGCAACGGTTAGAGGATTTAACTTTATTTGTTCACGTGAGAGTAAGAACAGTGGTTAGAGGATTTGACTTTCGTTGTTCAGTTCTCTGTTTCAGTTCTGCTACTGGCTTTGAATTTCAGCTGATCATATGGTGCTGGCACTGCCTTCACTGTATTTACCAAGAAATATACGAAAAATAATTTTTTTTGCGATATTTCTAGTGCACATAAAATATAAGAGAGGTTTGAGATTTGAAAATAAGACTCTGACGTGATTTGTAACGTATGGATGTTTTATTTGTTGGCTCTAATGAGGCACTTGCAGTTTTTGACTGGTCTGCTCTCTATTTTGTTGAAGCCAATGGTGTAGCCTAATATTCTAAATTCCCAGGCAATTTTTACTTGCCTTTAGAAGTGATGTACTGTTATAACTAATAAATGTTTACAAATAATTTGGCTCGTCTAAACACTGTTGATGAATTTGCTAAATGATTTTTGGATGTGTGCGACACAATCTAAGAAGAAAATGAACTAATATTTGAATCAATTGACTTTAAAGTTACCAATTTCGTGACATTAAGCATTGCTGTGGCTTATAGATTTACTTAGAATTTGATTGCATTTGCTATTTTGTAAATATCTAGTGAAAGCGGTTGCATAACCTTGCATGTTAACGTCAGTTTCCTCACTCGAAAGCTATGTCAGTGACGGGCGAGCCCAGGATTTGAACCAGGATTTAGCAGAACACATGAGAGAGAGAGGCCGTCTAGTACCATTATTATAAGCAAATATTCTAAAGTTAGCTTTGGTGCCAGTAAGAATGTTGATGAGTCACTGTTATTTATTATTTCTTGACTGTACAAATGTAAGCTCTAATATAGATGTACTTTAATACAGTTTCAAACAAGTCAGCTTCACTAGAACTTAATTTCAATTACAGGCAAATTAAACTGTTTATATACTTATTATTATTATTATTAGTATTATTATTATTATTATTGTTATTATTATTATTATTATTATTATTATTACTACTACTATTGATTGTTGTGTTGTTTACATGCAGTCACTCACAGCTGCATTATCGCCACAATCAGACTCTATTTTCCCGATGGTCAAGAAGCAATAAGGTAATGACTAGATGGATTCTAGTGAATAGTTTTTTCAATTCATTAACATTATCGTTATATATTATAATTATAATTTTTTGATCCACTATAATTTTTGTATCTCTTTGATGACCTGTGGGTAAATAATACTTTTATTATTAAGTCTTATCATATGATGAAATAGAATAGTTTTAAATATGTACTATGGAAACGTTCATATCATATCAGCTTCACTTCCCTTTTGCCGTCTCCCAATCCACTATGAAGAAGCTGTTATATGAGCTCTTTGCAATTTTATATTTTATGACTCTGCAACTTATTCTCCAGGTTCACCACTGTCTTATATGGCTTATTGGAAAAAATGCACTTTTCTTTAAAATATTTAATAGCGCAGTATAATCTTGCTACAATATTTTTTGCTCTGCTCATTTAAAGAGAGTGCTGGTATTTAAGGAGAGTGTTGGTATTTAAAGAGAGTGCTGGTATTTAAAGAGAATGTTGGTATTTAAAGAGAGTGTTTGTATTCTGTACGCAGTCATTCCAACAGTTTCGGTTCTAACTCCAATTCATCAATGAACCCACTCCAGGCTCAGGAACTCTATCAGCTGGCGCAATTCCTACAGGTTCTTCCTTTCTTTCAAAGTGCTTCTTAAGTATAGAAATTAGGAACAATTGCATGTAGAAATAAAGATATTGTGGTAAGGCTATATAAGGCTCTTGTATGGCCCAAACTTGAATACTGCGTTCAGGCTTGGTGCCCATATCTTAAGAAAGATATCGATAAAGTAGAAAGGGTACAAGCCAGAGCAACAAGGCTGGTATTTGACTGTCAAAAACTTAGGTATGAGAACAGATTAAAATTCGTAGGATTAACCTCTATAAGTGAGAGAAGAACTAGAGCAGATTTAATAGAAGTTTTTAAGATACTCAAAGGCTTCAGCAAAGTTAACTATAGTATTTGGTTTAATTTATCAAACAACAGAAACGCAAGGGGACATATTTATAAACTTAGTAAATTTACCTGAGAGTTATAAATTCTTGGAATAGTTTGCCAAGCAAAGTTGTGGAAGCAGAATCAGTGAATGCTTTTAAAAATAAATATGATAAACATAAGAACAAGTAAATTAGATGCTAATTGCATGTTCAGTGTTATACATGGGCTATGTATAAATTTGACATGTTGACATGAAGTCTGTATGATTTTATTAATATTAATTGGTTTTAGTTAAGAGCCTCATGAGTCTTAAACAACCATATAATTGCTTCCTGACTCTGTAATGTTATTAAGTATAAGCTATTGTATAGTATTGTATTGTATTTAATTTATTTATTGTATTATGCTGATTACATTGTGTTACATTGTATTACACTGTACAAGGCATTTCGTTTCGTGCCATATATCTCTATTAGGGGTCGACACTTGGAAGAGACTAGTTAGGAATTAGAACATTAAGTTCGGTTAATCATCGGCCTAACACCCACCATCAAGTGTCCATGACTAGGTTTTTATTCGCCACTCGGAAGAAAAAAACCTACGTCGCTACGCAGTCTCAAACTAGTGACCTACCCTTCAAGAGGTGAGCTCTCTACCACTGAGACGCAAGGCGTACAATGTAGACATAAAAAAAAAGTAAAATTGAAGTACATATATTGTAGCGTATTATATTGTAAAGTATTATTAGAATGTCTAAATAGCGTAGGGGTAACGTCATGAAGTTTTAAATGACAGATCCTGAGGTGAATTGAACCCTCGTGGGTTCGAATCCCGGCCGCGCTGATCTGAGAGTAAAATCTCGGACATTCACTGGACTGGTTATATGGAAAATGGTCTGAATTGCCTAATGGTTTAAACATGTGGTCTTAAAAGTGATAGATATCAACATAGTTGATCATTTAACTATAGTGCTTGTTTACTTTTTACTTTGTATTGTATGATATGTATCGCAGGAGGCACTTCACAGAGAGCAGGTGCTAGAGAACAAGCTCACAATGCTACAGCGTCTCGTACAGAGCACACAGGAGGCTTCAGAGTCTGGCTGGCAGGTACGCGACCACTGTTGTCTCGTTTACCTGTATGAGCATCCTGGGGAAATCCTGGGCTCGCTCGTCACTGATATCGCTTTCGAGTGAGGAAACTGACGTTAACCTTAGCTTTACTAGCTTTATCAGCATCAGTCGAGCAAAAATAAGAACAAAAGTCATATTTTATTTGCATTGAAGTTTTAGATATTTGAAGAATACAGTTATGTTCTCTTCGTGTTGTGTCCTTCACACAGGACACAACACGAAGAGAAGTGGAGGCTTTATATACCATGGCCCTGCCAGCACTAAGAGAGAGAGAGAGAGTTGTGTCCCTTACTCATAAGAATGGACAACCTTAACCTCACGTGCCATATGAGGCGGCCTAGTAAGAACTGTGGAAGGCAACGGAAACTTACTTATTATTTCCAAACTATAGGCTACATTAAGGTGTGGATGGGGCATAGCCTATTTTGCAATGGAGTCCTCTCGATGGAGTATGAGAGCAGCATATGGGAGGAATACCCTGGACCTGCCACTTAAAGAACACTAGAGAGAGATGTAGTGCCAGAGAGACAGTACATTGTATTTGTGAGACCAATCGATGTACAGTGCAACACAATTTAACACGTCTCTGACATTTTCGTCATTGTACTACATGAATTGATCATTAAGACTGTTATTCATATTTTGTTATTGACATTAACGAGTATCGCTACTGTTATTGCAGGCCCTTATAGACGAGGATCGACTGCTTTCGCGTTTAGAAGTTCTAGAGATGCAGTTAACAGCCTGTACCAAGGTAAGTAGCAACATCAACAATAACAAAAATTAGAGTGCTACAGTCATCAGTGACAACATCGAGCACTATTGAGACAAAATCAAGCCGGCGAGCAAAAAGAAGGTACAAGAACGGTGCAAATTCCAAATGAAATGATCAACTATGCTGATATCTATCACTTTTAATACCATTACTACATGTTTAAACCGTTAGTTAATTTGGTCCATTTTCTGTATAACCAGTCCGATAGTTTAATCACAGATAAGCGCGGCCGAGAACCGAACCCACGAGAATTCAATTCACCCCAGGATCTGCCATTTAAAACTTCATGACGTTACCCCTACACTAAATATTGAGACATTCAAATGACTAGGTCACCCAGTACTGTCTGACAGGATATGTTATCCTAATTAGAACGTTGAAACTTTTGTTAGGCTAAGAATTGGTTTTACACCTGTATTTATGATATCAAATTGTTAATTATTGTATACAGATTGCAAGTTGTTCCTGATATGCCAGGGGATAGTGCTTTTTTAATTGTGAAATGTTTAATATATAATTTACATTAATAAATAAAAGGTATCAACTTTGTATTTTTTAAAAATTAATGTTAATGTGTAAATTCACCAGGGCTGTCTGTAAATGTTAACGTACATGTACATTTGAACCTCTCTCAGTTTCACTAAAACATCAGTAGTAACAATAAATTAATTAATTCTAATAATTAATATTTTTGTCTACCGACGACAATCAAAATCAGAAACGAAAGGATCATTTTTATTAAATTGAAATTGTAAACATTTAATAAGGATATGTAAAATAGGTAGATAGTTTCTGTGAATATACTTAGGAATTTACTTTAATATGCTGCTTTCTTAATTTGTTTGTAATTTTATGTGTTAGCTATTTGTTTCCATTTGGCCGAATGGAATAACATGAATTTATCAACTTGGCTGAGAAACATACAGTGTATAGATTTTATTGTAGAATTTTATTTTATTTTATTTTTCATATTATTGTGTAGAATTCACCTGGCATTAGTATATTTTCATGGACTTCTGGTCATTTATTCTAATATTAAATATGTAATTTCTCTGGCTACATTGTTGCCTCTGTTGTTGTTGTTAGAACGAGGACTCTGTCAGGAAGGAGTTGGTAGCACTGCATGAAGACAAGTTCAGTTACGAGACCACTGCTAAGGTTCATTGATGCATTTCATTATAGAAGTTATGATAGTTGTATCCATGCGGTGTTCCCGTGTCCTGTCCTGCCACTACGTACATCACCACTGGTTGGAGCCAGTGGCGATGTCGGTGAAGTACTCGACCGCAGACCAGTATGTGCGGGGTTTAAATCCTGGGCTTGCCCGTCGCTGACATCGCTTTCGAGTGAGAAAACTGACGTTTAAATTAGCTTTAGCAGCTCTTTTTTGTGGCGTAAGAGACGTCAAAGTAGAAATTGTGGAAGGATATTGAAGACCACTTCCGGAGCCATATTGTCCATAAGAACAATGTTAGGTTAAGGTTTTCCCGAAAGCTTAGCTTTGTAATGGAAACAACTTGATAGTCAACACTCAGTTATGAGTGCAAAAGTGAACTGCTGAGTAGGAATATCTGCCTGGGACCTGCCATTTTTTAGAACACTAGGTTAAGAACAGTAATAGTTCATTTGTTTATCTCGGCACTAAATAATGATTACTATTGCAAATACATATTAATAAGAGAGAAAGAGAGAGAGAACTATGTCTATTTCAATGCACTCAAAGTATACAATGAATTATTAGTATAGAGTGAAATACAAAGTATTCACAAGCAAGGCCGTCAAAGCGGTCATAAGTTACTTATCTAGTTGACCACCCCTCATTCATTCAAATTGAAAAATAACTAGGCAAACGGAATAAGCATGCAATGCAATGCAATAGATTTACTTACTAAATAAGTAAACATACGAACAGTATTAACGTGGCGACCATACAAGAGCCAGTGCTGTGTGAGTTCAGCAAATGAAGAGTAAATGTTTGTCTGTGAAGGAGTCGCTTAGGAAGGTTCTGGAGGAGAAACTTGAGGCAGTTCAACGCATTATGGAGTTGGAGGTATGCCATTTTTTCAATTGTCATGTTTCTTTACTTTTATTTTTCCGTAAGTGAAGAATTTTTGTAGAACTGCTTTAACTCTTTGCTCTCTCTTTCTCTCTCTCTCTCTCTCTCTCTCTCTCTCTCTCTGTCTCACTCTCTGTCTTGCTCTCTCTCACTCTCTCCTAGACTCCTTTTTTATTATTACAGAGAATACTGTCGCAATGCTGAAGATGTGATTAGTATTGTAAAAAGAAAGACTCTGTAGTGCCTACTGTAACTAATATTTTGTCATTTTTATTGTTATTTTATCTCTATTATAGAGATCATAGAACTGAGAAAGACGACTGAACAACTATTATCTCTATTATCTTTATGATGACAGAGATCACTGATCCACTATTATCACTTATTATTATTAACAACGAAAACTTATATAGCTGTGTCATGGCCGAACTCGGTCTTCAAGACTACTTTACAGGATGAGTTCTATAGTAATCATGAGCTAAATAACAATTACATTTAAATTAATATCTAAAGTAGTAAAAATTTCTACATATGAGCGAAACTTTACGCTATCCAGCAACACTCGTTCCAGTCTTCATATACAAAATACTTATAATAAACATACGTACATGTATAGTACTTTTATTATCTCTACTACCTCTATTACAACAGAGATCACTGAACAACTATTACTCCTATACTCTATGATGACAGGGATTGCTGAACAATTATTATCTCTATACTCTATGTTAACAGAGATCACTGAACAACGCCGAGGAGGACAGGTCTCACCTACAGACGGCCTGTCAGACAGCAGAGAGTGAGCTACAGACCCTGGCTGAGAGATACCAGGATCAACTGACTGAGGTCAGGGAACTCATGGATAAGCTGCAGGTACGTCGTGTATTGTCTGAGACGTCCCAAACGTCAGCCCAATAACATGAAGTTAGAACTACGATGGTTTATTGTGTCAGGTGATTTGAACGTTAACTGTATGATCTATATAATAATAATAGTAATAATAATAAAGGTCTAACGTCCTTTTCCTCATCCAGGGATGATGTCAGGGACGTCCCCACAGCACACATCACTGCAGATCAATTCACCCTGACCAAAGTGCAAAAGAAATGTGCTGAGAAAGCCTGTCTGGTTATCATATATGGGCCTTAGAAACATTGCTGACAACTGACCAGTAGAAAATCAATCTGAATATATTCAAAACAAAAATATTCTTAAAATTACAGTAGATGCAGAGTTCAAATCTAGTTCTCTAACCGTCGCTGATATGCTTCCAAGCAGGAAACTAACGTTCAACTAGGTTTTAGGCTTTAGCTTTAGGTAAGAAAAACATTTCTGGAAACAGGGCCCTTGAGCAAAACTTTGCTTTAGCTTTAATTTTGTATTTTTTTCTCCATATTTTTATCAGTGAGATCTTCACTAGTAGTATATTTCCTATAGGGCTTTACTATTGTAGCGGTTGATTAACTAATTGATTGATTGACTAAACGAGTTATTGACCTGTGATTAATAGATATGGTTGATTGATTGATTGAGGAGAATAAAAGATTAATGGACTAATGATTAATTGATTTGATTGATCGATTGAGGAGAATAAAAGATTAATGGACTAATGATTAATTGATTTGGTTGATTGATTGATTGATTCTGGAGAATAAAAGATTAATGGACTAATGATTAATAGTTATGGTTGATTGATTGATCCAGGAGAGTGAGAAGAAGCACGAGGATAAGGAGAAGGAATTAGAGAAGGAGAAACAAGAGCTTCAGAGTCAGATTGACTCGCTGTTATCTGCTGAGGAGACGCTGCATGCCAAGGTCAGTCTAGAGCTTGTGCGGGTGTATGAGTGCGCTTTTGTGATTGAATCACATCGGCCTTAGCTTTCCTATGAGCAGTTCCTTAGGCAGTTGAAGACCTATCCTTTCCATCTCTGCCATCCAGTGTCGATGAGCAGCGACCTGTGCCTAAACCACCTTTTATTTAATTCTCTTTACTTTGGACTGATTTCCTTGATTTTGGAATTTGCACCATTTTTGGACCTTCTTTTTGCTCGCCGGCTTGATTTTGTCTCGCTAGTGCTCGATGTTGTCTTCGATGACTAAAGCACTGTAATTGTTGTTATTATTATTGCTGACATGCGTTTGTTTTAGAATTTCGTAATAGCTTAAGCGTAATGTCATGAAGTTTTAAATGACAGATCCTGGGACGAATTGAACCCTGGTGGGTTCGAATCCCAGCCGCGCTTATCTGAGAGTAAAATCTCGGACATTCACTGGACTGATTGTACGGAAAATGATCTAAATCGTCTAACGATTTAAACATGTGGTATTAAAAATGATAGATACCAACATAATTGTTCATTTCACTATAATGCGTGTTTACTTTTAAAACTTTTTTGTGTGCTTGCGTGCACGATTGTGTGTGCGGGCGTGCATGAGTGTGGGTGTGTGTGTGTGTGTGTTTATGTGCATGCGCGATTGGCATGTGCTTTTGCTTGTTTGTATGTAAGGATGTGTGTGCATTGTTTGTTCTGATTTTGCACACCAGAGTTCCGTAAGAGCTTCCAACATAAATAGAATTAGGCTATAATGCAAAAATTAAGCTCATAATTTTGTAAATCTTTGATTCTGTGAAGAGTTTACAGGTCATTATTGCTAGTTATGCTTTGCAAGCTTAAGCCTTTCTTTGAAATCTTGCTTCATTTAAAACAGAATCTCTTTTTTGTAGTTGATCTGTTCATTATTAGTTGAACTCTGACAACACTTAGCTCTCAGTAGAAGCTGTTACTTCCAACACTTGAACCAGGACATTGTTAGTTGATTGAACGATTGAGTGGTTTATTGATTACTGATTGATTTAGATTGATTAATTTTGATTGATTGATTTAGATTGAATCGTTACAAGCAGATTACGAGTTCACAACGGAGCAGTTGAACAATCTCAATGGTAACTTTTAATTACTAAAATACAAGTTTGAATTCATGTAGATATATTTTTTCGAAATCTTAAATATTGGCAATTTTAAAAAAAAAAGTTTATTTACTATTATCTATTATTACAATATGTTGTTAACTATTTTTATTTTTAATTACAATATGTTTAAGTATATTTATAATTAATAAAGCTAATTCAATCAACTGCTGTTCTATAACAGTGGGTTATTAAGCATATATAGAAATAGACTTAATCTTATCATGATTAATTTATTTATTATGGCTATTATTATTAATATCATCATTCTTTTAATTTTATTATATTTATTATTATTATGTTATTAGCACTATGCCTGCCAATAGGCTGCTTTTATTTTATCTTACTATTTTTATCCTAGACTAATTTTTGTATATTTAGTCTATTTCTGTGAAGAATGGAAAGGTATGAATGGAAAAATAAAATTGTATTCGCAGAAATTAATTTATTATTTTGTTAATATTGGTATATGTGTATTTGAATAACAAATGAGGATATAATATGAAAATCTTCTAAATTTTTTATATTAAAAACGTTATATATAAATTTTATATCTTATTTGTAAATTTTATCAATCCTTGAGGCACGTAGATATGCTTTTGTTTTTATTTCATTGCACTTCAACTGAACGACATACATGTAAATGCTAAATACTAGCAAAAGAAAACGTTCATGCAAACAGTGAGAAGCATGCACAACAAATAGAAAACATAAAATATAGATTCCACTTCTACTATGAAACGACATTTTGTGAACCAGTGTCTTTGTATTGAAATGTATGTTTTCTATGTATCTCCAATTCGTGCACATGACGATATGCAGTGAATCTAAAGTTCTTGAAGAATATTGATTGTTGTAGTGGTTAAGTTAGTAGAGTCATTTTAGTTTTCCTTTAAATTGTTAACGTTGATTAATATTGATCAAGCTAGAGAGTGGTAGACCACAATTGACGTGGGATGCGGTAATTAAGAAGGACATAAAAAGTAGGGGATTGACTGATGGTGTAGTGTGGGACTGAGAAAACTGGAGAAAGTCTATTCGTATCCCTACCCTGGTTAAACTGGGATTTAAGGGAAGATGATGATGATGATGATGACGTTGATTAATGATTATGTTAAACCATTGTTAGAAGCCTCCTGACTCTGGTCTATCACATAATGTTATGTGTTGACTCTGGTACTATCACATAATGTTATGTAGTGACTCTGGTACTATCACATAATGTTATGTGTTGACTCTGGTACTATCACATAATGTTATGTGTTGACTCTGGTACTATCACATAATGTTATGTGTTGACTGGTACTATCACATAATGTTATGTGTTGACTCTGGTACTATCTTATAATGTTGTGTGTGCAGTTAAACTGGAAACGATGAAGAAGTACTCTTCCACCGACTCTCCTAAGATCCAGGAATTCTCTTCCACTCACGACCAGGGTTTGCTGTTTTTGCTTTGTGATAATTATTGTGTCGTAGAAGCTAATTCCCGTGTTGAGCCCGGGAGTGGTTGGGACCACTGCAGGACACTAGAGAGAGTGAGAGAGAGAGAGAGTGGGAGAGAGAGCTGCTAATTAATTAGCGCTTTCTTGGTACGTACATTATGTGTACCTAACAAGAATGCTGGTCCCTTATGTCCGATAGGATGCATTGGATTTAATTTATAGTTTTATTCTAAAGCTGTGTCTCTAAAGCAACTGTCCACATGTGAGAGAAGAGGTTCAACCTCGGCTTACATTACTGTAGTTTAAATTCATTGATTAGGTGAGTGATTTCTTCTGCTACGATTATATTAAACGTTGCTTTATATTGAAATAGCGATGCTTTTGAGATTAATTTGACTATCTTTCTCTCTATCTCTCTCTCTCTCTCTTTCTCTATCTCTCTCTCTCTCTGAAAAATTAGTTTTCTCTCTAATGGTGATCACGTGACTGATAGTGATCACGTGACTGATAGTGATCACGTGACTGATATTGATCACGTGACTGATATTGATCACGTGAATGATAATGATCACGTGACTGATAATGATCACGTGACTGATAATGATCACGTGACTGATAGTGATCACGTGACTGATAGTGATCACTTGACTGATAATGATCGCGTGACTGATAATGATCGCGTGACTGATAGTGATCGCGTGACTGATGTGGTCACTTGTGGTGGTCAGCTAGATAGAGCGCCTTGTGCCCTCTCTGATGGCCACAGGATTCAATGAATAAGATGTTTGATTTTGATTTGAATGATTGATGAGATGTAAGTGTCTGATGCTTTTATTTATTTGTTCATCGTTATGATGTGTGCGTTATGTGTCTGTGTACTGTGATTTCTCTTGTATTTTTCACTTTGGTTCTAATAAATCAAACTGATAATGATTACAGCTGTCCAGGCTGACCTGGTGAACCTGCTTGACCTCCAGATGCTGCAGGGAGCGGGTTCAGACTCCGACGAGTACAACAGCGATGAAGATGATGATGATGATGAAGCGGAGGATAACGAGTGGAAGGAGTTCAGTAAAAAGGAGCAATCGAGCAAAAGAGAAAAGAGAAAGAAGAAAACAGGTCCGTTTCAATTCTATAACTTATTCTGTTCTGAGCTTATTGTGGGTTTATATGCCTAATTCTATAATTGATTGTCTTAGAGCTGTATTTATGCATAGCCTATTTGCTTTTCTGGTTCTTGTTGCATTATTGTATGTGTAAGATTCATGTATGTGTTATTACGTCTGCAATAAAGCAATAAATAAAATATATATAACTTTAGTCTACTCTGTCAATTCTTCATGCCTGCTAGAAGATTATGATTAGATATGAAATCTAATCTAATGCATGATAATCCAATAATTTGAATATGTTTTTGATGTTTTCAGGTGGACTGGATATTTCAAAACTGTTGCAGAATGGCATTAAGATTAGTCAAGCCGGTAAGAATATGATTATGTAACACGATTAATCATTATGCTACGTCGCATTATTGATGGTTTAGTATTATATCATCAACGTCATCATCCTCTAAACCTCAGTTTAACTAGGGTCGGGATATCGGGATACGAATAGACCTTCTGCAATCGTTTCTATCCCATACCATCTAATCAGTAATTCCCTACGAATGTTAGGCTCCTATATATCATCCGGTAGTTAAATATGTTTGAAGAAAGCTATTCCTAACATTAGTTGCTCTTTAAACTGGAAGTTTGTAATATAAATTGTATTGCTGATTGCAGAGTAACTGTTACATTGTCAACATTTAATCTATCGCGTCCAGCCTTTGATTAAGTTCAGACTGTTAAACACTGCTTTTGAAGGGAGAAAAGAGAAATATAAAAATTCTAAACCATTCTTTGAGTGTTCTTGCCCAAGGTTATATATTTGTTTGTATTTGTGTAGATAATAGTGAACTTGATGTACTCCAAAAAGAATACAAACGTCAATCAAACGATTCATCCCTTGACGTAAGCTCCACTCATCTACCTCATCAACCAATCTCAGCACTGCATGATCTGTCATCGTCCTGTCAATCAAATGAATGCTCTGCCCTCGTGTCGTCTCTTAAAGCTGAGATAGAAACTTTTCAAGGTTTGTAATTTGCTGATTTATTTCTAATTACGTGTATACTTGTGCTATTGAAGTGTTTCCTGAAGTCGGGAGTCTTCAGAATTTAATGTTTTATATTAATACTGTTCCTATCAAAATTTCATCCTAAAAGTTACTCATACTCCAACTAGAGTTCAAGGAATATGATTTTTATTAAAACGTTGTATTCTCAGAAATACAAAATGCTTCGTTAGTTTTCTTGAAGTTTTAGCCTCATCAGATTACGAAGTTCACTAATTATCATGACGAAGTTTTGGCTTAGAACTTCCATTATGAGAGTCGTTGAAGCATGTTATGTTGATTTAGTCGTTGTTGATCTACTTGCAGGCCTATTGAGGGAATCCAATCAAGCTCTCGCCGATGCTAACAGTAAAATAGAACAGCTGCAAGGTTAGATCATTCAGAGTCTATTCATTGAAATCGACTTAGTTTTGGTTTTCCACGTTAAGGCAAGCTGTTCAGTAATTTAACATTTTCGTCTGATTTGAATAGTTAAACGTTACCGAACCAAAAAGTAATAACGGTCCAACTATATACATGTACATTAATTAGTTCTGTTGAGTGAAGCCAATACTTAAGTATTCGATGGTAAGTTACAATTTGTAATATTGACGTGTATATGATAACGAGATGTTAGATTTGCTGTAAAAAAGGCTGGTAAAAAAAGCTAAGGTTAACGTCAGTTTCCTCACTCGAAAGCGATGTCAGTGACGGGCGAGCCTAGGATTTGAACCCGCATCTACTGATCCGCGGTCGAGAATCTTACCGACTTCGCCATTGGCTGGAGCCAATGGCGAAGTCGGTATCTATTAAGGATATATCTATTTCATTAGATCGTAAATTAGACGTAGGCAGTCAGTGGAGTTATAATGTACATCATTTGACTGTTGAACAGGTGAGATATCAACACTGCGCAGTCAACTATCCCCTGCAGCTACAACTCCCATTGGTGCGTATTTTATTTTTATAATGTAGCATAAGCAATTTCTCTTGTTTACTCTGGTATATTGACTGTACTAAATTGAAGTGTGCCTTTTTGCCTCTCTCGTGTCAACGATGATCTGGAACCCTTAGGAAAGCATGAAGGGAGTATTTAACGAAACAATTTATTATTGTTTTATATTTTGGATACAGAACTATTGGTTACAAATAATACGGCATTATTAAAACACCCCGATAATTATTATTGCATGTAATGTTAATATAACAAATAATAATAACTGATATACCGTTAATAAAACAAATAGTAATAAATGATATGCCGTTGATGGTATTATGGCATAAAAGAAAGTAGATAGTGTGTATTGAATTGTTTGTAGGGTATGAGTTACCAGTACTGACAGATCTGAACACAGATGATGTAAAAGGTCAGGTGGCCATACTGAGAGGTAAGCACTCTCTCATCTCTTTAGAGTCTCTTTAATCGTGCTTCAATAGCGTCTAATTTTTATAAAAATCGTCTGCCTGAACAAACAGATGTTTTATCACACGTTTATTATTGTAATAATAATAATAATATTAGAAACAATTAGAGTGCTACAGTCATCAATGACAACATCGTAAGTAGGTAACGTCTGCGTGTAGTGAGTTGGATTGCTTTCTTAACACCGAGGGATGCTTTTGATGCGTTAGTTCATAGTTTCTAATCATCGATCAGATAGATTTGTATTCGAGCTATCAGACGATTACACGACAGATTCAGCAGTTTAATAGTTTATCGTCAAACTGTCTCATACTATGGTCAAGTTGGATGGCAGAATGGATATAATAAAGTTGTGTTAAAGGATTAGTGTAATGTGACAGTATTTATAATACTAGAGCGACTACGAGTTGTTACTCAGTTGTTGTGTTTAATTGATGTTGTTGTCTTACAATGGGTTTCTTTCTTATCAGTACATGTGCATGGTGTGATGTATTTTCAATTTAATCTTTTCTCTTTGTTTATCACCACTACTGCTTGTGTCGGGTGTTTAAGTATTTTCCTGCCTCCTCTACACGTTGTTGTACTGTCTTTTTCTTTAATGTTTTCTATTCCACGCATTTCTCATGTGCAATGCTGCAAGATCTTCCGATGAACAACTTATTGTTTAGTCAATAGCGAAAATATCTTTGCTGCTGTCTGAACGTATAAAACTGCGCTGCCATTCATCCTTTGATCCATTACAGCACACTACCACTTTCCTATCAAACCCTTTCTCTCGTCTATAACCGTATTAGTCGCCTTTACGAATGCATGAGTCATTTAAAATCTAAAAAAAGCTGATGTTAACTTTAGTTTCCTCACTCAAAAGCCATTTCAGTGACGGGCGAGCCCAGGATTTGAACCCCGCATGTACTTATCCGCCGTCAAAAGTCTTACCGACATCGCCACTGGCTTCAGCCAGTGGATCCAATTAACACTACACATCTCTGGTCTATTTTGTATTCGGCTAAACATTTTGTTCGGTTATTTAATTTTTAAACTCGACGCGTTGTTTGTTGCATGCTTTCAATTCTCTCGTCTCAATGTACCTATCATCAAGAACTCTCGTTAGAACGGTACCCATTCAGAACGACCGTCATCTCTGATAATTTACGCCTTGACACTGATCGAGATGCTACTCTAACCAGGCGTGGCCGCAATAGGGAGGTGAAAATGAAAGAAACTGATCATTTTGAATTTCTATCTAGCATTAATTATCTGGAAACAGTGACTGGCTTATCATCATCATCGTCGTGTGAGTCAGTTTCTAACTGCTGTGAAATGAATGATTGCTTTGTGGACACCACTCTACGAGACAGCGGCTTTGGACTGTTAAATGAACCTCATGATTTATCGTATAGGAAAGAATACATGAATGATGTAGCGACATTGTCTAGTAGTTCAATCGAGGTCGAATCAAAGAGCAGAGATGTGGAGTTTACTGACGGAAGAGCGGACGAGGAATTGTCTGTGATATGTTTAGAGTCTGAAGCGAAGCCGTGCCAGATTGTTAGAAGAAGAAGAGGAAATGTTGCAGATGAGCACGAAGTTGTGAATGATGGTAAATCAACTAAAGTCACAGTGAAAGAATCAGCTGTCAGTGCAGATGTGTCACTTAGGTTTCTAACAGCTTACGGCATGAAGGACGGCTTGGATAGATTTAATCAAACTAGCGAACGTTACACGATCTCTCATAGTAGTAAATCTAGCATCAGAGCTGATGCAGCTAGTTCAGCTAGGCGAGACTCTTGGAGTACTCTTCACTCCACTAGGCAGGTTTATTACCCAACAGCGCTAAACCATTGTTCCTATAGTAACTTGACGCCTAACACACTGACTTTAAATCCACTAGAGTTAGCTAGGTCGACTCAGTCAAAGCTTCAGAGTTCAGAGGAATTGGACCTCAGTTTGGAGGGAGACTTGCCTCCAAGCTATCCACTGGATTCAGTCGAATCACTACACTCAGCCAGTCTGTTTGTAGAGACACCGACTGACTGCGAGGTTGATGGAAAAATCTGGACCATCAGCATTGAGCCAAGTTATAATTTGAAAGGATAAGAGATTTGTATACTTCATCGTGACTGTTGATAACAATAAAAATTTAAGATGAGAATAAATATATAAAAAATTAAAATGTATCGTAGACTAAGGAAACATTTGAGATGAGAATCATTTTATATAAAAATTAAAACTTATCGTAGATTACGGAGCACAGGGGATTGACTGCCGATATGGTGTGGGACAGAGAGGATTAGAGATGTATTCGTTTCTTATTTAGTTTATTCGTTTAAACTGGGATTTAAAGGAAGAAGATGATGATGACGATGATGATGATGATGATGATCGTAGATTACAAGGGTGAAAGCTTATTGCCATTTAAGATCTTACGTTGTCAGTCAGTGAATCCAGTAGTTTACAGTATGCACTTATCTGCTTTACTGCAGAAATGATTCAATAGACATTTGCTGTAAATGAGCTTTAGTTGCTCTTGAAAATGGTGTGTATTAAGTAGTTGTATATTAGTTTAATTTTGGCCAGTGATGTCAGAAAGATGCAATTTGGGTAAAGGGTATAAACTGGTTTATAATCGATTCTGATTGCTTATAATTATATTCCTGTATGTTTCTTCAAGGTTTTATTGATAATAATATTAGAATAGAATTATTTTGTAGTGACTTAGATATTGATTTATTAGCTTTTCCTGCTTATTTTATAATTCTTGTCTGAATGAAATTTTCTTATTTCGGTTTTATTTGCAATATGTGTTCAAAAGCATTTATACAGCAGAGTGAATAGGATGATAGTACACTGGTTAAGAGGCTGCTTTACGTTTAGCAGGAGTCAAGGGTTCAATTCCTAAAAGGGCTTGATTTATCTTTTTTCTGGGCTTTTAAATTATTGCTAAAGGTATTTTTGGTTAATGTAGCTAATATCGCGAGTTAGAGAGGATTGTTTTGCTTTTTAATCGGCTATGTCGTATAAAACTATCTAATTCTTCTATGTTACATTTTTTGCGGTGTTCGGTTGTTTTTAATTTTGACATGAAAAAAGTGGGATTGAGTTTATCGCAGCTGAACTAAAAGGCCAAACAGAGAAGAGATGAGAAGGTTAGGTCAGTTATTAAGCCTTTGTGATATAAAATAATGAACACCAGTCCGATTCATTCTCTAAACTTCTAAATAGAAAATAACTTCTAAATAATATTCACGTATGGGGTTATTACGCCTGAAATAAAGCAATAAAAAATAAATAAATAGATAGGTACCTTTCATAATTAATTCGAAGGCATTATCAAATTATTGTGAACATATTGGCATTATGGGATACATCCTTTTTGATACTGAAATGGACGTTAAGCTTTACCGATATGTATGGTTTATATTGATTCTCGTGTGAATTACTTTAATTTCTTTTTTTACTCCTAAAACAAATATTTAAATTAGATAGCCTAGTCGCTGTTAGCCACAATAACTTTACAGCCACAATAACAGCCGCAGTCTCGATTTTGATTCACATGTGAGGTATTGTAAAAGTTATACATATTTACTCATTTATTTTGATCTATTTCTAACAATAATTTTAGGTATATATATATATATATATATATATATATATATATATATATATGTATAATGTGTTTTTATTAATGTTTGTTGTAGAACAACTGGAGAAGGCAGAGAAAGACGCCAAGTACAGTCAAATAGAAGTAGAGCAGCTGAGAGGTCAGACTCGTTACTATAGTGTACTAATTGTAGTCTATTTCTGTCTCTATCTCGCTTCTCTCTCTCTCTCTCTATCTCTCTCTCTCTATCTCCCTCTCACTATCTCTCTTTCTCTCTCTCTCTCTCTCTCTATGCCTCACTCCGTGCCGCCTAACGGCAGATCCTCTCCAGAATCCCGTGTGTTACTTCATTATAAACTAACAATGCACGTGTTGATTACAGACAGGTGGAGAATAGACTTACGGACAACTCCAGAAGCTTTGAAGAGCCTACCACTGACTGCTGACTAATACAGTTATGAGGGATACAACGTAAAGAATTTAAAGGAAAGCTAGTACCATTCTTGGAGCACTTTTGAGGCTTAGTAAGGACAATAATGATAAAACATTGATCAATTGATCAATCAATTGATTTACAGTTTTACTCAAATTTAGAGAAATCTGCAGATAATATGGCGTAATCATTTGAGTCCCGCCAGGTGTCCTTAGATTTCAGTTTTAAGAATTGTTCGTGAGTGGTATTGAAGGATTGATTGCGTGAACAGATATTATAAGAAGATTATAATACCTTCCAAGGAGTATTCTGGTTATTAATTGATTGATTGATTGATTGATTGAGCAGATCGTGTAAGAAGCTTACGGGAGGAATGCTAGAGTTAACTAGAGATTGATTGAGCAGATCGAGTGAGAAGCTTACAGGAGGAATGCTAGAGTTAACTAGAGATTGATTAATTGATTGATTGATTGATTGATTGATCAGATCATATAAGAAGCTTACAGGAGGAATGCTAGAGTTAACTGGAGACTGATTGATTGAGTGAGTGATTGATTGATTGATTGATTGAGCAGATCGAGTGAGAAGCTTGCAGGAGGAGTTGGAGTATGAGAGACTGAAGGTGTCAGGGATGAGTGCAGTGAGTGGGGAGGCCCAGGAGAGTGTGGGGGGTGACGGGACTGCTGAGGGGGGTAGAGATGTGAACAGGGTGCAGAATGAAATACAGAAAGAGCTGGCTAGAAACAGAGGTACTTTTAATCTTAGTTTCTGATGTCGGTAAGATATTCGATCGTGGATCAGTTTGTGCAGGGTTCAAATCCTGGGCTCGCCCGTCACTGAGATTGCTTTCGAGTGAGGAAACACTAGGTTTGTAGCCGATTCTCAGGCACGCACGTTACCCACTATGATACTCAGCTTTTCAGTCGTCTGCTACTCAATGGTACACTGGTGTTGTTGTTCTTATTATTAATTTTATTATTAACAACGAAAACTGATATAGCAGTTTCATGTCCGAAATCGGTCGCCGAGACTACTTTATTAAAAGAGTTCTATAATAATAAGCTAAATAAAAATTACATATAAATTTCTATGTAAAAAATATTTACATATAAGTGGAACTTTATACCATCAGGCAATATTCATTCATGTTTTATATAACAAATAAATAGACAATACATATAGTAAACTAACAGTCTATTTGTATCCCAACCCTGGTTAAACTGGGATTCAAGGAAGGATTAGTATGATGATGATGATGATGATGATGATAATAAACTAACCAAAAAACAATAAACAAAAACAATACATATAATAAACTAACCAAAAAACAATAAACAAAAACAATACATATAATAAACTAACCAAAAAACAATAAACAAAAACAATACATATAATAAACTAATCAAAAAACAATAAACAAAAACAATACATATAATAAACTAACCAAAAAACAATAAACAAAAACAATACATATAATAAACTAACCAAAAAACAATAAACAAAAACAATACATATAATAAACTAACCAAAAAACAATAAACAAAGGACTATGCTTATAATAAACTAACCAAAAAACAATAAACAAAAACAATACATATAATAAACTAACCAAAAAACAATAAACTAAGGACAATGCTTATAATAAACATAGCTATACTGTGATGTTGTTGTTGTTGCACAGCTGAGTTCACAGTGTTGAAGGAGGAATGTGCCTCCCTGAGGCAGAGGATACAGGACATTGAGACTGAGATGAAAATGTGAGTGGTTCATGTGGCTTATTTATTTAAAAACAATCAAAACGCTGCTGTCATCCATGATAACATCAAGCATGGTAATGCTCGATGTTATTACACTTTTGAATGCTTTACTGCACACCTGTGCAGAGTTGCTTAGTTTATATAAATAAATTTATGATTTGTTGAAAGTTAATGTTACTCATTAGTCTTTAATTATTATGCTGTTACCATTTCCAACGGCCATTCTGTTTTTTGTTTTTTATACAAAGTAGTATAAAATGTAAGTAATGTAAGCATCTATCTCTTAGTAAACTAAGAAGTGGATTCTGCTTATAACGAGGTGGGCCCCCTATACCATCCTCAATCTAAGCATAATAGCAGCTAGTAATATATGTGGCAGAGAGGAGTGAAGAGCTTCTATTCGTATCCCGACCCTAGCTAAACTGGGAATATAGGGAAAATGATGATGACAATGATGATGATGATGACATCATCATAAACAGAATCCCCCAAGAATAATGGTATATAAAAAGGAATGTTATAGATGATTTAAAGATCCACTCATACGTGGACATAGGAGAACGGAAAGTAGAGTGGAGGCGTTATATACCATGGACCTGCCAGTAGGCAGTGCACTGAGAGAGAGAGAGAGAGAGAGAGAGATGATGACAACAAAACAGTATAAAATTTAAGTAATATAAGCAAAACAACAGCAAGTAATGCTGTAGATGAGAGGTAACCCATGTTGTCATGCTAATCGTTGCGACAGGTCTAGACTGGAGAACTATCAGCTGAAGGAGGAGTATGGAAGACTACAGGCGTCCTACAGAGCGCTGGAGCAGATGAAGACTAAGTTGCTCTCCAGTGAGACTGAGTGGCAGAACAACCTGACTGATGCGCAGAAAGAGGCAGACAGGTACAGGGAACAGGTCTGTGTTCAAATCCAGCTATATCTTAATCTCGTTCATTCCAGCTATATCTTAGTCTCGTTCATTTCAGCTATGTCTTAATCTCGTTCATTGTTTCATTGTTGTTTGTTGACTCTACAGTTGTAAGGAAGATGTAAACATAACAGCACACTGTATTCAAATCCAGCTATATCTTAATCTCGTGCATTCCAGCTATATCTTAATCTCGTTCATTCCAGAGCTATATCTTAATCTCGTTCATTCCAGCTATATCTTAATCTCGTTCATTCCAGAGCTATATCTTAATCTCTTTCACTGTTTCATTGTTGTTTGTGGAGTCCACAGATAATAATAATAATAATAATAATAACCTCCGACAATTCTATAGCAGTGTCATGGCCGGTGTCCAGTCTTCTAGGCCTCTTTACAGTTTCCTGCCAGATTATTGTTAATCCTTTCCATAGTTAATCATATAATTGCTATTGATAGCGCCAATCGGTTGCAAGGAAGATGTAAACATAATGGCACACGGGGACAGGAAGCATAGACGCTTGTTTTAAGGCAAATGTACAGTGCTAACCTCAAAGCTAATCTATATTTATTTCACACAGGGTTTTCATAAAAGTATTATAATTCTACTAGTGTATATATGTAAAACATTTTTTAACAGGAGTTAATAAAAATTATCTACTCTGAAATGAGTGGGCTTTTATATAGTCTCAACAGTGATGAAATTTGAGGTGTGCAGTGTGACGGGAAGAAATCAAATAAATTAATACACCTCCAATCACTTATTATTACAAAGTAATAAGTTAAGGGTACATGTTAGTGCTTTCGTGGCCTTTGTGTCCATTTTCACTTTCCATATATTTCTGGTGTACGATTTTACCGAAGTGAAATAGACGTGATTCAATTCAATTCAAAGGTGTGAGTGTTGCTGTTACCTTCTTCTATTGAGCCGTCTGACAGTAGGTGCATGGCATATAGCTTCTTCCAACCAATTTAATCTTCTGCTTTTCTTTTCATCTCTATGTATGAATTTTCTATCAAATCTTGTTATCTGATATTATCTCTGCACAGCTGCTATCTAGTGTTGTTATCTAGTGTTGTTATCTAGTGTTGTTATCTCTGCACAGCTGTTATCTAGTGTTGTTATCTAGTGTTGTTTTCTAGTGTTGTTATCTAGTTTTGTTGTCTAGTGTTGTTATCTAGTGTTGTTATCTGATGTTGCTGTCTAGTGTTGTTATCTAGTGTTGTTACCTAGTGTTGTTATCTGATGTTATCTCTACACAGCTGGCGAGCATCAAGGAAGAGATGAGACTACTGGAGGTTCGCTACACTGAGCGACAGAACGAGATAGACAAGTTACGACGACTGCTCGAGTCTAGTGCAGCTGTCGAGACGACAACAGCTGCTGCTACGAGCTCTAGTGCGGCAGCTGCTGCTGCTGCTGATGCAGCTACTAGAGTCGAGGCAGCTGGAGCTATGGGTAAAGAAGCAGCTGCTGAGGATTCAGTGGACAAGGCAGAGTCTAGTAGAGCAGCTGATGAGACAGCTGATGATGAATACGCTGTGCTGGCTCTACAGTGTAGAACGGTAAGTCCTCTACTGATTAATTTCTTCTCTCTTCTAGTGCACTGCCTAGTGGCAGGTCCATGGTGTATAGCTCTTCCAACCAATTCTATCCTCAGCTTTTCTTTTCTTCTCTATACATGAATATTTAATGGAAATGAAAAGGAAGGCGGAAGACAGAGAAGAGTGGAGGCGTTATATACCATGGACCTGCCAGTCGGCAGTGCACAGAGAGACATGAAGATTTTATCAGATCACCAGGATCGCAGGTCTTGGTCTTCGTCTGACTTTTTTCCCTTGCATTCTTCCTTCCATTACATCCTTTAGCGATATAAAGAAGAGTGAAGGAGGAGCTGATAAATTTGTCCTTTACCGTTGCAGTTAGTTGATCAGGCTGAGGTGGTGGCTTGTTGGCAAGTTGTTCAGCAGTGGATCAGTAGGTGCAGAGTTCCAATTCGTTGTTCACCCCGTCACTGACATGCCATCGAGCAGGAAACCGACGTTAAACTTAGCTTTAGCATTAGACATGAGACTAGGAGAGGTTGGCTTTACTGTCGAGCTAGGTCTTTTGGTTGATTCTCTGTTTTATATGTTATAGAATAGAAATTAAGTAATACTCATTCATTGATTGGTTGTTTTTATGAAGTGATTTAATTTGTTTATAGTAGTTTTATATTTTGATAATTTGCTGATTTGGTTACACTTGGTTTGGTAAATTCGCCTGGAGTCAGTTATTTAGATGGTACCGCTGTTGTTGATGTTGTTGTTTAATGTATTCACCAGGCGTCACTGATATCGATGGTACCGCTGTTGATTTTGTTGTTGTTTAATGTATTCATCAGGCGTCATTTATATCGATGGTACCGCTGTTGTTGATGTTGTTGTTTAATGTATTCACCAGGTGTCAGTGATGTCGATGGTACCGCTGTTGATGTTGTTGTTGGCGCTGCTGCTCGCTTTCCTACCCTTCCTCTCAACCATCACCGCCACGTTTCATCCACCTACCTCATCGCCACCTGGTGATCACTCTACAGCACAGCTCAACCCTGACACGTAGTCGACTGATTGATTGATTGAAGAACTGATTTACTATCCTCTTACTAGTGATTGATTGATTGAATCAATTAACTCTCCTCTCACAGTAGTGATTGATTGAATCAATTAACTCTTCTCTCACAGTAGTGATTGATTGAATTAAGAACTTATTTACTCTCCTCTTAGTAGTGATTGATTCATTGAATCAAAATTGGTTTGCTATCCTCTCACGAATAGTTATTGATTGATTGAATCAATTAATTCTCCTGTCACAAGTAGTGATTGATTGATTGAATCAATTAACTCTCCTCTCACAAGTAGTGATTGATTGATTGAATCAATTAACTCTCCTCTCACAAGTAGTGATTGATTGATTGAATCGAGAACTGATTTACTCTCCTCTCCCGAGTAGTGATTGATTGATCACTACAGAGCAATCATATAGGGATATTGAAGGGTTTCGAAGTGGTATCTGCTCAATCAATTACAAATAAAGTGTAAAATTGTTGAGTTTAAGTAGATAACATTTACATCCTAATGAAACTCACTTCTTGCTATTCTCCATGCTTACAATGAATTGTCTAGAGTAGGGAGTAGGTTTTGACTTTTAAATCCTTTAATTATAGAATCTTGTACTGAGGGGTATCGTTGTGTATATATACGTGTGAATGGCTACATAGAGTGAATATACAATTCACTTTATTATTGGACTGGATTCTTAAATTTGCACCGTTTTTGACCTTCTTTTAGAGTAGGGTCATTTAACTATGAGAGCTGCACTGCTGTGGAATGTCTTATCTTTATGTGTGATGTAATTATTGATGATATATACTTGTATATGCTTGCGGATGCTGATAGAAAGTAGCAATTTAGCAAATTGTTAACCATTACATATGAGTATAAAATTGAATTTCTGTATCGTACTCTTAATAGCGGCTTCAGATGAAAATAAAGTGTGCGGTACTCTGCATTGAGATGTGTTATTTGTTACTCCTCTGTCTCTGCTCTTCTCCTTATCTCGTTGGAGCACTTTTCAATGGCATATCCAAGACATAAGTTTTAACTGAATGGCTGCTCTTTTTTGACGTTCTTTCCTATGCTTTTTCATTGCCCTTTTTAGTTCTGGTGTAATTTTTGCAATGTATTTAGTAGTTGCTGCTTAAATAAGCGCTAAGTTTCCTTATGATGTTCTAGAATATTAATTGATTGAATGATTAACTGATTGATTGATTGATTGATTGATTAGTTGATTGATTGATTGTGTTGTAAAGCCACATTACTGTAAGTTACTCCTGTGCTCTGACAGTGAAGACTTTAGTTGTCTTGTTTGTCTCAGGTTTCACTTCTAAAAACTGTTCAGTCTAATCCCTGAATCAAATTGCAAAGTCTCATGAGTTAAATTTAATATTTCGAAATAGCAAATTAATCAAAATTTATTATATTTATTTGAACTTACTAACTTAATATTTGTAAAGCTTATTTCTGAAAAATACATTTCGAAATAGATTTATTTAAAAAAATTAAAATAACAAATATAAAATAAAATAAATAATTACTAAAAATATAAAATAAGAAATAGTTTCGGAAACATTATGGGGGGGGGCAAATTTTGGAAAATGAAAATTCGAGGACAGATAAATTCTTTGGGTCCAGAAAGTCTTGGGTGGTTGTGGGCTATTGGTGAGAATTCAGAGTTTTAACATTAACAGAGAGGAAATGTTTCCACCTCATTCCCAAATTTCCCGCTAGCTGGAATTACCCATGTAGGAATCTTTTGATTCCTATATGAATTATATAGCATTAATGGGAAGATGTTCTTTCGCATTGTGCTATTGCATTGTATATTATATTGTGTAGCAAATGCCGATTTTCGTTTATTATGTTTCAAACGCACTGTATATATGTAGATATTGTTGTAGCACGTTGATGATTTACGTCTTTTACCTTGCTTTATCTCTATTAGCTGAATGAAGATTGTTTTTGAGTCTATTTCTTTACTAGATGATGCTACTACACTCGTGCTAATGTATGAACGAATGAATGCGTGATGTAAAGGTCTATATTAGCAATCTTTTCTACAGTTCTTTAGCATAATGTCACTAATAATCAATTTACTATTGATTCTACATGTATCCATTCAGTTCACGTGTGTTAGTTGAGCTGATACTGTTTTAACTCTGAACATAATGTATGTACAAATAGCTGAGTGTGTAGAGCGTCAAGTAGTCACGTGAAGTGTTGACTGATTGTATGTACTAATAGCTGAGTTTTATACTGGGGAGGTCATGACAAGGTGAACTATAGTGGCGTATGCCACTAGCATACAATGAAGGTCAGGACTAGATAAACGATAGTGGTCTATGCCATTAACATAAAGTAAACACGCATTATAGTGAAATGATCAACTCTGTTGATATCTATCACTTTTAATACCGCATGTTTAAACCGTTACGTAATTTAGACCATTTTCCGTGTAACCAGTCCTGTAAATGTTCGAGATTTTACTCTCAGATCAGCACGGCCGGGAATCGAACTCACGAGGGTTCATTTAAAACTTCACGACGTTACCACTACGCTATTAAGACAGTCTACCGTGGAGGTCGGGATAAGCTGAACGGTAGTGGTCTGGGTCAATATAGGCTACAATATAGGTCGATAGGCTACTTGATTCGTTTAACTCGTATACTGTCATTCGTGCTGCATATCTTCTGTAGATGTACACATTTTGATCGTCTGATTGAATGAATGATTGATGAGTGGTGTTTAGAACATGTAGGTTGAGAAAGAGTAATACATGTTGATTTTGCGGTTTTTTTTATTATTACGTTATTACTGTATACTTTACGATTATTCTTTGAATTATACTTTGTCTCAAGATAGTCTTATCCATTGAAAGAAGGACCATTTGTATCTTCTTTACAAAATATTTGTCGTTCTTTGATTTGTTCATATTTCGACTGTACAAATATCTGTTTAAAGGAAAATTCTCGGATACTGTTTTAAGTAGCTTAATTACTTCTCTTGCCCTTTAGTTACCGGCCTCAGCTTAATCCTGAATATGGTTTATACCGCATTGCAACGATTCTTCTTTTCGATTGATGATTTGATTTCGACTCTATAAATTGATTTTCGGTTGAAGAATTGACTTATTGGTGTAGACTCTTGGATTAGCTTGTAGCACAGCCAATGCTACTGTTAGGCTCACCGTGTAGGGTGAGTCTATTGAGATCTAACTAATAATTAATTGATTGAGAACATAATTAATAATTAATGCAAATGTTTGCATTTTTTAATTCGAAATATGTAAGTGCCACTTGTGAGCCCTAATTTCCGGTCATGCGCAATAACTGCTTATTGCGTATGCCAATTGTGATATGCGTATAATGAATGGAATATATTTGTCGAACTGTATGGATGAGATCTGTGTAGTTAGTTGTCTCTCCTATGAACCTATCAACTCATCTACAAGATAGCCCACCTCACTGTGTCGTTACTGTGCTCTATAGCAGCAACTACAACAGCAATTTGAGTGCTACTGTCGTCAATGACAACATTAAGCGTCACGGATCCATGCAAAGCGAAGGCAACGAGAAGAAGCGAAGGGATCCGAAGCGGTGCAAATCCAGTATACAGAAAATAGTACCTGAAAAGTAATAGAATCGAAAGAGTATTTATTGTTAGGGGACTCTAGAAGAATCTAAAGGATGAGAGAAAATCAAGCTATATCAGTTTTTGGGTTGAGCCGGTGGCTTGTTGGCAAGTTGTTCGACTGCGGATTAGTAGGTGCAGGGTTTATATTCAGTGGTCTCCCCGTCACTGACATGCTATCGAGCAGGAAACTGACGTTAAACGTGTATTTAATCTTTTAGTTCCTCTAATTCAATACCAGAAAGCTTTTGCAGCCTTTTACAAATTATTATCAGATTTATGAGCTGCTTCTATTGCCTCAGTATCTGTGTTAGTCGTCTCTTATTAATGAAGTTGTTAGACTACTTTCAAGTTTATCGTATACTGCACTTTTCAAAATCCGTACATTTCAAATTTTCTAAATCTATGTGTAAATTACTATACGTAATGTGTTGTTAGTTCTTATTATCTACTCAGACTTTATTTACCCTATTATTGAGAAATAATTATTACCGTTATTATAACATGTGTATTAAAGTATAAAAATTGATCTATTTCTCGATTGATTGATTGGTTTATGGAATGATTTTAACTTTAGACTGTAGTAGTATGGACTCATATTACGGTGCCATCAGTTGATACTTGGGTTACAGAAGGTCAGTTTAAATCTTTATTAACCATTCATAATATCAAAACTACGTAGTTCTTTATCTGTCTATTCTGTCCATATGTTTAATTGTAAGCGTAATTGATATTGATTACTCGACTAATCGATTTCTTAATTGATTGGTTAATGTTTGTTTGACTTTATTCACTGCGTGTATTTATGACTTTAATTCTCTAGACAAATTAGAGCATCTTTTGCTTCCTTGTGGCACAACTGTAGCATTCATTGCAATGTAAGCGGTGCTTTATGGATATGATTTAAAATGATTGAACAATTCATAAGTACATTGATTGACTGATTGATTGATTGATTGATTGATTTTTCTACTGATTTATTGATAGATTGATAGATTGATTGATTATTTGATTTTTCGATTGATTTATTGATAAATTGATTGATAGACTGATTTAATTCTGCCTCGTTGTATATTATGACCCTTCTAACATGTTTATTAGAATATCTTTTTCCTAAATTTCATTTTTGTGGTTTTTGGACTCTGCTGTGTTTAACGTCAAGCTTAGAAGCTCAAGGTTTCTCTTCAAGACTACTCGATACATTCGAGCTACCTTCACAGAGATTAGGTTATCTAACTATGAAACTACTTCTGAACGCTGAGTTCAAAGTTCATTTCATAGGGTTTAGATATCTGGATAAAAGCGTAACTAAATCTACGATCATGTCGCATTCTGCATCGTCGGTGACATTTCTAAAGCAATATTGATCTGTATTGCTGCAACTCCATTGACAACCGTTGCCAATGGAAAGCCCTTTTTATTTTCTCCAGTTGCTATTCTTCCTCTTCTTCTTCATGTTCTCTTGTTCTTGTTCTTATTATTTTTGCTATTATTTTTATTTATACAATTTTTATTAATCGCATTTTGCTCTAATGGACTTGGGCTAAAGAAGATAAGAGATTTAATGAAATAGTTTAATTATTAATTAAACTTTAATTAATAATTAAAGTTATATTTTAAATTTTATTAATTCAATTATTTTTCTTATTATATATTTTCTATTTATTTACAAATTTCTTTAAATCAATTCAAAACTCTGACCCATGATTCACAATCATTTATATAACATAATCTTCCCTTGAATCCCAGTTTAGCTAGGGTTGGGATACGAATAGACTTTCCCCAATCCCCTCTGTGGCTTGGGAAACTTTTCAATTCTTTTTATAAAATTTTGTAGCAATTTCTGGAACCTAGGCGCTCACCATCCGAAAGTCCATTCTGATGTTGATTTGGATCTTATAATGATTTGTCGCCTTTTACGAGACGTGCAGTCTACGGTTGATCTATTCATCTGCTACCAGGACATACAACGGGTATCGTAATTAGTTTCATAATTAATATGTTGAGAACTGCTCTGACAGTGGTGTGACTGGCGCAGGTCTTGGAGAATGATTTACAGCTCTAGTACAAAAATAAACTTATTTTTCTATAACCTGACCTTGAACAGCAATAAATGATTCTAATTTAGAGAGATTGTCTGCGCCTGCAGTAGTAAATAAACGCATCGTACTGGAAAGATCGAAGTGATTCTTCATAGTCTTCTGGCTGGAGCCAAGTCGGTAAGGTACTCGGCCGCGGATCAGTATGTGCGGGGTTCAAATCCTGGGCTCGCCCGTCACTGACATCGCTTTCGAGTGAGGAAACTGACGTTAACCTTAGCTTTAGCTTTTTAGCTTTTTAGCTTTAATGTCACTGAATCATGAACGGGTTTGAGTCAAGTATTTGTTAAGTATTTGTTTTTGCAGGCAGCTGATACCGCATTAGAAGAAGCCATAAAGCACTGGCTGTTGAACCCGCCTATAAACCCATCTGTGCACCTACTTATGCACATACTTATATACGCACTTGTGCACCCACCTTTGAATCTACTTGTATACGTACTTATGCACCCACCTGTGAACCCATCTATACACCCACCCATGCGCCCACCTATGCACCCATCTGTGCACCTACTTGTGCATCTATTTTCACACCCAGCCAGTCTACTGTTGTTATGTTATTGTTATGTTACACTTGGCACTCAAGCTCTAAGCTGTATATTTACTCTAAAGACGCTAATGGTTGATACACTATACCTCAGCCTAACATAGCATGCCTGTGTGACCGTGACGTGAAACGATCTTTATAATACACTGTAAAAGCGCGTGGCTTACCAGAAGTGTTTATAGAATGTCGTTTGTTGGTAGGCCATATCGTGTAATATATCAGCTTAACTTAACTATACATATTTAACACTGTATACGTATTTGCTTGTAGAAAAGCATAGAATAGTTTAATACACCTCAGAAGCCATACTTTTCCCAAGACATAGGCTACATAAGGTATGGATAAGGCATAGACTTTGTGAAGGGATTAACTTGTTGATCTAAGGAGTGCTTTTATGGAACGAGAAAGCAGACTTTGAGTATGAATTTTTACTTTGAACCTGCCACTTGGCAGTGCACTGAAGAGAGAGAGAGTGACAGAGAGTTTAATATAATTAGTTATATGGTTTTACTTAAGCCTACTGCAATGCACCGTCTGAAATAGCTTTACTCGCCAACTATCCGCGTGTTTAAATGTCCTATCTAAAAGTCGAGAGTGGAGTTATTGAGTTGTATATATCGAACAACCCAGAGAGTGGATTTATTTAAATAACCATATCTAATAGTCGAGAGTGGATTTATTTAAATAACAATATCTAATAGTCGAGAGTGGATTTATTTAAATAACAATATCTAATTGTCGAGAGTGGATTTATTTAAATAACAATATCTAATTGTCGAGAGTGGATTTATTTAAATAACAATATCTAATAGTCGAGAGTGGATTTATTTAAATAACAATATCTAATAGTCGAGAGTGGATTTATTTAAATAATCATATCTAATGGTCGAGAGTGGATTTATTTAAATAACAATATCTAATAGTCGAGAGTGGATTTATTTAAATAACAATATCTAATTGTCGAGAGTGGATTTATTTAAATAACAATATCTAATTGTCGAGAGTGGATTTATTTAAATAACAATATCTAATTGTCGAGAGTGGATTTATTTAAATAACAATATCTAATTGTCGAGAGTGGAGTTATTTAGATAACAATATCTAATAGTATAGAATGGAGTTATTTAGTTATAACAATATCTTATTAGATTTTCCAATTACTTACTGCATGTAGAAGGGTTATGTGCGGAGAATTTATACATTGGCTGGAGTCAGTGGCGACGTCAATTTGATATTCGTCCGTGGATCAGTTTGTGCGGGGTTCAAATCCTGAGCTCGCCCATCACTGACATCGCTTTCGAGTGAAGTAACTGACTTTAACCTTAGCTTTAACGTTAACATTAGAATGTCTTAGTAGCTTAGGGGTAACATCATAAAGTTTTAAACGATAGATCCTGATGTGAATTTAACTATCGCGGGTTCAAATCTCAGCCGCGCTGATCTGAGAGTAAAATCTCGGACATTCACTGGACTGGTTCTACGGAAAATGGTCTAAATTGAATAACGCTTTAAACATGTGGTATTAAAAGAGATAGATATCAACATAGTTGATCATTTCACTATAATGCGTGGTTACTTTGCTTTTACTTGTTTTACCTTTATCTCTTAGTTGATGAAGATTTCTAAGCTAGAGTACACATTTCGAATAAACTAGGGACAACGAAATTTCTCTGATAATACAGATATTTCTGTATGCAATGTATTGTGTTAGCTCTGATGCTCTTTACACCTGTGCATTGTTCAGTGCAAGAAGCAGACGCAACGTTTCCACAAGTGAACTAATCGGCTAACAAAGCAGTTCTCACTCGCTGATCGTGTGAACTGAATGTGAATTATATGGGCTTCCACTAATTGCAAAATCTTACGCATAAGAGAATCAACCAGTTTTCTTTTCGTAACAGCTACCACGATCAATTATTAGTTTGCTCATCTGAATCACTTTGTAGTTTTTTGTCCATTTGTCGTGAGATTTAGTACATATATGCATAATAATAATAATATATAATAATAATAATAATAATAATAATAATAATAATAAAATTATATAATAATAATAATATTATATAATAATATTATATAATAATAATAATAGTATTATATAATAATATTATATAATAATAATAGTAATAATAATAATAGAGGTTAAACGTCCGTTTCCTCATCCAGGGATGATGTTAGGGACTTCCCCACAGCACACGTCACTACATATAGACATATATAGACAGACGAATATAGACGTCTTCGTGTAAAAAAAGATGAGTGAGCTGCTAACTTGTCAATTTCAGGAGATCTCAAATTGCAAAATATATATGTAATTCAAAGCTTTCGAATTATATTTATTTTATTTTAATTAACAGAAACTGAATTAGTATAGTAGAAGAAATTGAGGAAAATAAAGTAGAGGAAGACTGAGCCAGACTTGTGATATGTGTTGATTCATCGGCGCTTGTTTCATATATGGAAATGACAGAGAAGTCAAAAGTAAATGGATTAAGTTTTACCATTTCTCTGCTGAAAGGTAAACAGTATTGATATACATATTAGCAGTATTGATTTACATGTAAGCAGTTTAGATACACATGTAAGCAGAATTGATTTACATGTAAGCAGTTTAGATACACATGTAAGCAGAATTGATTTACATGTAAGCAGTTTAGATACACATGTAAGCAGTATTGATATACATATTAGCAGCATTGATTTACATGTAAGCAGTTAAGATACACATGTAAGCAGTATTTATATACATATTAGCTGCATTGATTTACATGTAAGCAGTTAAGATACACATGTAAGCAGTATTTATATACATATTAGCAGCATTGATTTACATGTAAGCAGTTTAGATACACATGTAAGCAGTATTGATATACATATTATCAGTATTGATATAGATGTAAAATGCATTGATATATATGTAAGCAGTATTGATATACATGTGAGAGAGAGATTGGGAGTGAGAGAGAGGGAGAGGGAGACAGAGAGAATGAGAGAGAGGGAGAGAGGAAGAGAGAGAGAGAGAGAGAGAGAGAGAGAGAGAGGAAGAAAGAGAACACCTGTTAAGTAAGAATTAGCTACATGAAGGGCCTAAAATTCAAGTTGTTCGACACGCCCGCTTGAATTTCTTTCACGTTTCTATTGAGCGGCGTGAGGCTGTATTGTCATTTAGACCCAATGTCACAAAACATATATATCTGAAAAAGCTATGCGGCAAAAAGCAAGCATTATTTATTTTTTAAATGCAGGCTTAAGATTATTAGAATCATGTGAGGCAATTTATTGTCTCATTTGTGACAAGGTTTGGCGTGACGAAATAGTTTCGCCATGTTACCAAATAAGGTGCCGAAACAAGGTTCCTAAACCAGGTCACGAAACAAGTTAATGAAACCAGGTCACGAAATAAAATCACGAAATAAGGCAAACTTTATAATTTAAAAAAATCCTTCAGATTATATCTCTTCAATTTAATATACTCCCTTTCAATACTGTTTCCTTTAGTATTACATGTATTTCTAAATAACAAAATAAATGTATTTGTATTATTTATAAATAAATCAAATATCGACCTACTCATATAAGTAGTTATTTTTACCCGTGTTGTGTCCGGAGACTGAGGCTGAATAATCGACCAACCGTGCACTGCACAACTGCACATGTCGCAAGAAAGAGGCGACAGAGCAAGAACTGAGAAATTAATCGGGAAACCACCTCAGGATCTTAATCTTAAACTGTAGGCTACAATAAGTTGTAGCTAAGGTCTAAACTTTTGTGAAGGGATTAATTGTTTGACCGATGGGGTGCTCATTATGAAGCATCAAAAGCAGCATGTGAGTTGGAATATGTACTTTTCACCTGCCTCTTTGCAGAACACGAGAGAGACAGAGAGAGAGAGAGAGAGAGAGAGAGAGAGAAAGAAAGAAAGAAAGAAAGAGAGAGAGAGAATGTATGTTGAACATGCATGACTGTGACTCTGTACATGTAGGCCTATGTATGAGAAAGGCGCGTATGAATCTAGCCCGTATTATTGTTCTAATAAGATATCAATAATGTCTGAAAAACAGGTAGCTAAATGTCTGATAATGTCAGCTAAATGTCTGATAATGTCAGCTAAATGTATCTTAACGTCAGCTAAATGTCTGATAATGTCAGCTAAATGTCTCATATATAATGTCTTCACGGAGACACCTGCTTCCCTAAAGATCAACTCATCTCATGATCTACAATAAGATTCTTTTCTGATTAGTTTTCTATGATTCCTCATATTTCAATTTCATCTTTTATGAAAGCTTTTTCAATATTACAGAACTCAGGTGTCAACGATGACATGCTATCATAGGCAACAAGGGCAGCCTAGGCAGCCGAAGCAGCAGAGACATCCAGTATTCTGTAGGTTCTTATTTTTCTGCTGCCTTTTCACTGCTCTTCTGCTTCTTTTTATTCAAGCCAACCAGTCCGAGAATCTACTCCGTTACGATGTAATCAATGTCAAGTCCATACGAAGAAGCAGACTTACTGAAGAGGAGGCAAACCTAGAGATACCATTTGGATCTGGAGACACTCTCATCAACTTAAATAAGCTAATGATAATCAACACATCATGCCCATATGATCTGCTGGGCCAGCCTCTTTCCGTTCAGAGGAACTGTCCCAAAGATGATCTTAACAATCCCTGTCACAACCTCACATGTCAAAACATCCTAACTTCCGGAGTTACTGGAAACGAAGAATTCTATAAAATGGCTCAAAGCTTCACGCTCAAGTACAGCAGTAACGACGGTAGATTATCTGATAGGCAAATCGTCAATCTAACGCGGAATTGTTCAGAGTTCTTGCGTGTTAGAGGCTTCGATAAGAAACTATCATGGCGTGACGATGCGGATTTTCCCATAGCTTATAACATCCTAGCACACATGTCCGTGGATCAGGTGGAGAGGCTTATCTACGCCCTTTATCGTCCTCACAATCAGATCTGTATTCACGGTGATTTTAAATTTATAAACTTCCAACCCGGCTTCGAACCTGCCCTAAGGGGCGTGATAAACTGTCTGCCTGACAACGTCTTTCTTGCCTCAAAGTTAGAAAGGGTTGTCTATGGGGGATTCAGTCGACTCCAGGCTGACATCACCTGCATGACCGATCACCTCAAATCTGGAAAGGACTGGAAGTACCTCATCAACACAGCTGGACAAGCTTTTCCACTCCGATCTAATAGTGAAATGGTGAACATATTGAAAATATACGGCGGTACGAATGACGTGGAAGGGTTTTACGGCAAACAAGCTGAGCATATTAGAACTCTATGGGCGTCTGAGTTTTTCGAATATTTAGACGGGAGAGGGACAGAAAGAACGGGGAGGACAAACCCCCCACCCCCTCATGATATCGACATAGCTAAAGGAAGCGCCTATGGAGCGTTTAGTCGTCCCTTTGTGGAGTTTATGATAACTGATAGGAGAGCGAAGGATTTGTTGGAGTGGATGAGGAAGACTTGGAGTCCGGATGAGTTATACTGGTCTACGCTGAACCATAGATACGCCAATCCGCATATCAAAGCCCCGGGTGGATATTCAGGTTGATTCCATGTACCTTTATAATAACTAATTTATTTATTAATTAGTCTAATAATTTATGTCATTACCATTACCTATCTAGTACTCTCGCTCTCTTTCTCTCTCTCTCTCTTTCTCTCTCTCTCTCTCTATTTCCATCTCTTTCTTTCTCTCTCATCTTATTAATTGCATCATTGATTATGTTTGTTGTGAGATTGTACTTTTATTTCTCTTCTTGTACACTTTGTATGTATGCGACTTTACACTGAGTTTGGTGAATAAACATATATACATGTATAATATATATATATATATATATATATATATATATATATATATAATCCTCTAAATGTCTGTACAACTCTGACTATTATTTACTGATTATGACTACTGAATTATGATTTAGTGATCATTATGGTTTGATTGATGATTCGTTGAGCAATGTTTTGATTCTTACTGAATGTTTCTGTCTCTAAAGCAAGTTTTAGCATTAATATGCTATTTTACTTACTAACAAATAGCCATACAATGAATAAATTAAACATCGGGATAAGGCAGCTTATGTAATTGATTTACAATCAAACTAACTCATTTGATTGTTTTTACCTATCGCTTTTCTTGAGTGAATAATTGTTTGGTTCCTTTATTAATTTATTTTTATGTAATAATTAAATTTTTATTGATTAATTAAGGCTAGAGCCAGTGGCGAAGTCGGTAAGATGCTCGACCGCGGATCAGTAGGTACGGGGTTCACATTCTAGGCTCGCCCGTCACTGACATCGTTTTCGATTGAGGAACTGACGTTAACATTAGCTTTACCAGCTTTTTACTTTATTTTCTTTTGATCAATTGACTACCGGGCTAATTGACTGATTTGTTCATCATCATCATCTTCCCTTGAATCCCAGTTTAATTAATGTCAGGATACGAATAGACTGTCTCAAATCCTCTCTTTCCTACATCATATCATCCATTAGTCAATTCGCTACTTGAGACTTTCCATTCGATTAAATTTTTGTAACAATTGATTGATTGACTAATTGATTGATTTGTTAATCACAGGATTTCCCCGGCAGGACCATTGGTTGACCGTGTACGTTAACTGGGTCATGGACACGTGTCATGGCACTAAGGGTCACGGCAGCTGTGTCTTTGGTGTGGGTGACGTACCCTCCCTGGTAAGACAACCACACCTGTTCGCTAACAAGTGGTGGCCGGGGTATCAGAGCCTTGGGCTGGAGTGCATGAGGGCCTGGATCGAACATAAGGAGCTCTGTCCGGTGGAATACGATTACGAACTGTACAAGCGCTTGCCTAGGGTCAGTGAACTACAGAGAACGTGGCTTAAGGACTAGACCTCTAGAATGTGTTGTGGTAGTATAGGAAATGCATTTATATCTGCGACAGTATTAAGTTGGTTTTAGAATTGTATAATGGACCCATCTGCTCAGGATGATTTCAAAAGCTCGTGTTTTATAACACTGCCCTCGCGTAATTTATAGATGGAAATGATATAAGTTTCCATGAAAGAAAAAGCGAGCCTCCTTACACAGCACTGTGCCAGCAGCTAAGTACCTGACGCAGCACTGTGCCAGCAGCTAAGCACCTGATGTAGCACTGTGCCAGCAGCTAAGCCCCTGATGCTGCACTGTGCCAGCAGCTAAGCACCTGATATGGCACTATGCCAGCAGCGTCTTATGATTTACACTCTACGTTGTAGTGGTACTTAAATGCAAGTCCTCCATACAATCGACTACCTAGCATACCTGTGAATAACTGAATTAATTTAATTTTCCGAAAACACCGTTTTTAACGTTACAAAATAAATATAATATTTTACTTTGAACTTCGTTGAGATTAAGTACACACTCCCTTCCATTGGACTAACAGAGTATCAATACTTGAGAGCAATCAGAACACATTCAAGTATTAGGTGCAGATAATTAGGATAAGTAGGTAATCCAGTGATCAGTCTGACCTCAGGTCCAACGATTATCTCAGGGACACAATCAGCCCTGATTATTGACGATCACACCATCGATCATCCCAAAAATAGTTAACAACCCAACTGTTACTTTCTCTCATTGGAGTTACAAAGAGGCAAATGACGTAGACTCAAAGTCCGTGTTACGGGTTAATCTTGAATGTCTATAATCTCGCAAAGTGTATCCAATTTTGCCACAATACGAGCCGAAGTAGTTGCCAGCTTTTTTATTCCGTATTAACATGTCATACTTATGTGCAGTAGAGTTTTCTTTCTTTTGGTTGCTGATTTTGTAGTTTTCGTAATTTCCTCATTTTCCTCTCCATCATCATCATCATCATCATCTTCTTCCCCTGAATCCCAGTTTAACTAGGGCTAGGATTCAAATAGACTGTCTCAAATCCGCTCTGTCCTACAACACATCACCAACCAATCCCCTATTTGAGACTTTTCCTCTCCATGATTATTAGTAATCTTTGCCTTTTGTTTACTCTTCAATAGCAGTCATTGATTTCTTTTAAGAAGGTCAACAGATTTTACTTCATCTCAGCATCGGTGAGGACTTTTCAAAGTCACAGCGTAAACATCTTAAGCTCTTATCATTTCCTGATTGTCACAGATGATCAACGAGACGCTAACGAGCCATGTAATGCTATGTAATGATTGTAATGTAATGCTATGTGATGTAATGTAATGCCATATAATGATTGTAATGTAATGCTATGTGATGTAATGTAATTCAATATAATGATTGAAATGTAATGCTATGTGATGTAATGTAATGCTATATAATGATTGTAATGTAATGCTATGTGATTTAAAGTAATGATTGTTATGTAATGTTTTGTGATGTAATGTAATTCTACTCAATGTTATGTATTCCTATGGAATTAAATGTACCGCTATGCATAACAATATAATGAAATGTAAAGTTATATTATGTAATGTAATGTAATGTAATGTAATGTAATGTAATGTTATGTAATGTTATGTAATGCGACGCTGTCTGCAAGAAGCTGTAAACCCCACGACTCCGTCACCACAACAACAACAACAACAGAATTATAATGCTACTGTCGTCCATGACAGCACTGAGCAATATGGTACCAAATCCAATCCGATGAGCAGAGTGTAGGGTCCAAACGGTGTAGTCCAAAGTCCGGGAAGTCAGTCCGAGGAAGGGTACTAGTGGAATGGAGGTTTACGTATTGGTCTCAGTACCTGTGCAATAGTTGAATAGGAGAGGTCATAGATATACTCTCAATGGTTTGTAACAGAAGAGTGGAGGAATTGTGTTGGTCCGTAGTGAGTCCGAAATTAGATACTATTTGTCGACTCTTGCTAAAAACACTCTGCGTTGGCAGACGACTCTAAGCGATTTCGCCCTCAACAACTTAATCTTGCATCATAAAAACTTTCTATCTCTCTCTCTCTTTATCTGCCTAGTAGCAGGTCCAGGGTACATATTCCTACTCAGGTGTACTTTCATGCTCTAATCCACTCCAACTCCAATATACAACAGTGTATCCCATCACATTTCAGTGTGACTTAGCCTTACTTTGGAAATACAATTCATATGACTTCTAAGATGATTTTCCCTTGCTTTCTGAGCCTCGGCTTGCACGCCTTTACGACATGTTCCGATTTCTTGTGGAATATTCTTTTGAGGCTAGAACACAACACGGGCGAACTCGTATCAAGCTATAGACCAATTGGCAGCTCTTTTCTAACTCAGTCACTGTCGTGGTTTAACGTTGGAACTCTGTAATAATGGTCCACATAATCGAAATTTGCCGATTCCCCGGACCCATTCCCATGCATCTTATCCAGCCTATCCCTCGTCGAATGTCTACTGGAGCTGCTGTAGGGACTTCCGCTCCGTCCCTCACTCCCCAGGGGACTGAGCAGGTAGCTCTCCGTGTGGCAGCTTCCGCTCTGAAGCGAGAGGTCCCCGTTACAACGACCCCTTCGACCGGTGGGCGTGGAGCAGGCTGGGATGTAAACACAGGAAGGATTCCGTCTTGATGATGATCCGTTATATCCGGACATACTGGGATACCCCGTCCCTAAACAGTAAATATGTTGAACAGTCAGTGACGGTTTTCAATCAATATCAATCAATAAGAATTTAACGTCCGGTTCCTCGCCATAAGGCAATGTCAGGGACGTTTTCCACTATATGTTTATTTATTCAGTGTCATAATAAGTATGTTTGTATAGCCATTTTATTTGTAAAAATAGTTAAATATACCGTTATATTTTACCAGCGTTACGTTACTTTTTAGTTTTAGTTATCTTCAGTTCTCGGTATTTCATTTTCGTTAGAGCTTCGTTACGGCTTACAAATTATTGAAATTTTTCTATTATATTTAAGTAATTTTTATTATCGTCCTTTTTGTCGTTAGCGGAAATAATTTCACTTCGATATAGTTAGCTGAGCCTGATTGTGCTCTATGCACATGAATTTATATATAATTCGCTGGCAGGAGCCAGTGGCGAAGTCGGTAAGACACTCGACCGCGGATCAGTATGTGCGGGGTTCAAATCCTGGACTCGCCCATCACTGATATCGCTTTCGAGTGAAGAAACTGACATCAACCTTAGCTTTACCAGCTTTACTAATGTTGTCATGGTTGACAGTAGCACTCTAACTGTACTACTGTTATTGTTGGTTATCGTTAACTCTACAACACCGAGGAACACCGAGGCTTACCGTGTTTCGAGGTGGGACAAGTCGACACGTAGCTCTGAACGACGAATGAGGACTTGGAACCTGGGAGAGAACCGTTGTGTACCAATGGATCGTACTTGACGAAGGGACATTTGCGGAACACGTACCGGAAGCCGTTACGGAACTTGGCGTTCATCCAGCAGTAGACGATGGGATTGTAGCAGCAGTTACTCATGGCTAGCCAGTGACAGGCAACCCAGACTGACTGGATGTGGTGGAACGTCCAGATCTCTGGATTCTGGTCGCCGATGATCGTAAGTGCGTGAATGGGCAGCCAACATAGAGCGTATAGAACCACGACCGTTACCATCATCTTCACCATCTGGGGAACAGTAGAAACATTAAATTTAGATCTTAGGTAGATTTTTACAGAATGTAATCATCATCATCATCATCATCATCATCATTATCATCGTCATCATCATCATCATCATTATCATCGTCATCATCATCATCATCATCATCATTATCATTATCATCATCATCATCATCATCGTCATCATCATCATCATCGTCATCATCATCATCATCATCATCGTTATCGTCTTGCCTTGCATTCAAATTTAGTCGGGAGCAGCAATTTTGCAGCCTAGGCACTAATCAACCGAAAAGCTTTCTGACGTTATAATCGTCTAGTTAAGAATAAGTCTCTCTGACAATTAGAATAGGCCGAGCTGGCTTCAAATAGTGAGTTGGCCTAAATCATAATCATAATCATCATCATCATCATCATCATCAGCCTAAATCACAATCATCATCATCATCATCATCATCATCGTCATCGTCGTCGTCGTCGTCGTGGTCGTCGTCGTCGTCGTCGTCATCATCATCATCATCATCAGAATAGGTCAGGCTGGCTTAAAATAATGAGTAGGTCTAAGTAACTACATTGGATCTTTAGATTACTTACTTTTGTTGGCTTACTTGTAACTGATAAACTGTTAAACTTTGGCTATTAATAAAGAATAAACTTTCTTTAACTATTATTTACACCGGCATTTGGATAAGACAGTATCGCACTATTCACGGAATAATAATAAGGACGATTTGTTTTCTAAAAATAACAAAGAAATAACAAATGAGCAGCGGATATGTTGAACAGTTTGAAGCAGAAGATGGATGATAGAATTAAGTCTAGTGAAGAACTGAATTCATCTTCTGGGTATTTCACTTTCTTTGCGCATATTTGAATCACATTGCGCTGAAAATGCAGAGAAACACCTGGCCTTCCATAACTTACCTAGAGACACTGCATGAATATAAATCTTAATTGCACACGTAATTATTATTATTGTTTGAGATAATTTTGTGCAATTTCTCGTCCGCCTTCATAGATTTAAGAATATTTTCAATATTTATCTTCTATGAAATCACCATGGAATCAATTGTTAAAGTTAATTCACTCAATATAAGTTTACTTATTTAATTTTTAATAATTTAGAGATGTTTTTTAAAATATATTTTGAGTTTCACTTGCCAGTGTCTGGCCATTTCCTAATTTGACAATGTTCAATTGTATGGCTATCAACGGTTTTACTGTAATTAGTGATGTAATAGAAATTTTTGCATTTCAGACTTAAGTAGACTCTGCTATAACTGCTAATTATGATAGTACCGAACAGAGCAGTGCTCTTTTATGGTAGCCTCTTTCATATTGTTATTTGTTTATCTAACTACATACACGTTACTATTGTTTGTATAATCTGTGCTGGGATGAACAAATAAACGATACTAAACGGAAGTATTATTAGTAATTAACAACATTATGAAATACTGATATTAATAGCATTATTTACTACTAATGGCATTGTTAACTATTAATAGCATTATTAATAATTAATGGCATTACTAATTAATAATAGCATAACTAATTATCATTATCAATAGGTATTTATTAACTATTCAAACTGGTATGCATATGCATTTTTTTCCAAATTTAACGTCGTTTTCTGGTTTCGACGAAGGTCAATGATGGGTCTAGCGCAGGATTGAATTCTACACTTATTCTTCAGCCACTGGACAGTTCACCTGCAAGCTACCGGCTCTACCCAATGGCTTAAATAAAAGCCAGGTAAAAAATTAGATTCCATCTTTGGTAAAGCAAAAGCTACTGTCAACGTCAGTTTCCTCACTCGAAAGCGATGTCAGTGACGGGCGAGCCCAGGAACCCCATGCATACTGATCCCCGGTCAAATATCTTACCGACCCATTCATACTGATCCGCGATCGAATATCTTACCGACATTGCCACTGGCTCCGGCTTTATATTATTCTCACGAGCAGTTAAGAATACAGGGATCGGTTCTATATTCGGTTAATTAGCTGCAATTACTCTGGAGCTAATCTTTCCAACATACTCAATATTATCACTATAATGCTTCAAAATTCTGCTAATGATTTGAAGAAATTCTGTCATTTCATGGTCAATTTTTGTTAATTTAAAAAAAGCAATATCGTAGGATATTTCGCTGATTTCAATACGAAGTTTCTAATGAAAAAATTCGCAAAATTTGCAATCCATACTAACTTTAGACTGCAGCAGGAAAGCAGCCTCGAAGACCCGTTGGGTATCATGACACTGTAGCAGAAGGCTTAGCTGAAGAAAGGCAGAGAGACATGGAGACAAATCAATGAATCTCTACTGGCTGAAGCCAGTGGCGATGTTGGTAAGATATCCGACCGCGGATCAGTATGTGCGGGATTCATATCCTCGGATCAGTATATGCGGGGTTCAAATCCTCGGATAAGTCAGTGGTTAAAGCAAGATGTGTGATCCTGGGTCCTCTGATTTTAGTCAATAGAGATCCCACAAAAATTTGAGATTCTCTGATTATAAGCAATGTAGATCCCACGGAATAAATTTTAGGGACCCGAATTTTTTTTATAGATTTCACAACAGAAAATTTATACTTTAACCACTAGGACCAGTGTGTGTTCAAATCCTGAGAGTTTGGTGGGTTCGCCCCCTCGGCAGATGTGTGACCCCACTGATAAAGTTGTAACCCCCTGTTTTAACCCCCACCCTCTTTGACAAAGCCCTGACTACCCGGCCGGGCAAACATTTGAGCCCTCAGCGATACCCCTTGAAAATATTTACCAAACCCAATCCTGACAGTAATGATTACCGTTAATAATATAAATTTGTTATAATATTTATATTTTAATGATATTTATATTTTTTATATTACAATAATATTTATAATATTTATCTTTAATATTTTTTAGAATTTTTATATTTTTTATATTATAATATTTTTATAGCGATTACCTTTCGCTTGGAAGCAGCCAGCCTCCTGTCTCGATTGTTCTCGGCCTCGCCCGGGGCTCGCTTGACCCAGATCACGAGTCCGATGCTGGCGTAGGTGAAGGCTAGGAAGGCGAGAGGTACGAAGTACTGCAGGATCATGACCAGCAGGGAGTAGGCGTAGCGTTGTTCTGTCTCCAGCCATACCTCGTTACAGAAATCTCGCTCCTGAGCAGTATGAGAATTGTTAAGTCACTCAATGAATTAAAAGTTGGTTAATTGAATCAAATTGACTCAATTTGATAATTGTCAGGGATGATTTCCGTTGTAGTGTCCAAGAATATGAAGAACAGACAACCCGTTAAATGAGCGTGTTGAAAAAGAAACCTTCAACTGGGTTTTAAGAGGTGATTAGGCAAGGACATAGGAAGGCAATGAGAAATTATCTCAGAAGCCTTATTTTGCCAAAGCAATACAGTAGAGTATATAATGTATGGATCATGGGTAGTTGATATTTTGCAGGTATTTGACAACGATACGATTTTAACTTAAGCTTGTCTGAAATAGAAAACTTTAAAAATCAAAATTGAAGTTTGAATTCAAAATTCAAAGAATTGAGTGTGCGTGTTAACCGAACAAATGAGATTAAAGTTAAGAAAACTACATATAAATACATATTTCTTAATTTAAAAAAGGTTCTTAACTATTCAATTTAGATCGAGCTAATGATAAAGATATTTTAATTATTAATAAAGAACAACGCACTATGTTTTGAAAATCTCACAATAGTAAGTGATCAATCCATGCTGATATTTCTCACTTTTTGCACACATTTAAACCATTTGGCAGGTAGTAATCCAAGTTACCAGATTTGTGAATGTCCAAGGTACATATTCCTATTCAGATTCTGCTTTCAAATTCAGTAACGACGCTCCGTTGTATTAGCAAGTTAACCCCACCACAAAGGAAAACCGTTTTCTAAACCTTTACGTAGCCTATAGCTTCTAAAAACACGTGCTTGATTTCACAGAGATTTCTAGATTTAAATTTGTATTAAAACATCTTCACATTTGATTTTCCTAAAATGTGTGAATCTAGTAGATCCTATGGGTTAATGCTCTTTTATTAACTTCATTCTTGTTAAGTCATCTTTTACTACACGTGCAGTATTCGGTTGTTTAGTGGTTCTTACACAACACGGAGGCTTAACTCTTAATCACAAGTAAATCAGCTGTCGTTACTCATATATTAACCCTCACTCTCTATGGGGTATATAAAACCCTGCAGCCACGGCTGCTGAAAATATTAGACACTAGTTATTGATTAGGTAGACATCCTAGGGTTAATTAAATCCCGCCTACAACACATTGACATATGGGCAGCGCTTTCCTAAATAACTCACACTTTCCGAGTGCCAAAAGGTTTGCTCTCTTTCTGTCTCTCTCTCTCTCTCTCTCTCTCTCTCTCTCTATATATATATATATATATATATATATATATATATATATATATACACGCATACAATGTATATATATATATATATATATGTATATATATATATATATATATATATGTATATATATACTGTGCAGAAACGAAATCTAGTTTTGCCGTAGATTTCTCTTTAATTTTTAAAAGCAAATTGTTAACGCGGCGATAGTTAGATTTGAACCCTGTACCTAATCACACACAGTACGAGAGCTAAGCGATCATGCCACATTGCCACAACCCCCGGAGCCAGTAGCGAAGTCGGTAAGACACTCGACCGCGGATCAGTATGTGCGGGGTTCAAATCCTGCTCTCGCCTGTCACTGACATCGCTTTCGAGTGACGAAACTGACGTAAACCTTAGCTTTAGCTTTTTAACCCCTGAGTACTATTTCGCAGGATTATGAAGAGATTGCTTACGACGCCATCTTGAGAGACTTTCTGATTCACCCTAGACTTAATGGCCGTAGGGAGCGATACAGTGAGAGCTACGGTCCAAGTCATGAGAATTATGATCAATGTTGTCCTCGTGGTTAACTTCTGCTTCAGCGGAAATATGACAGCTCTAAACCGATCCACACTGATCGATACCATCGTGAACGCGCTCAGGAATACAGTTGCAGTCTTCGAGATTAAATAATCAATCAATCAATCAGCCAATAAATCAATAATCAAGTAGTCAATTAATCAACTAATCAATCAATCACTCTATCAATCAATCTATCTATCAATCAAGGCTGAATCAGTATATTTAAAAATAACTCAATAATCAATCAATCAATTAATCAACCAATTAATAAATTATACTTATTTAATTATTCAGGCAATCAATCGCTCAATCAACCAAACAATATATGAGGCCGTTAAATAATAAATAATTTTAACAACCTATAAATTAATGAATAAAAAAACTGTCAATTAAGTCCATAAATCTCACAATTAAACAGTAGTTAATCAGGAAATCACAAGTTAGTAAAGCACATAACAAATCTTGTGCTATATGTCTATAATGTGGCAATTACACTGTGTCAATAAACACCCGAACTTAGCTGATTAGCTAGCATATATCATTTGAAACCGAACTAGTCTGATAATGGCATAGAAATGTGACTTTGGATGTATAGGCCTAAAATATCCTTATAAAAATAAATGAATGACTCTGTCGTATTCAAATAGACGAGCCTTGACATAGCCACCGCTGTATTCTCCTTTGTACAAATATTTGTTACTATTAATATTATTTTTTTTATCATATCATCTATTGCCTTGCATCAATAGAATAATAGTAATTTCCTTTTCCCACCCTAGACATAATCTATCTACCCTGACCATTTTTGATCATCGTTTTTGGCTTTCGTTTGAGACATTGCCTCAGCACTTTTCTTTTGCAGATTGGTTCGGGTGAATTGATCTGTAGTGATGTGTGCTGTGGGGACGTCCATGACATCATCCCTGGATGAGGAAACGGACGTTAAACCTTTATTATTAATATAAAAGAGAGCTCCACTATGCTAATCTATCGCACTTCCGTTGGATTTTGTTTAGAAATAAAGATAGTATAGTAAGAACTATGGCAAGTTAGATATTTAAATACGTTTTTGCAAGTATTTCTCATTGAGAACTGGATCATCACTCAGTCTAGTCACTCAGTCTAGTCTGACTGCTGCTTTGGTTGTTCGGTCAGTTGATCAACCACAACGATGATCGGGTTCGACGTATGTAAGAGAAACCCTTCGTGCGTCTCACCTTGTCGTTAAACCCACAAAAATTGGGGTTAAGTCAAAAATTGCTTGATAATTGAAGTTGATCGGTATCTGACCTTTTAACCATTGAATTGTTTAACGGTGTGTTTAACCGTGTGTTTAATAACGTGTTTAACGACGTGTTTAACAACGTGTTTAGCAACGTGTTTAACAGCGTGTTTAGCAACATGCTTAACAACGTGGTTAATAACGTGTTTAACAGATGTTTAACAACGTGTTTAACAGCATGTTTAACAGCGTGTTTAACAGCATGTTTAACAGCGTGCTTAACGTGTTTAAAGACGGATACATAGATGAAGCAGAGTTGGAATCAGGTCCATCTGAGTCCCTATGCCATTTAATATCTTAAGTTATTAGATGACTGGTATCACTATTACCGGGTCAATCTTATTGCTTCGCTTATTTAATACATCTATACCTGCACGCTTCTGGTCAAAAATTGAAAAGTATAAATTATCTCAAATTAGGTTCAAATTCGTATTACTATTTTGAAATATATGTTTACTCTTGCTACGATAAGTGAAATTTAAGAATTCTATCGTTTGTTGATTTAGCTTTAGATTTAGATTTTGATTTAGATTTAGTGAGTCGAAAGATGAAGATGAAAAGCTAAGGTTAACGTTAGTTTCCTCACTCGAAAGCGATGTCAGTGACGAGCGAGCTCAGACTTTGAACCCCGTAGATACTGATCCGCAGTCGTGTGTCTTAACGACTTCGCCATTGGCTCCAGATGACATGCCGTGTATTGATTAATTGTAACTATTTAGCATTGTGGTATCATTTTCTAAGTATCACTATTTTCCGTTAGGATGTCCAATCTAATAGAACGCTTTCCTATCGACAGAAAACAATCTGTTCGAATCTCAGTCGTAACTCTCCATCAAGGCTGCCTTACGCTCTACTAGTATATTTTATACTTTTGTATTTTCTATATTTTATGAAATGAAATCAGATTGTTTTGCGACATTTCTTAATCGTAGCTATGCAATCGTAACTTATATGCCTAATCGTAATTTAATTCATTAATCGTAATTTATTTAATTTATGTTTAATCGTAACTGCTTTACGCTCTGCCAGCATACTGTACGTGTATTTTCTGAGTTACTGATTTGATTTACTTATTATTATTTGATTTTATTTACTGTACATGTATTTTATGATTTTTGATTTTTTGATTTCTGTGTATTTTCTGATATCAGATTTTAGCACATGATTTTGCGACATTGCGTAATCGTAGCTATACAATACAATAGAGCCATACCTGACTATACATCATGATAGGACAGAGAGCGTCGCCGAATGGCCAATACTCTATGAGAATGTTGGCGATGAAAGTGAAAGGAATGCACAGTGTTGCCATGGCTATATCGCTTACAGCCAGACTCACTAGAAAGTAGTTGGTAACAGTTCTCATTCGCTTCTGGGTTACCACAATACCGCAGACAATCACGTTCCCGCCAACAGCAACCACGATCACACAGCTGTACATCAGCGAGACGATGACCTTGACCCCGTCTGACATAGGGGCTGCCCCTCCCCACTCCTCCGACGTCATCTCTGACGTGTTTCGTGACGTATTGAACCGATGTAAGGAGTAGTGTGAAGATGTTGATGCGTTGTAAGATGTTGTTGTCATGGTAATATCCGTGGCTGCCATGGTAGCGATTACGGATGTTTTGGTAAATATGATGCTGATACTAAATTAAATTCAATAAATTTATAAAAACTATTTTGACTATCACTTGGTAGAAATTTGCAGCATTTCTATGTCTCTTTACAACAACCTCTCTCTAGAAGATAGCTCTCTCTCTCTATTTATGGTATCAGATGTGTTCTGCTTGTAGAATATGCCTATTTATCAACAAAAATATGCAAATACCCAAATATGCGAATTTGCCTATTTATCAACTATTTATCAGCGTAGATTACACATCGTTCTGATGGCAAGTACTCTGAAGTTATGTGTAGATCTAATGTGATGATATCTGACGGACATTGTTTGTAACTATTCAAATACTCGCCCTTATATTGCTTAAGTCTTCTTAATTTAATTGATGTATTAGTTGTTTGTTTAACTCAGTTTATTTATGACTCAGTCTATTCTATGACCCGGTTTATTTATGACTCAGTCTATTCTATGACCCAGTTTATTTATGACTCAGTCTATTCTATGACCCAATTTATTTATGACTCAGTCTATTCTATGACTCAGCTATTTGATGACTCAGCTATTTGATGACCCAGTTTATCTGATGACTCAGTGCATTCGATGACTCAGTTTATTTGATGACTCAGTTATTGACTCAGTTCATTTGATAGCCCAATCAAATTGTCGAATAAATTGTTTAGATTTTGATAATCCTCAACACTCTAGCTGTTATGTCTCTTATCTAGCGGAACTTGATGTGTTACAACCTGTTTTCTGTAAGAGACACAAGAGTTTAATTACTTTAATCAGTTTAGTCACACTACATGTACGTGTAAATTAGAATGCCTAAATGGCGTAGTGGTAACGTCATGAAATTCTAAGTGAATTATCCTGAGGTGAATTGAACCCTCGTTGGTTCGAATCCCAGCCGCGCTGATCTGAGAGTAAATTTTCGGACATTCACTGGACTGGTTATATGGAAAATGGTCTGAATAGCCTAACGGTTTAAAGATGTGGTATTAAAAAGTGATATATATCAACATAGTTGATCATTTCACTATAATGCGTGTTTACTGTTTTACTTTAGAAATCTTTTGTACAGTAAATATTTAGATCTGCAACTTATCATTAATAACACGCTTGAAGACAGCAACACTCTCTCTCTCTCTCTCAGTCAAAAGACCAATATCTTGATTCGTTCAGCATAGAAACACATTATTACCATAATATCTTTAATCTATCTATACCTTTGTATCTATACAATGGAAACTATAGCTTTTCAGCTTTGTGAAATCAAGCTGCTTAGGAAAGAATTTCTCAGAGCTTAGCTGCTTTTATGAATACACAACGTTTAGTTTTAGTCTAAGTCTTCGACAATATTAAGAATTAAAGACAATAAAGATCAAAACACTAAATATCAGAACACACGGCAAATACTACTATAGTAACTTCAAAGGTTAGGCGTTTATAAAGCATTTTCTTTAGAACTATTTTGATTAATAAAGCAATCAGGTAGGTATATTACCATGTATGAAACTAAAATGAATTAATAAAAATCAAAATAAAATAAATTAAAGAATACGAATCTGATGCAGTTGAGAAGATGCGTGTAGTTCAAACGGCAACCGCAAGTGTTTTTAAGAGGATTGATAAAGGAGAACTAACGGAGAAATTGCAATGACTTTTAGATTGCTCTTAGATTAGCTACTCTCATTGGAGTAGAATAAACAACTGGATCCACGATAGGTTAGAATTCTGACGGCGGGGATTGATGCTGGATTTGCATTTTAAGCCATTTTTATATAATTGTATAACTTTTAAATCTTCCCATCTGTGAGATCCAACTCGAGAGAATTGAAATTGAGTTCATCGCTTCTTTTAAAAGCTACACAAAACTATTGATTAACTAAACTAACCTAACAGAATAAATTTAACCGCCTATTAACTCTGCCTAGACTTACATGTAAGCTCAAAGGCTAATGTTAAAGCCAGTTTTCTCACTCGAAAGCGATGCTAGTGACGGGCGAGCCCAGGATTTGAATCCCGCACCTACTGATCTACGGCCGAGTATCTTACCGATATCGCCACTGGCTCCAGTCACTCCAGCCGCATGTGGGCCCCAACATGTAAACAAATTGACATTACGTCAACAGTACTGCTTCAATAGTTACCTTCTTATTTTCTTAATAGCTTTAATCGAAATTATTCAACGGTCATGACATTTTAAAGTAGAGATGTTATTATAATAAATTAAAAGATTTGACATTTCAAGCGAAATATTATCACTTCGGAATTCATTAGTTCTCACGTATATTACTAGTAGGATCCTTTTAAAATAAAAATTGTCTTCTGCTCCTAACGTGCCAATTTTCTATCCTCCAGAACTGACGACATTGCTTGTTACTCTATTTCTTTATTAATTTATCTACAAATTTAAAGAATTCGCTGACGGTTTTGGGCGACTTCTCAACTAAATTTGCCGGAGTATAAGTGAATAGCATCTACTCTGGTCGAATTTTCTCGTTATCTGAGATAATATCATTCAAATAGCTGATTGCAGGGTTGGATTTATTACATTTTTCCAAGGTAGGGGGTCGATGGGAATCGAAGGCTTTCAAATGGGGTGGGGGATCATAAGGGTTCTGCCATAACGGTGTTTAAAACGGGGGTTAAACCCTTAGCAGGGAGGTCGTATATCTGATAAGGGGTTCGAACCCCCAATCCCCAGAAAAAATAAACTATGGCTGATTGATAAGCAGTGATAATTCAAATGGCTGAGTGATAAGATGTGATAATTCAAATAGCTGAGTGATAAAATGTGATAACTCAAATGGCTGATTGATTAGATGCTCAATTAGCTAAGCGATAAGAAATGATAAATCAAATAGCAAAGTGATAAGAATTTCTAATTAAATATGTATTTGATAATAAATGATAACTCAAATAACTATGTGATAAGTAATGATAAATTAATAGCTAATTGATAAAAAATGAAAAATAAATAGCTAATTGTAAGAAATGATAACCCGAATAGCTAATTGATTAAAAATATCAACTCAACTAGTTCATGAAAAAGAAATGATAACTAAAATAGCTAATTTATAAGAAACGATAACTCGAATAGCTAATTGATAAGAAATGATAACTAAATAACTATTTGAGAAGTAATGATAAGTAAATAGCTAATTGATAAGAAATTATTAATAGCTAATTGATAAGAAATTATTAATAGCTAATTGATAAGAACTGATAAGAAATGCTGCATGTGAAGTCATGTACCTCTCACACTCATTCCTTTGAATGAGATTTTAAGTGTTAATTGTAGAATGGGATTGTGCATGTGGATGAATTGAGTGCATTAACTCAGCCGATTAGATTCAAAGTTACACAATAACTATTTCCATCAACATCTGCTACCCGGATACACTATCACTTGTAGCTCTGAGTTATTTAGCATCCTCTTCGGCCTGGATTTAACAGTCGCTACTTGTTAGACTCTATCAACAAATCTACGGAGAATCTTTGCATAGACCACCCGCAGCATCCATCGATCGGTACAGTATTTAATCAATCAATACAGTAGTTAATCTAATTTAATCTAATTAATTAACTTAATAGATCTTTTCGGTAATATCTATAAATAGAACATCGTGGACACCAAATATAAACAGTGGACTAGAAAAAGTAAACACTGCATAGAATACTATTGAAATGTACTAGTTCCTCATAAAATTTCTAATAACAGTTTTCTTTAGAAATGTTATTTACTTTACAACCTACTATACGTATATTAATTAAAGAATAACTTAACACTTATAGTTTAACTCTGACACCCATTATAACGGTAAGCATGCATTATAACGAAGTTATAATGTAGACCTATTACAATTACATGTAAATATATGCATCAGATGTCAACATAAACAAACCAGTGTTACCATACAACAAAATATGTTTTCAATTACCGAACTGATCTATTGATATAATTAATTTAATCTAGTTTAAGTAATTCAATCAATCAGTACATTATTTACATTGCAGAACTCTATGCCGAATAGCACTAAATAGATAAATAAATACATAAATAGTCAAAATTAATAGACAACACAAATAGATATCTCTTCTCTCTTAGTGCACTGCCTACTGGCAGGTCCATGGTATATAACGCCTCCACTCTTCTCTCTCTTCCGCCTTTCTCTTCATTTCCATATATGAGTGGGTCTTTAAATCATCTAACATACCTAATCTCGGCCTGATGATTTAAAGACCCACTCATATGTGGAAATGAATTGGATAAATAGATAAATAAATAGATAAGTAGTCGAAATGATAGACAACACAAATAGATATATAAGTAGACTATATACATGTAGATATGGATTTCATGGTGAAATAACATAGTCCTATATCGATTAAATGATGGCGCAACCCTTTTAACCAGAATACAAAAAGTGTGAAATATTTTACGTCGGTTTCATTCTTTCAGCAGGATATCAGTGACGGGTAACAGAGTAAATCCGGGTCCAGTACATAAAAATATAAATGTTATACGGTAAACTTTGACAATGATTTTTAAATGTCTTAATAGCGTAGGGGTAACGTCATGAAGTTTTAAATGACAGATCCTGAGATGAATTGAACCCTCGTGGGTTCGATTCCCAGCCGCGCTGATCTGAGAGTAAAATCTCGGACATTCACTGGACTGGCTATACGGAAAATGATCTAAATTGTCCAACGGTTTAAACATGTGGTATTAAAATGTGATAGATATCAATATAGTTGATTATTCACTATAATGCGTGTTTACTTTTTTAAACAATATCTACGCGGATAAAATCAACAAAAATATAATAATATTGTTTATAAGTTAAGAAAACGATAACTACCCCAGACGACATGCTGTTCATGCTATTATTTGTTAATGTTTTTATCATTTTCCCCCATTAAGTTTAGACATTAAGAAAAATAAATTACCATGTTCTTTTGCCTAATTAAGACATAACTACATGATTTTCACTGCAGTACACTTCTATAAGTTTTCGCAGGATGTTTTTCTCAACAAACAAGCAAAAAAGTGAAATTACTTCAGAGAGACCCAACATAGAGCAATTCAATTCATCTTTACTAACGAAGGCATTCGAGATTCGTGGATGTAATTTGCTCCTCACTGTTCTAGCAGCTGCTAATCTGATTATTAACGACAAATTGAAAACTCCCCAGCAACAAAGTAACAAATAACATGTGTTGCACAACGATAAACAACATGTGCTACATAGTAACGTGACAAATAACATGTGCTACAATCTAACATGTGCTTCTCAACGATAAAGAACATGTGATATACAGCGTCACTTGATAAATAACATGTGCTACACTACATCACGTGATAAATAACATGTGCTAAACAATGTCACGTGATAAATAACATGTGCTACACTACATCACGTGATAAATATAACATGTGCTACACAATGATAAATAACATGTGCTACAAAACATCATGTGACAAATAACATGTGCTACAAAACATCATGTGACAAATAACATGTGCTACAAAACATCATGTGACAAATAACATGTGCTACAAAACATCATGTGACAAATAACATGTGCTACACAATGATAAATAACATGTGCTACAAAACATCATGTGACAAATAACATGTGCTACACAATGATAAATAACATGTGCTACAAAACATCATGTGACAAATAACATGTGCTACACAATGATAAATAACATGTGCTACAAAACATCATGTGACAAATAACATGTGCTACACAATGACAAATAACATGTGCTACAAAACATCATGTGACAAATAACATGTGCTACACAACATCATGTGACAAATAACATGTGCTACACAATGACAAATAACATGTGCTACATTGCGTCAAGTGACAAAGTCTCATAGTGACTATATACTCTATAGATATTGCTTTAAATATTTGCCGTATTAAAAATTTATAATTATTAAACTTAAATTCAACTATTCATAAGACCTTAGTTTTACAACTGGCGGTCTATAAATCAATAAATCAATCAATCAAACCAATTAAAGCTAAGTTTAGCGTCAGTTTCCAAAATCTCTAAAGCTTATCTGAGACGGGCCGAGCATAAGATTTAACCACCGTACCTATTGCTTTTATGTCGGATAATTTACCAACAATTACAATCTCAAATCTGTGCTAACATCATGACAATAACAACAACAACGACGACGGCTACGCTCTGACTCGTAGAATGATGATTTCAAACAATTAAAAGCTGGTAAAGCTAATGTTAACGTCAGTTTCCCCGCTCGAAATCGATTTCAGTGACAGGCGAGCCCAGGATTTGAACCCGCATATACTGATCCACGGTTGAATATCTTACCGAAGTCGCCACTGTCTCCAGTCAGTGGGTAACTGGTAAAAGTCATGGATAACTGAGAATTATTTTCGCAAGCTTCTAGAAAATTGTATAACAAAGTAGAGCATAGGCTACACAGCTTTCTAACACTGTCTGAGATGTTGTACTTTCTTTAGCTTTGCTGCTAGTTCTTCTTCTCTAAGTGCAGTGCTTGTTCCAAGTCTGGTCGGTCATGGTCATATTCCTGCATATGTCTCTGTTGATTGTTGCTCTGATCATCTCTGTTTCAGTTAACTGCATCCATTTGCTAAGACTCTTAATAAACGTCATTCGTTGTCGACCCTTGCATCTTTTTCCTTCTATTATTCCTGTCACTACGGTATTTTCAACTATTTTGTTCCGCGCAATTTGTTCGAAAATCTTCATCTGCTGTTGCTAATAGTCGCTCTTAAAAGTACATTGAAATCATTTCTAACTATCTGCAGTTAGCTTAGCTAAATTGTTTTTTGAAGATAACGCACTCGGCGCTTCTATTTGAGGATTTAGCGAAGAACATTTGCTAAATCGATCTGATCTGGGTGAACTCTGCACAGTTGACCTTACCAGCAGCGGATGATCTCAAATGCTTAGTTGAGGAAGTAAAAAGTAGAGCTAAGGTTAACGTCAGTTTCCTTACTCGAAAGAGATGTCATTGACGGGCAAGCACAGGATTTGAACCCCGCATATACTGATCCGCGTTCGAGTATCTTACCGACTTCGCCACTGGCTCCAGCCAATGGAGACAGTGGCGAAGTCACAGAAAGGAAGTAAGTATCTTTTAAACAAAATACTGTATTTCTCTGTACTTATCTAATATAAGTCCTGGAGAGAGTTGGTACAGATAGACAGTTGATAAGTGTATTAAGAAATAGGAAGAAGAGTTGGATGGACACATTTTAAGGGGGGGAAAGTTTATTAAAAGAGGTCATAGAAGGCAGAATGGAAGGAAAAAGAGGCAGAAGCAGGCCGATATTAGAAATGTTAGATGATTTAAAGACCCATCCATATGTGGGAATGAAGAGGAAAGCGGAAGACAGAGAAGAGTGGAGGTGTTATATACCATGGACCTGCCAATAGGCTGTACACTAAGAGAGAGAGAGAGAGAGAGAGAGAGATTTAATATAATCAAAAATCAGTTAGTCGTATCAAATTTGCTCTCTTCATCTACACTCTCAGAGAGCATATTAAAAGATATCAGTAAACTGGTTTAAGGTGGTTTTATTTAGAAAAAAGCGTTTCCTTGTTCTTAAGCTAAATTAATTAATGGACTATTTTGAAATCTGAATTGTGATATTATTTCACAGAACATTTTTATATCAGTGGTACATTAAAAATACGATACAAATTTTTAATTATGGTTAAATTCTCTCGCCCACGACAATCTTCGAAGCCTTTCCTCAACTATTCCATCCCATTGCCACAGGTTTTTTCATGGTCGCAGGAAAGGTCGGGTTAAATCGATTCCTTACATCTGCGTCCGAGACAATTCCCTGGAGAATGGAAGGAACGGGCGGGGGGAGGGGGTTAGGCTATGGCTTCGGTACTTACCGGGGAAGAGTTAAGACTCGTTAAATTAAATTAAATCAAATTTGAATAGCAAGTGTGAGTATCGAATAGATGTCATTTCAAATGCCATTTGTAAGAGTGAATCTAAAGAAAATTTAATGATTGTAAATTAGTGTAAATTAGTGTAAATTAGTGTAAATTAGTGTAAATTAGTGTAAATTTAAAACTATGAATATTCCAGTTAGAATATAGTTTGTGAGTTTCATTTAAAGAGTTTGAATGGTAAATAGTCGTTGGACTCATAGTGTAATGTAGAACCCCCACCCTCCCCACTTGCCCTCCCACCTCCTATTCTCAAATCAACCTGTATATACCAATGTAAACGAGATCAGAGAAAACAGAAAACAAGCTTCTCGAAGCAAATGTCATATCAAACTATTGTGTCAGTAATATCGAGCTTTTTAGCCAATTCGTACAAATCAAACAATTAATAATCAATAAGAATTTAAAGTCCGGTTCCTCGCCATAAGGCAACGTCAGGGATATCGAAAGAACTAATATGCAGTAAAAGCCGCTTTTCTAAATCTTTCTTCGCTTTAATGCGTGTTAATAGTTTTAAAGTTTCTCTGCTTATCTTTATGTAGAGCTAATTTGCGAATATCAATTCGATATCAGATATGATGCTATTATATTTTGACATTAAGCAACAATATTTCCCCAAAAACCATCTTCTAGTATTCATCGAATTCCTTTAATTTTCCTACACTGCGTTACAGTTGTTAGAAAGAGAGCTCTTCGAAACCTTGTTGATGAATCATTCTATATTTTTAGAGGAATAGGACTGAGATTGGATTCCTCAGGCTTAGGCTAAAAGTTGAATTTTATTAGAGTGCCCGTGAGCAGGAAAAACTACCGGACATTTTTACCATAAATTTTAGCACCGGACATTTCTGCTCCGGATATTTTTTGTATTGGACATTTTAGCAGCGGACATTTTGGTACCGTACATTTTAGTACCGGATGTTTTAGTCCTGAATATTTCAGAATCTTCTCTCTCTCGCTCTCTCTCTCTCTCTCTCTCTGTCTCTCTCTCTCTCTCTCTCTCTCTCTCTCTATATATATATATATATATATATATATATATATATACATATATATATATATATACATGTATATATATATATATATATATATATATATATATATATATACATAAGAATCTCCATATCCAGAAAGTTTTCTAACTGCTGTCAATTCATGAAGGTATTAACTCTCTCAATTAAATCCGGAACCTTCCATTGTTACACTCTGGTGGATTACTTGTATTAGCATTGAAAATAATCCTCTAGAAATAAACCTTACAAAATTTAATTCTCTTATAAATGGCCTCACTTCCGTACCTTCTGAAAGCCAGTATGTTAACTGTTATTAATTGCATTAAGCCTATTCAGTGCATTATTCTCCATAGAGCAGATTATTTGACAAATTTTCAAAAGTCTTATGACATTTTATTTTATTTTAAACATCTCAGTTTCAGACTATACAGATGTTTCTCTAAAGAGCGTTGGAAATGACAGATGATCCTGTAGTGTTTATTCAGTCAATATTCTGAATGATATATTGACATGAATGGTGTTTGTTAATAGTTTGCCTATTATGCAATATGATTCTGGAATATTATGCAGTATCTCTTTCAGAATGGAATGAAAGGAAAATGAGGCAGAGGTTAAGAATGTTAAACAATTTAAAGATCTACTCATATATGGACATGAAAAGGAAAGCGGAAGACAGAGAAGACTGAGGCGTTATATACCATGGATGGGCTAGTAGGCAGTGCACTAAGAGAGAGATATCTATCTCTTTCAGTTAACATTTCAAAGTCAGGATCTCCAATAATGTCTAAAAATTTAATTTAATATCATTTCTTTGAAATATAAGCATCTTTTATTTTCCTTAGACTCTTAGTTGTCTTATCTTGCTTGAGAAAATTCTCAATAAAGAGCAGGATAGATTTGTTATGCGAAAACATTTTAGAAACACTTTAAAAATAATTATTGGCTTAGCATTTAGCAACAAAACTAAAATGTTTAATACCGGTGGCAACATCAATTTCTCTTCTAGAAAAAACAACAGTGAAAATTAACTGAGCCCAGGTTTTGAGATCTATAAAAACTTGTCAGCAGTCGTCAGTAATATGTTAAATTTCTATAGGCTACTAGGTGTATGGTTAAGGCAAAGACTTAGTGAAGGGATTAGCTTATTGATCTAAAGACTGCTCTTATGGAGCGGGAAAGCAGGCTTTGAGTATGAATATGTACCTTGAACCTGCCATTTGGCAGGACACTGAAGAGAGAGAGAGAGAGAGAGAGAGAGAGAGAGAGAGAGAGAGAGATAGATAGAGAGAGAGATAGAGAGGGAGATATTACGTTTAAGCTAATACATCTGCCATTTATTATATGTTAAGTTCGTGTCAATATATATGTACTTTAAGATATGTTAAGTTTATGTCAAAATACATGTATCTGTATTTTAAGATACGTTAAGTTTATGTCAATATAGCTATCCTTCAATATAAGTTAATATATATGTTTTAATCATCCAACTCGTATCATTTTTATCTTTTATTTATCCTTTTCAAATATTTTACTAAATGTAAGGTAATCTAGACCATGTGGAGGTTAAGAGTTAGGAGCGTAAGGTGGCTGTTATATTCAGATAAAATAAATTATATATATATATATATATATATATGTATATACATACATACATATATATATATATATATATATATATATATATATATATATATATAATATAGATCATGTAAATAATATATATAGAAATAATTTCTATAATATAAATAGAATCTATATAGTATATACTATATATATATATATATATATATATACTATATATATGTAGCCTATATATATATATATATATATATATATATATATATATATACATATTATAGATATAATATATATATATTATAGATATAATATATATAATATATTATATTTAGATAAAATAATTCCAGTTCTTTCCGGTGACAAGTCCTAATTTTCACCTCTATTCGCATAGTTTAGAAACAAATATTTTGAATTATCGGCCAATCCGTTAAACAATTATACCGACTTTTCTTAGCCAACGAATTTCAATTACTGCTCAAAACTATCACGAATTGTAAATGCTAAACTAAAGCGCAAAGTATAAATTAACATTTCAAAAATTCTAAATACCCTTCTATGTAGATATCATTTATATGATTTAATTTAATCAGCATAATTATCCAGAAGTTTTGTCGTCTTCGTTTTAGAAATATCTAAAACTAATATTGAGATATGAAGACTTTATTTCCAGTAATAAGCTTCGTTTGGGTTCTAAAGTGAGCGAAAAGAAGAAGACAGCGGAAATCAAATTGTATTGCTGTCGACGAGAGCGCTTTGTAAACTTTACTCTTTTACTTTTCATAAATAAATATTTTATAATTATTGAAACTCTAAGGTTTGCTGAAACTAGCAGCAATTACTATGGTATCGCACACATTTTTTGACTTCAGGAGAAACTGTTCCATTCGATTAATCATCTCACGTAAAATTTGTAAAAATTTCTTTCATATATTTTTAAGAAAACAAAATAACTAGGCTTTTGGTCAACACTCACAAGTAAACTGAAGTTCTTTTCCATCCAGTCTTCGAAAGTCTTAGCATGAGTCATATTGGCCATTGCTTTCTTCTGAACAGTTCCATAGGCAGTTGAAGACCCATCTTTTCCTTCTCTCATTTCCATCCAGTGTCTATGAGTTACGACTAGCGCCTAAACATCATTTTCTTTAATTCTTTTTATTTTGGGTTGATTTTCTGGATTTTGGAATTTGCACCGTTTTTGGACCTTTCTTTGCTCGCTGGCTTGATTTTATCTCAATAGTGCTCTATGTTGTCATTGATGACTGTAGCACTCTAATTGTTGTTATTGATATTATTATTAAACGTATCAAAAGACCTAATATGTAAAAGTTAAATTAAATTAAACAGCAATTCGATGATACATATATCACTATGGTAACGATATTATACATATATATCACTATGGTAATGATATTATACATGTATCACTATGGTAACGATATTATACATGTATCACTATGGTAACGATATGATACATTTAATGTCAGTTTCCTGCTCTATAGTCCCTAGCTTAAAAGAATCTGAGAGGAAGTATGTTTAATTAACTTGCCATTTGGTTGAAAACCTCCTAGTAAATATATTACTTTCACAAAAATCATAATGATATTGTAAATGGACATGCTGGCCGAAGGCTCTGATATCTACCTGATATTGACCATTTTATTTTGCTTTATATCTGTATATGATCGATGCTCATTTGTGCAAAACGACGAATTAAATAAATATAAATAAAAGTTACAATTAAATTAAGAACAGTTCACGATATGCAATTGCAAATACTCACGTGTCAAAAAATGTAAAAGCTTGCATAAGTTTTAACTATAAAACGCTTTACTTCTAAAACTAATTATATGAAACTAATTTTACAAAGATAGTCTACAAATATTTACACTTTCAAATCGATGAGATGTAGAAGAAATGGCACATTTTCAGTAGTAATCGCGTAACTTTGTTCTTCACAACTGTTGATTGGTTAATTTCGATTGTTATTGCAACTAATGAAGTGTGATGGAAAGCGAATCATTTGGCAATCAAGTCCAATCAACCTCATTGGTCTAATTCCTGTCGCTACAACATCGCATTATTTCCACACCACTTCCTGTCGTCTACAAGTAGAATCATCTTGTGGCGGCATAACAACAGAAACATTGATTGCTATAAATAAAGGTGTTTTGAACAAAACAGAAGACCTTGGTTTTCGTCAATTATGAATTGTGCGTTTAGCGAAGAAACTTGTTATCGTAATGAAAATTGAAAAATAACACACTATGAAGTAATTATAGTGTCTAGTATTAATATTAGAAAATCTCTGATTTTATTCATAAGTTGTTTTAAAACATTTATTTCAGCGTTCATACAAACTATAAATACTTGTTGTAGTAATAATAATAATGGCTTATTGACATCAACTTTTCGGCAATAACATCATTTACGTCAGAATTCTCATTCAGTATCCGTAAACGCCTGTGTCACTTAACAATGGGAGTGAAGTCTTTAACTTTTAAGACGAGAAGATATCTAAAATAAAATACAAAAGATAAGGTTCAAGCACACATTTTGAATCAGTAAATTGCTGCATATCCTTTTCTTCTGCGAAGCAATAACAGCAGATTTTGTGGACCGTAAATTTTGAAGCTCGAAAACTGTTTGTTCGAAAAACTCAATTTAGTCCTAATCTGATAGTTGAGGAATAGTTGAGAGATGACCTACTTGTTCTTGAGACAATTAAATAAATAAGATTTCCCTAATGCACAAGGCAGTGACAGCTGTCGAATTAAAACGTTAAAATGTCGAATTAAAACGTTAGCGGTCACCAACCAGTGCACGGCAATATAAATTTAGAAGAAATTTTTTAATTTGACACCCTTCATTAGCTTTGATATTTGACTACAGAAATTCTGTTGCTAGAGTTCAAACCAGTACAAAACTCATACAAGCTCAGTTAATATCAATTGTCATTAATGTATTGCATATGTTACTGTAATAAACTGAAGAGATTTCTTAAGAATTCATAGTTTTATTAAATTACTTATTGTAATGTTTCTATAATAAACTGAAGAGATTTCTTAAGAATTCATAGTTTTATTAAATTACTTATTGTAATGTTTCTATAATAAACTGAAGAGATTTCTTAAGAATTCATAGTTTTATTAAATTACTTATTGTAATGTTTCTATAATAAACTGAAGAGATTTCTTAAGAATTCATAGTTTTATTAAATTACTTATTGGATATATTTCTATAATAAACTGAACAGATATCTTAAGATTTCATAGTTTTATTCAATTGCTAACAGCTTATTATGTTTATTATTTATGGGCCAGTGCAAAAATGTAAGTAAGATCGTCAGAGCTCTATTGTCTCAGGATGTCAGTATGAAGAATAGGAAATTAACTTAAAGTGTCACAGCCAGTGCTATACATTTACTGTCTTACGTCACGAAGGAAAAGGACGTCACGAAGGAAAAGGACGTCTTGACAGTTAACTGTGAACTACACGAGTGGATATTTGCATTGACTGGTTGGAGCCAGTGGAGATGTCGATAAGATATTCGATCGCGGATCAGTATGTGCGGGGTTCAAATCTGCGCTTTCCCGTCACTGACATCGCTTTCGATTGAGGAAACTGACGCTTACATTAGCTTTTTATCTTTTATCTTTAGCTTTAAGAGTGGCTCGGATTGTTATTGCAATAGAAACATGGCGCTTTAATAAATGTTAGGCTATACACAAAAAATACTAGACAAGAAAATAATGATTAAAAATAATAGAGAACTTATAAGTACAAACTCTGTCAGATCACTTCAGTCTGATGGCCTTTGATATCATGAAACAGTACCATGGATCTATCTAGCTTCCAACAATACTAGATTACTCTTTTAAATCATCGATCTATCTACTCCTAATCCACGGGCTCATGATGAAGAGATAGCATATTATATGAGAAAATCTGAAGCTCAATAGCAAAACCTATATTGCAGTAAATCATATCCAACAACAATACGATTAGAGTGCTACTGCTGTCCATGACAACATCGAACATTGTGGAACCAAATTACAACCGATGAGCGAAGTGAGGGGTCCATGAACGGTGCGAGCCAAAATCCGGGTGGTCAGTCCAAGGAAGGGTACTAGCGGTATGGAGGTTTAAATGTTGGTCTCATGTTGTGGACATTTGATGGATAGGAAAAATCGAAGAGAATCGTATTTCCTTAGCCTAAAAGAGTTTAGCCACACTATAACAAAAACTAAAAATTTCATTTTAAAACTATTTTGATCAACTTCAGTTGATTATAATAAGTAAGCGTCATAAGGAACATTTTCCTCAATATACATGTATAATTAACAAAAAGGGGTGCTGAAGCATCAAAAGCTTGTTTTAAATCCACAGAATAGGTATCCTACACAGAAGGCTAAACAGTTAGACCAGTACTACAGATTAGTTGGTTCAGTGTTCAAATCCAGTGCTAACAGCATCGTCACTGACAGACATTCGAGGCAAGAAACTGATGTTAAATATGGCTTCTAGCCATATATATATATATATATATATATATATATATATATATAATATATATATATATCTTATATATAATAATATATATATATATATATATAGTATATATATATATATATATATAGACCTATAGCATACATTATCTACATTGAAGTATTAAACAATAAATGCTAAACTTATACTTTGCAATAATTAAAAACCCTAGAGTTAAAATTTCATTTATTAAAGGCTGTACAATTTCCTGCCTGCCTATTTATTTTCTTTTGATATTATTTATAGCCTTCAGTTATTATAAGCGCTTCCTATCGTAACCCACACGTAAAGAAAATGTCAGAAATCTCTAAACATCACTCGTTACGTCGGCGTTCCCTTTCTTCCTCCATTAGAAGATGACACTTAGTCGTCTCTTAGTTGGGCCGGAGCTCTCGACGACTTTCAAACGCTTTATCGCAGCAAGTGTTTCGTATCACGACGTGTCTGACTACTTAAAGGAATTTCACTTTCATCCGAGAATACTAAATCACAGAAATGCCATCGTACGATAACATTTCAACCTAGTTCAGCCGCTTGAGAGATTGTCCCTGCGTAAAGCAGATGTGGTTATATTTATTGCTTCTTAGCAATAAATATAAATATAGCTGTAAGAATAAATCAAGGCACTTACTCGATGTTCTCTAAATAGTTGTAATTTAACTTTCGGATTCAGATGGATGGCTGACTGGACAGCACGAATGCCATTGGTTCGAATATCAGCCGGTTAATATCTCTGACAGAACACCTCATGATAAGCTAACAGACGTTAAACGTGACTTTTCAGCTTTGTTACATTTCCTATCTTATGCACTGCACTCAATCGCACTTTTTGTTCATATGTTTCTATACATTCATTTCTTTCATTTTATCATTTTTACATTCGTTTCTTTCATATCTTTAATTTTTTCATTCGTTATTTTTATTTAAATAATTTTATTCTTTTTGTATATTATGTAGCATGAATGTTATAAGTTATATTTTAGCCGTTTAATGTCTTACAAAGCCTGGAAACACGATAAATCCGGAAGATATCCAAAAATAGCTACGAAAAGTGGTACATCATTTTTGTATCAATACAGGCTGCTCCAGATTTCACATCAAGACCCGTTCAATCAATGGAACCTAAGCCATCATCTCTATCAGCCTGATTAGTCATTATGCTTAGAAAACTTAACATGTGTATAATATATATATAACTAGAGGGTCAATGCCACAATCACAACAACATTTGTTATTTTTGGCTGGAGCCAGTGGCGAAGTCGGTAAGATACTCGACCGCGGTTCAGTACGTGCGGGGTTCAAATCTTGAGCTCAGCGCCAATGACATCGCTTTCGAGTGATGAAATTTACGTTAACCTTAGATGTACCAGCTTTATAATTTGCCTGTAGATTATAGTGTGTTTAATGTTAAGGTTCAGAAGCACAAGGCTTCGTTTCAAGACCCTGCGACACACTCGAGCAACTCAAAGACTAAATCATGATTATTGCTCACAAAGCAAGCAGCTATTTAGAGCCGTTCATTCGATGAGATATCATATCAAATTTTGAGAAAAAATAAATCTACTTATTAAATCACAGCCAGTGGTCAAGGACAATAAAGCCATATATCCAATGATTTGATAGGTTACAATATCTTTTTGCAATTTGAACTGCAAGTAATATATGTCTATCCGCTAATGCTTCGATGGAATTTATTGAAACGCTCAAAGATTTGACAATGAAAACTTGAAAAATCTGGGTATCCATGTCTGCAAATGAGTCAAATTACTAAATTAATTCTGCTTAATTATGCGATCTATATCCTTTTAAAAGGTATTACATTCATACTATAAGGCTTAAAACGCATAATAAAGGCTTTAGTTGTTTTAAGTGTTTCTGTTAATCATTTCATAATTATATTCATATAAATAGCATTATATTCAGATAAATATTGTTTTAATAAATATGAACACTGGAATCTGTGCTGCAAATGTGACAAATTGTTATATTTTCAGCTTAGTAAACAATTTCATACACTAAATATTCCAAGCAATATTGGCAAATCCTGATTAAGAATAAATAAACAAATCCAAAGAGAGTCTAAAATTAATTATCAAATACCTACCTTATTACGTATTAAACTAACTTGCTATGTAAGCCTAAGTAGATTGAATACTTAAAATCCAACACTTCGATGAGACGAACATGCACGTACGTGTACTTAGTTGAAATCAAACTACTCGACGCTTGGTGCACTCACGTGTGTTGAAGACTTGATAAAACGTCTCTATGTTGAGGCGCCTATAGCTGCACACAGAGACAAGAGCTGATACAAGAGTCTGCGTGTATCATAGGATGAAACGTGGGTGTGAAACAATACAAATAGCAATCTTGCTTTAATATCATATCATAGCGTTGAAATGTGGGTGTTTAAAGTCATTGATAGGATGAAAAGTGGGTGTTTAAAAGTCACTGATAGGATGAAAGTGGGTGTTTAACAGTCACTGATTGAATGAAAAGTGGGTGTTTAACAGCTACTGAGAGGATGAAAAGTGGGTGTTTAACATTCACTGATAGCATGGAATGTGGGTGTCTAAGAGACACTAATGGTAATCTTGCTTTAATATCATATTAATGTTATTAATATTCTCCCGTTCTGTATCCGAGCAAATAAATAATAGAAACCAACTTTAAACTGCTCGTGCCGTTTGAGGTAACTAGGAAATATGATACGAGGAGGGTAAAGGGAAGAATGTCCTTTATTATGTGAAAGCTGGTAAAGCTAATATTAAAGCCAGTTTCTTCACTCGAATGCGATGTCAGTGAGGGGAGAGCCCAGGAATTGAACCCGCACATACTGCTCCGCGATCGAGTGTCTACCGACTTCACCACTGGCTCCAGCCAATGGCAAAGTTCCTTTACTTCAATCCTGTCAGCACTCGGTCTTTCAAGAGGGTTGGTCACCCCAGTACTAACCAAACCCGACGTTACTTAACTTCGATCGTTTATTGGTGTGCATGCTAACCAAGAGTGCTGAACCCCCGGTCGATTAATTTTAATATATTTTTATGACATGCCTCTGATAGCAAATTCTTATTTACTTGATTACTTATTTATTTGCTAGTTACGTATGTTTGTATTTACAATTATTGTGACAGGATAAACACATAAAAAAGTTTGAAGGTAAAACGTAATGAAAACTGATATCACGGGTTTTAGAATTGATCAACGTACTAATCTCATGATTGCCTCAATAGTCCAGAACGCCTTTTAATCAACTTCTTTACCCTTCATGAGTTTCTCTCTTTGACTCGTCCAGTCACATCACAAATACCTGTGCTTGGAACTTAGTGAATGATGCATGAAAAAGATGTTTGGTGTCGTGTTAACAACGTATGTATGTGGGGTTTGATGGAGTCTTATGGCTGAATCGTGACTTTCCCAGTGCAATTTTCTAATCTGGACTTTCCCAGTGTAATTTTCTAATCTGGACTTTCCAAGTGTAGTTTTTCTAGTCTTGACTTTCCCAATGTAGTTTTTCTAATCTGGACTTTCCCAGTGCAACTTTCTAATCTTGACTTACTTTCTAATCTGGACTTTCCCAGTGTAGTTTTCTAATCTTGACTTTCCCAGTGCAACTTTCTAGTCTTGACTTTTCAAGTGTAGTTTCTAAAATCTGGACTTTCCCAGTGTAGTTTTTATAATCTGGATTTTCCCAGTGTAGTTTTTTTAAATCTTGACTTTCCCAGTGTAGTTTCTTTAATCTGGACTTTCCCACTGTAGTTTTTATAATCTGGACTTTCCCACTGTAGTTTTTAGACGTCATGGGAGAAGGGGATTTCTGCATATTTACCCTGAGACACACTCACTTACTCGTCCAGCCACAACACGAATACCTGTGCCTAGAACTTAGTAAATGATGGATAAATAGACGGTAGGCCTATTGATTGAGTAATATGTTACATTCTGCAAGCATCGATTAGATTTTTTGAAGGCGAAAAACTTTTCCACTCATTTCCGTTTCCAATACGTCTTAATCCGTCTTCCATGACATTCCACAGTCACTACACCTCCGTCATTCACCCTGAAAATGACCGCGGGAGGTTTTATGTAAATATTGTTCTTTAGTTTTTAAGAAATTTTAAAAAAACTGCGTTGATATCTAAGCAACGGCCAACAATTACTCAGTTAAACACTTCTTTAGTAGATTGGTCTGGATGAATTGATCGTTAGTGATGTGTGCTGTGGGGACGTCCCTGACATCATCCTTGGATGAGGAAACGGACGTTAAACATTTATTATTATTATTATTATTATTATTATTATTATTATTATTAACCTTAAACGAGCAACATTTTGGCTACGTATAGTCTAAGCAAAAGATATCGTCCTTTTAATTTAAAACACCTATATTATTAGCCTCACCAAGTATTAAATGTTGACCGTTTCACTATAATGCAATTTGTGCTTCTGAACCTTGACGTTAAACACACCACAACCTACCTGTAATGCATGTCTATGCCCACTTATTAGCCTACTTATGTTCTCTTTACACACATAAATAACACAAATACACACAAATAAATGTGCACACACGCACAATGACGCACACACAGTGTATAGAAAAATACACGCCCATACTCGTACACACACAAACACACGCATACACACACATACACACACACACACATACACACACATACAAACACGCACGCAAAGATACACAAAACACTGTGCAAAATACGCAGCTAGTATCAACCTTTTCTTATTTTTATAAATGTCTTTCCATTCAGAGCAGTTGTGTCTGTTTACGTTAATCAATCAGTCATCTATTATGATACTGTCTGCAAATTACTCTTTCCGGCATTGCCGCTGGCTGGAGCTGGTGGCGATGTCGGTAAGGTACTCGCCCGCTGATCATTATGCGCGGGGTTCTGGGCTCTCCCGTCACTGATATCGCTTAAACATGCACATACTTATATCTGCAAATACACGCAAATGCATATAGGAAGATGTGACTTTTTTAAGGAGCAGGTGAGATAAGAACAACTTAGGGAAATTCCACTAGGGCCATTTATAAAGCGGGCTCAAAGCCTTAAATCAAACATTTGTAAGAGCAGAACTATTACAAGCAAGCTTTCTTAATCTGAAGATCAAGGATTCTAATGGAGATCAGGTGTGTAGGCCCACTCTACACAGGTGGCTGGAATACTAACGTCAAGTCTATTCTAAAGGCTTTTAGAGGATGTAATGACGTGCGGGACACACTCTAGGACTTCGTGACCGCATCCAATCCGGACGTGAAGTAAACTCCACCGCTAAATGTTCCCATAGGATTTAACTTGGGACTTCCTGTGAAGTTCTTTCCTAAGTGTTATGTATTGTTCATGAAGCGAAACTTAATGTAAGAAGAACGGTTGAATTCGTATTGAACTACGGAGTATCGTATACGGAATACGGTTGAAATCTGAATTTGAATTGAATTGAATCAAGTTTATTTCACTTCGGTAAAATCGTACGCATGAAATACATGGAGATAAACTGAAAAAGGACACAAAGGCCACGAAAGCACTAACATGTGCCCTGAACATATATAACAAAAATAAATCATATAAAGCAGTTGCAATTTTATAACAAATCAAGGCATTCAATCTATGCATATTATTACTTATTTCAAAATACTACTGCACATTAGCATAGACGTATTTCTTAATATATTAAACCTTTTTACCAATAACATTTAAAAATACTAGCATTAACAAAAGCTTAAATTAGTACGTACGGTTGTTTCTATTATTTAACTAATCAGTAATCAGAATTAAAATGAAAAGCGTTACAGTGCATACCAAAAATCTAGAAATATATACTTTAGTCATTTTTGGTATTGGATTTAAATCTATTAACGGAAGTTACCTTTCATACATTAGGCCTACTCGTTAAGATATACGTCATTTTTCCCCGTGTGGTGTCCGAGTTGGTTGAAGAATTGACCAACCGGTGACTGCACGTGTCGTAGAAGACGACTAAAGCACTATGATCCATACCAACGTCAGAAAGGGCATTCGGTTGGTGAGCGCCAAGGCTCCAGAAATTGCTACAAAAAATTAAACGAATGGAAAAGTCTCAAATAGGGTGTTGGCTGGTGGTGTGGTGTAGGACAGAGAGGATTTGAGACAAGTCTATTTGTATCCCGACCCTAGTTAAACTGGGATATAAGGGAGGATGGTGATGATGATGACTCGTTAAGATATACATGTAAATAGTAATTTTCAATGAAATAAGGATTTATTAATTTTTGACTGAGCTGAGAGTTGAGCTCATGCCTTAGGACTACGTGATTCACTCACTATCAAATGGGCTAAAAACCATTTCTCAGCTTCATTAGTCCACTTTGTACAAATCAACAGAATAACAACTGAAAATGTTACAAAACTTCGTAAATCAGGCGCCCACTTATCTAAGAGTCCAATTATTCGAACAAAAAATTCCGGTTAAAACCACCGTGCAGGAATTTATGCTTTGACCCGTCATTATCCAGCACACGAATAAATTGCCGACATTACCTTATCGATACCACACAAGAAAACAGCTACGTCGATATCGCTGCGCAAATACAAGGATTTTATCAGGTTGATATTCAACCCATCCCGTAACTTCGCCCAACTGAAACTCGGTTCTCTTGCGATAAATTAATTAAATCTTTTCACAGAAGACTCGAGTCGATACGCTGCTACAGCGCGATAAAGCGCCGGCATTCATGTAGCGACAAGCGCGCATAAAGCTCTCTCCGGCGGCTTCCCGCCGTTACACCGCCCGGCGATTGACATCAATTCTTACGTAAAGCGTGACGCTGTGCCGTGTTTTATCCACCGCTGAACGTAAAAATTGAGTTTTTTTAAACTTTGGACGTAAAAATCTACAGTTTTTCTTTGTGTGAACTTCGACTTTCTACGCAATTTCTAACCTTCCTTCTTTCTTTCTCAGTCTTTTCTTTTGTAGTTTTTCTGGTCAGGTTGTTTTCTTGCTCTGTATTCTCCATGTAGTTATTTTTAGAGAACTGTAGTGACAGAATTATAGAGAGTACATGTATTAAGTACAAGTATTAAATACATGCATTAGATACGTGAAGATTAGACGGTAATTCTGAATAGTAGACTGTAAATATGAAGAGCAGACTGGAATTTCTAAAATTGAACTGCAGTTCTGAATTCAAAATTATACTGCAATTCTGAGAATAGAATGTAATTCTTAAGATTTGACTATAATTGTTATGCAGAGGAATTATCTGACTTTCTATGTGAATATGTGTACGATGTATAATGTTGCTGAATATGACCTTGAATCGGTGTCATACTTTGATATAAAAGCTGCAGTTAGGGATGCATTTACGATTGATGCTTTAGCAATATAGTCCATCTCACATACTGATAGTACTAATCTGGTATATTGATATGGTAAAAATTTAGATTTGGTTCTGTAATTGTTATAAAGGGTATTACAACTTTTTTTTAACTTTTCGTTGACCGTTTTTCATTTTTTGTTGCACATATTTTTAATTTATCCTGTAAGTTTCTGTATGAATGCAGGCGTGTTGTTACACTTGTGTGAGTAATTCGTTGTCGAGTATATGCGGCGTTCAAATCCTGGGCTCGCCCGTCACTGATATCGCTTTTGAGTGAGGAAACTGACGTTAATCTTAGCTTTTCCTTAGCTTTAATCCTGTCAGTTTTTATTTGACGAATAAAGAGACTTTGAATATTCTAAATTAGTCTATAATTGGGACGATTTTACCCCGTAATTCTGATTTAGACTGTAGCAACAAATTAACCTTTAATACTGACATAAACTGAAATATTATATTATATTGCAATTCAACCTTGGGCTGTAGCTCTACGGATTTTATTTTGCATGCAAATCACAATAATACGTTTATATACATGTATGTTATGGTTATACCTCGTCCCCGCAACTTCAAATACTTCTAGAACCTCGCGGAATATAAGCTGATATAACAACCAATCTCTTTCAACTATACGATATTTACCCGGATATTAGACAACGCCTTGGTAAACAGTGTATACCAGAGTGATAATTGTGGCATTGAAATGGCGTATAGTACTCGTAATCATCTTGAATAGCATAAGTAAACAATCCTATCTTTAACAGTACGACAGAATACGGATATTTTAGAAATCCGTTATAGCGAGATCTGATCAATGATAATATGGAATCTCATATTTCAGGCCCAATTTTTCTATTCAAATTCTATGTTTACTGAATTCAGAAGCGCTTCGGCTAATAGCATACAAATATTTCTGCGAAACTTGAATGAATTGTGTCAAACATAATTAATCTTTTGTTCATTGAATTATCTTTCTCTGAACTTTGTCAATCTTTTGTACAATGCAGATATTCTTAACGTCAAGGCTCAGAAGCATATCTGATTGTTATTAGTGGCTAAAACAGTTGCAAAGCTGGTAAAACTATTTTAACGTCAGTTTCGTCACTCGAAAGCGATGTCTGTGACGGGCGAGCCCAGGATTTGAACCCCACACATACTGATCCGCGGTCGAATATCTTACCGACATCGCCACTGGTTCCAGCCGGAGTCAAGCTCAAACTAATATTACGATGCCATAAACCACACACACACACACACACACACACACACACACACACACACACATATATATATATATATATATATATATATACATGTATGTATATATATATATATATATATATATATATATTGATACTAGTCTCATATGACTGCATTAAAGCAATTGTAGAACTATGGACCCGTCATTATTGGTAGTGGTCGTCCTATGGTTTCAGTACTCTAGTATAGAATGTTTCTAGTTTAAATCGTTTGAATTTTAGAAGACAATCGAAAAAACTCATTTAATGCATCCATTAACGGGAATTATTTTAAGATAATAGGATTGACGACGCCTTATCACGTTGAATTAATCCCGGACGTAACACGGAAAATATTATTCAAATGCTCGTATAAGGACTTAGTTTCTAATACATTATTTAGCATAAGAAAAGCTTGCGACTTTCGAATGGCTATCAGTAGCCTTTCTCAGCGTCAGTGCTTGCTTGCTATTATACATATGACAGCTTTGGAAATATATTGCTGGACATACTAAGACATATCAAAAGAGATACAATCAGAGAGAGAGAGAGAGAGAGAGAGAGAGATGGAGGAAGAGAGAGAGAGAGAGAGAGAGGGAGAGGGAGTGAGCAAATTTTATTTTCTGTTTGATACTACATAATTATGTTGATACACATGTGGAACTGTTGATTTGTCTGCTTTCACAATCCTTTGTCGATGTTTGATGACTTTAAAATAAACATATGTACTACTTTCTTTCATAGAGTGAAGGCGTTATATACCGTGGACCTGCCAGTAGGCAGTACACTAAGAGAGAGAGAGAAAGAGAGAGAGAAAGATATATATATATATATAGAGAGAGAGAGAGAGAGAGAGAGAGAGAAAGAGAGAGAGAAAGAGAGAGTGAGATGGAGAGAGAGAGTTGTTAAAATGTTCGCATTATTCGCCTACCTCTTCTAGATCCTCACCACTGCCGGTCAACAATAAAACCCTTGAACTCATATTTTACTCCGGCATGACACGGTTAGTTCTTGATTGTAATCTCATCTACATCCAGACCTTTTTCACACTGGTCATTGAGATCTCGGTCAATTGATGAATCTCACATCAGTGATAATCTTCTCATTGATTCCTCATTTCTTGTACTCTATCATATCATCCAACTTTGTTAACCGATATTTCTCTCTTCTTCACTCATTCTTTCTCTAACTTTCTCTATTTCTCCTTCTCTCTTTCTATATACCTCTCTCTCTCATTTTCTAATGACCTACTAAATGCTACGCTACATTGTACATAATTTCTGTCTCTGTCTCTTTCTATGTAGTGTTCCGCAAAGTGAGAGACCCAAGGAACATATTCTTACTCCCATACTACTTTCTTTTTCCAGAAAGAGTGAGAATGGAAAACAACCGTATCTTTTCCAAATATTAATTTAGCCCATAGTTTGTCAATAATTTGACTTCTGATGCGGTTTGCCGTAATTCTACTCTGTTCCTGCTCAGTCGCTTATTACAACACGTGTAGTTTACTTCTGGTTTATTCTTCAATATCCCGGAAGTAACACGGAGAACATTCCTCATATGCTCTCATAAGGATTCAAGTTTCTAATACAGTATTTAGCATAGGAACTTGTGATTTTGGAATAGCTATCCGTAGCCTTTCTCAGCGTCAATATTTGCTTGCTATTAAACATATGACAGCTTCGGATAATACATGGATATAGCTGGGCATACTAACACAGAGCAAAAAAGATAGAATAAGAGAGGAGAGAGAGAGATAGGAGAGAGAGAGATGGAGAGAGGGAGGGAGGGAGGAGAGAGAGAGAGAAAATAATAGCATACTGGTAGGATATTGAACCGAGAATATCTATTCATTTAGAAAGGCGGAAGAAATCTCCAGATATAAGCGAACAATCAGCGGCGAGAATATGGGTGTTTTGAATTTATGTTGCGTTGCCTCTCTTATTAATTACCGGGATACACGAACGCATAGTTCAGAAAGTGTTATCTTTAGAAATGTCCCAGCTGTTTGGATATAAACTAATTCATTCCCAAGAAACTTCAAAGTTGGAATAAAAGCCATTGCGGGACACATAGTATATAGGCACGATAGATTAGATCTGAGAATTAATTACAGAAAATTAAGGCCCAGTTTTAGAGGGAAATGGTACCAAAATATTATTCAGTCAGCGTTGTTTAGAGCTACAAATGTTAAAGTATAACAGAGCCAATTAAAATATCGCTTTTGACCTTTCTAGTTTCTTAAATTATCATTTAAAAACATCAGCATCATTATCATTATCATCATTTCTGACATCGCTTTCGAGTGAGGAAACTGACGTTAACATGAGCTTTACTTTTATACTTTATTTGATTTTACTAACAAATCTTAACGAAAGATTCCAGCATTCACTCTTATATTTTGATAAATTTCAATGTTCTAAAACTAATTTTTAATGCCGCATTAGCTAGAGTATTCGAAGCCAAGTACCTGGCTCAAAACTAGCAAGTTGTAACCTGAACAAAAATAGGTTTGATTTACTGAAGAAATACATTTATTGTCCGAAAATCTTTAATTGCATAGTGAATAATGGTTGATGCCACCGCTTCTACTTATCTTACACTATGGAATTAATGATCAATTATTAAATAATCATATATTATTTAGTATTTCATTATCTATTATCAATTATTGAATAATTAAGTATTAATTAGATATTATTTATAAAATTTATTACATTGGATATTTGTTAACCATTATTATAATTATTAATAATAATAATATTATTATTATTTATTGGTATTATTAATTAAGTAAAGGCGACATTTACGTAAAGTAGCGTACATTTTTGTTCCTAGCATAGTTATATTTTCAAATTATACAGAAGTATCTTCAGAGTAGCATTAGTACACGTGGAAGAGCTAATGGTCTAACGCTCACTGGCTGTATACTTCAAACCATCAAATCGCAATTAAACAAAAAAGCATTTTTTAAACTATAGAGAGAAAGGCTAGTAAAATCATTATAGATATTATCTGCATAGCAGATAAGTTATAGACATTAGGCCTATCTGTCGACTGGATGGAGCCAGTGGCGATGTCGGGAAGATACTCGACCGCGGATCAGTATGCGCGGAGTTAAAGGCTTGGGCTCGCCCGTCACTGACGTCGCTTTTGAGTGAGGAAACTGACGTTAACTTTAGCTTCTTCTAAATTTAAATATATACAGATGGTTGTTTTAGGTTAAGTATTGAATTTTATTTATGAGAATAATTAGAAGCGAAGGAAGCGGAGATTTAACTATCAATTTTAAATGAAAGCGTCAGCAGTTTTTCTGCATAAAAATGCCGCAGAATACCGATTACTTCTAATCAGTTTAAAGGACGACCACTGCGCCTAATAAAGAACATTTAATAGATTTCTTTACCTGGAAGCACTTATATCGTTAATTTAATTATCGGCGACTCTTAGACTTGGATAAATGATCCTGCCAGAGAATTCAATACAGCTCCTTGGTATTAAGTCCATTCAGTCTATTTGTTTTATCTCCAACAATGCTCTAACGTTACCTAGTCCAACTTACAATTGACTTTCATTTCTTCATTTTATCTTTATCTTTCTCTCTCTCTCTCTCTCTCTATCTCTCGTTACTTATATATATATATATATATATATATATATATATATATATACATATGTATATATTTATATATAGATATATGTATATATGTGTATATACGTATATACATGTATATATATGTATATATATATATATATATATATATGTATGTATATATACATGCATGTATATATATACAGTATATGTGTTATATATAACAAATATAATTATATATATATATATATATATATAAATATATATATATAATATATATATATATATATATATATATATATTATATAATTCTATGTCTATAGAAATACATACATACACACGAACATACGTACATACATGCATACATGCAGATATGTGTATGCTGTATAATATAAAAATATCGATTTATTAATTATTAATAAATAAATTAACATAAAGTCTAAATCTAATTAACAAACGACGCTTAATTAATTATTTCTGGTTAGGACCTTGCTTCTCCTCAGCACATTTCTTTTGCAGATTGGTCTGGGTGAATTAATCTGTAGTGATGTGTGCTGTTGCGAACGTCCCTGACATCATCCCTGGATGAGGAAACGGACGGTAAACCTTTATTATTATTATTATTATTATTATTATTATCTAGGCTACTCTATATTTAATGTCTCATATATATATATATATATATATATATATATATGTCTGTGTGTGTGTGTGTGTGTGTGGTGTGTGTGAGCTCCGTCAAGTTGGCTCCTCAACTTCTTCACATAAATCTAACTTATATGTCAAAAATTAGAGCTCAATTAGTACTAATTTTTGCTGTAAGTCACACAATTAGAGCTCACTCAGTTTGGTACGTATTGCGTACCAAAATTTTGCGGAGCCAACTTGACGCTGGCTCCGTAACTTTCACAAGGCTCCGCAACATTCTCGAGTAAACTAAAAACTGTATATAAAATTAGAGCTCAATTAGTGCTAATTTTTGCTCCAACTCTCATAATTAGAGCTCGCTCCGTTCGGTACTTATAGCGTACCGGAGCTTTGTGGTACAAATTTGGAGCCAGTGTGAAGTTGGCTCCGCAACATTCTGATGAAACTTAAAAACTATATACACAATTAGCGCCGAACGAAGTACCGAACGGAGCGAGCTCTAATTATGAGAGTTGCAGCGAAAATTAGCACTAATTGAGCTCTAATTTTGTATATAGTTTTTAAGTTTACACCAGAATGCTGCGGAGCCAACTTGACGCTGGCTGCAAATTTATACAACAAAGCTCCGGAACGCCATAAGTACCGAACGGAGCGAACTCTAATTATGAGAGTTGAAGCACAAATTAGCACTAATTGAGCTCTAATTTTTGGCATATAAGTTAGATTATTTGAAGAAGTTGCGGAGCCAACTTGACGGAGCTGTGCGTGTGTGTGTGTGAGTGTGTATGTGTGTGTGTGCGTGTGTGTGTTTACTTCTTTATTAATTTATGTGTTAATTTACCGGTAACTTTAATGATTATCTAAACTATATATCAATAGAACTATATATTAATTGTATTGAATCATATTTAACTATTTGCAGAATTGGTCGCATTGGCCAATTGGTCCTCATTTTCGGAAGTTTCCTAGACCATCTTTAGAAGTGGAAGTATGTTCTAAGTTATGCATAAGTGCAGCGCGCATTCCTAACAACGTTAGCATTAACCGAGAGCTACATCTATGCATCATTCCATAGTCTACTTTCTTCTGCGAGTTCGATAGAACAAGTTAAAGAGTCATACTTTGTAAGTTAGTCAGAGATAAATCTGCTGTAAGATAACGCTTGTAACATTAGCATGCAATTGATCTGACCCTACTTCTGGCAGCCCAAATAGGAATCAGACCTTCACAACCCGTCCAATTGACTTTCCGACCAACCCCGACCCGCCCCGACACCCTTGGAATGTATGGCAGGATCTCACTAATTTACTCCATTACTCCTATAGAACTGCTGTAGCTGATTATTGAATGCGATTAAACACGAATAAATACAATTAAACACGAATAAATACAATTAAACACGATTAGAATTATTATTAGAGTCTATCATTGTTTATTAGAATAAACACAATTAAACACGAATAAATACAATTAAACACGATTAGAATTATTATTAGAGTCTATCATTGTTTATTAGAATAAACACAATTAAACACGAATAAATACAATTAAACACGAATAAATACAATTAAACACGAATAAATACAATTAAACATGATTAGAATTATTATAGAGTCTATCATTGTTTATTAGAATAAATACAATTAAACACGAATAAATACAATTAAACACGATTAGAATTATTATTAGAGTCTATCATTGTTTATTGGAATAAACACAATTAAATACGCATAAACACAATTAAACTCGCACAATCACAATTAAACACGCATAATCAAAATTTAAAAACAAATAAACACGCATTATAGTGAATAATCAACTATGTTGATATCTATCACTTTTTAATACCACATGTTTAAACCGTTAGGCAATTTAGACCATTCTCCATATAACCAGTCCAAAGAATGTCCGAGATTTTACTCTCAGATCAGCGCGGCCGGGATTCGAAACCACGAGGGTTCACTTGAAAAGTAAAGTAACAAGCATTATAGTGAATAATCAACTATGTTGGTATCTATCACTTTTAAAACCACATGTTTAATCCGTTAGGCAATTTAGACCATTTTCCGTATAACCAGTCCAGTGAATGTCCGAGATTTTACTCTCAGATCAGCGCGATCGGGATTCGAACCCACGAGGATTCAGATAACCTTAGGATTTGTCATTTAAAACTTCATGGCGTTACCCCTACGCTATTTCGACATTCTACGCTATTTAGACATTCACCTCAGGATATGTCATTTAAAGCTTCATGACGTTACCCCTACGCTATTAAGACATTCTAATTAAATTATTAAACACGCATAAACGCAATTAAACTCGCATAAGCACAATTAACACTCATAAACACGACTGAACATGAACAACCATGATTGAACATTATTGGACATGATTAGGATGTATTATACACGATTAAGTACTATTTTATGCAAATAGGTCACAATTGAGCCCAACTGGGTTCTCCTCGACACGAGTGGAGACGATTTGTCAGTATTAAATACTATAAGAAAAGATTATAAACTATTAAGCACAATTACACAACTAGACACTATTACACACGTTTGGGCATGATAAGATACGATTAAACACGATTGAGCATGATTAAGTTAACACTCATTATGGTGAAATGATCAACTATGTTGATATCTATCGCTGCCACATGTTTAAACCGTTAAGAAATTTAGTCCATTTTCTGTATAACCAGTACAGTGAATGTCCGAGATTTAACTCTTAGATCAGAGCGGCTGGGATTCGAGCCCACGAGGATTCGATTCACCTCAGGATGTCTCATTTAAAACTTCATGACCTTTACCCCAACGGTATTAAGACTTACTGATTAGGCACGATTAGATATGTTTAGTCAATATAATGGAGAGTAAGAATGTGATAATTAGGATGCAGGGGTTTCTGAGAAGAATGAGATAGATTTATCGATAGTATATATATATATATATATATATATATATATAGAGAGAGAGAGAGAGAGAGAGAGAGAGAGAGAGAGAGTGAGAGAGACAAAGAAGTTAAAGTCGGATAAACTTGGCTGGAGAAAATGACTAGGAGAGAAAGAGCGGAGACAAAGGCTGAGGTAAAACACAAGAGAGTAGAGTAGCGAGATTGAGAAATGACGGTGAGATCAACAATAAATCTCTGACACTCGAGTCCCGCCAGTACCAACCTATGTTGTGATGGTTGAACCCGCCATTTCAAAGACCGCAGTCCTTAATTACGGCACTTACTTCTGGAATTTATTGTTCTATTTGGCGTAAACAATTTAAGTGTCGCTTAGGGCATAAGCAGATAGATGAGTTGCACCTGATTCTCTACGAAAACTTAATTTCGATTTTAAAATACAGTAATTGAAAATTCATTTATTTTCTTCACATAAATTTCAATTATGAGTACTCGTAATACAGGGTTTCTGCTGGAAGTTTTGCATTTAATTTTACATTTAATTTTATTCCCAATTGGCTTAAAATAGATTTAACAACCTAGATTGGCAATTGTAAAGCGAATGTCGGCATTATGACCATGGCAACCTCTCGACCTGGATGACAAGATCTTTATGCTGATGGTTTTGTTGATGTACCACTATGCAAATGCAATCTAGACATACAATTTAACCGCTGATTTGTTGACGCAGATATCTGATCAGATGTCTGATCAGATATCTTATCAAATATCTGATCAGATGTCTGATCGAATGACTGATCAGATATTTGATAAGTTATCTTATCAAATATCTGATCCAATATTTGATCAGATATCTGATTAGATATTTGATAAGATATCTGATCAGATATCTTATCAAATATTTGATCAGATATCTGTTTAGACATTTGATAAGATATCTGATTAGGCATTTAATTAAATATTTGATCAGATATCTGATCAGATATTTGATCAGACATTTGATCAAATATCTGATCAGATGTCTGATCAGATATTTGATCAGATATACTGGATACAAATCGGTTCAGAGAAAACTGACTGTGAGTGAGAAATTATGTCATCAGTCCTCTCTCGCAGACATCCCTTCAAATTCGGCCCACTCACGGTCTGTTTTATCCGAAAAGATATCAATATTTAAATATTGAAAGTGTATTTAGGCCTAAATGCGATTATGTGCAGAGAAAGATATGGATTTCTTTTAGAGATTATGATATAAAAAACTAGATTTAGATAATGATGCAAAATCGTAGAATCTCGCAAGCTTCGCGGAATATTATTGACAAGATAAGTCAGTCTGATGATTTGATTTCTGGCATCGATATAAAGATAAACATATAACAGCTCCTACGATAAGCATAGAAGAGTTAATACAGTAATGACAAAACGCCACAACCGTTGAACAAGCTACACTTCAGGAAGTCTGAAAATTCTGAAAAATCATAAAATTCTAAAAAATGTCTGAAAAATAAACCTGGATTATGAGCTCTCAAATGATATTCTACAACAAGTCTGGAATATGAGCTACCAAATGATATGCTACAGAAAGCCTGGAATATGAGCTACCAAATGATATGCTACAGAAAGCCTGGAATATGAGCTACCAAATGATATGCTACAGAAAGCCTGGAATATGAGCTACCAAATGATATGCTACAGAAAGCCTGGAATATGAGCTACCAAATGATATGCTACAGAAAGCCTGGAATATGAGCTACCAAATGATATGCTACAGAAAGCCTGGAATATGAGCTACCAAATGATATGCTACAGAAAGCCTGGAATATGAGCTACCAAATGATATGCTACAGAAAGCCTGGAATATGAGCTACCAAATGATATGCTACAGAAAGCCTGGAATATCTCTACCTAAAAAGTTAAAATACTTTATAGTACCTCGCGTCTCACAGGTTTATCCTGAGTTTGCACTATTGTCCAATCTGTTGATGCTATGCTACTGTGCTGCGTGATACAAACGAAATGAATTTCCTAAATCTGTCTTTGTGGGTATTTTAAAGGAAAGACTTTAAGTTGCATTGTTTATATCAGGATTATGTAAGACTAGAAGATTTATGCTGCGTCGTAAACAAATCTACCGGTTTGAAATGAATTGCTTACAACCTTTGCAGTGCTAATTTAATGCACCAACATTTATTAAACCAAGCTCCTCTCCCCTTCCTAAATAGTCAATGAACAGAAAATCCAGCATTGTTCTCAAATCAACAACATCATCATCATCATCTTCTTCTTCGCTTGAATCCCAGTTTAACTAGGGTCGGGATATGAATAGACTGTCTCAAATTCGCTCTGTCCTACATCATATCATCCATCAGTCAATCCCCTATTTGAGACTTTTCCATTCGTTTAACTTTTTGTAGTAGGGCCTAATTTCTGGAGCCACATTGTTCTCAAATAGTATACAATAATATAATTCACTCACTCTCTCTCTCTCTCTCTCTCTCTCTCTCTACTGCTCTACCACGTTTAGACAGTTAACGGTTGCGCTACCCTTCAGTGTCCCGGACGCAACACGGAAAATATTATTATAGCAATGTCATAATTATGGTAAAAATATAACAGATAGAAATAGCATTCATTTCTCACTATTTGAGATTTTATTCTTTTGTATTCCCACTGTTTATTCCAATTTCCTAAATTTAGTTATAAGGCATAAACGAAATGGTATCTTTTGAAAAGAAATTTGAAATAAAGAAATACTACGTCTAAAATATCGTGCTAGATTGAATAAGCTTTATGTCAGCTATAGTCAAGTAGGCCTAATATACATGCTACTGTGATTAGGCCTTACTGGACATTTCAGAGTGTCGCAACTTGAATGAATAACTTTTAAAAGATCAAACATGTCGTTTGTAAATCGTAATTATTTAGTAAACTCTTTATTTAGTAATTTTTTGAATGCCTCCATGGCGTAGTGATTAGAGGCGTAGGTAAAGTAACAAAATGACAGATCCTGAGGTGAATTGAACCCTCGTGGATTCGAATCCTGGCCGCGTTGATCTGAGAGTAACATGTCGCAAATTCACTGGACTGGTTACAAGGAAAACGGAATAAATTGCCTAACGGATTTAATATGTGATACTAAATATCAACGTAGTTGATCGCTTATAATGTATTTAATGATTTATTTTAATTGCAAACACCTTTATTTGGGAATTTAATTTATTTAGGATTCAAAAACGGTTTGGAGAAACTGAATCTTAATCATGATGCAATGCGTGTGACCAGAACTAATAAGCCAAATACATTTATGAGAAGATGTATGGAGATTATATGACCTGTTCTACAGCAAACAAGTGCCAATCTACTGAAATAATCCAACCTCTTCTTCAGTAACACCAGTTCAGTGGTACTTTATATCTTTTACGCCTAACTAAACTTTTGACAATCTTCAGTCACACTTGTCTTTAGTTACATTTAATTTCAGTAACATTTAATTTTGGCAACATTTAACTAATAATAATAACAACAATTAGAGTGCTACAGTCATCAATGACAACATCGAGCACCACCGAGACAAAACCTTCTTTTTTTTGCTCGCCTGGGGCGAGCAAAAACAAGAAGGTCCAAAAACGGTGAAAATTCCAAAATCCAGAAATTCAGTCCAAAGTAAAGGGAATTAAAGAAAAGGTGATTTAGGCGCAGGTCGCTTAATCATGGACACTGGATGGAAAAGAGAGATGGAAAAGATAGGTCTCGAACTGCTTATGGAACTGCTCATAGGAAAGCAAAGGCTGATGTGATTCAAATGAAGATTTCCGAAGATTGGATGGAAGAGAATTCCAGATCTGAGGTGCAGCATGCTGGAAAGTGCGATCAGATAGCTTAGAGCGTGAAGGTAAGCTAGGTCTCACAAGAGTAATTAACTTAGAAGACCGAGTAATAGAAGGCTGCATCACTTTAATCAAGTGAGACATACAAGTTTGTCCAGGGATGGTGATGGACTTATAGGTTAACGAAGCTGTTTTGTAAATGATACGCTCTTTAATCTTTAGCCAGTGCAAAGACTTCAAAATAGGCGTAACATGTGAGTACTTGGAACTACAAAAAAATTGCTCGCGCAAGAGAATTCTGAACAAACTGCAACCGATCAATCTCACAGCCAGGGAGATTTAAAAACAGGGAATTGCAGTAGTCCAACTTCGATTGCACAAGAGCAGCACCAATTGTAGCAGCTGTCTCACGTGACAATTATGGACGTATTCGTCGAAGTTCATGGATATGGAAGAAACATGCTTGTGAAGTTTTAGTTATGTGGTCGTGGAAAGTTAGGCATTTATCAAGGATAACACCGAGATTTCTTACAGAAGAAACAGGTGATATTTTAATACCCGAAGATAACGAAAGAGTTTTCCCGTTCAGCTTCAGAAGCTGTTGAGGTGTCCCGACCAACAAGAATTCAGTCTTAGATGGATTAAGTACCAAGAAATTAGCAGACATCAAAGAGGATATAGACTGAAAACTTTGTTGCAGGAGGGTTTCAGCATTAGAATAGGAGTTAGGGGTGAAACAAGTGTACATTTGAGTGTCAGCAGCATATAGTTCATGATCAAGAGAATGAGAAGAGATTAGAGTGCTTAGGGGTGTTGTATAGAGGTTAAAGAGGATAGGACCAAGAACGGAGCCTTGAGGCACACCATACTTTAAGTGAGAAGGCGAAGAGATTTACTCCATCACTTGCACACTAAATGAACGATTTGTCATATATATAGGAGGAAAACCAATCAAGAACAATTCCACGAACACCAAACCAGGAAGAAAGACGTTCCAGAAGAATATTGTGATCAATGGTATCAAAAGCGGCCGAAAGATCAAGCATACATAATCCAGTTAAGCGTTGTGTGCACTTGGCATTAACAATAGAATTGCACACAGATAGAAACACCGTTTCAGTTGAACGATGCTTAATATAAGCAGCTGATGCCTATTAAATAGATCATTGCAAGAGAGATGAGTAGAAAGCCTCTGAAGTAAAATTCTTTCAGTGAGCTTAGATATGTATGACAGATTAGATATAGGCCTGGAATTCGACCATAATTCCTTATCCTGTGTGGGCTTTTTAAGCAATGGAGTAATAACTGCACGCTTAAAAGCGCGAGGAAATTTGCCAGTAGAGAAGTAGAGAGAGAGAGAGGTCAATGTTAACAATCAATGTTAATACTGGAGCAAGTATGTGAATACACTTCTTTAAAAGAGAGATAGGATCCAAATCACAATGTTTAGCTGGAGAGTCTTAAACTAATTTAGTAATCTCATCAATTGTAACTGGAGTGAAATTAGAAAGCTTATCTTTGGAATGATTCTCTACTGGAGTATGAGGTGTAGAGTTAGGAGCTGGAGTGATAGATTCACTAAAATTGCTTATCTTATCTGTAAAGCATTTGGAAAATTGTTCAGGCAGTGACTCCACAGGAGTAGAAGGAAGAGAAGGAGAAATAGATCTATGTAAAAGATCATTCACGGTTTTCCATAAACTCTTGACATTCGCAGCCTTACTGACCAAAGAGGAGTAATACTCTTTCTTAGCATTAGCAATAGCAGCACGATAAATCTTGTGTTGCAAATTAGAAACAGTTTTCCAAAAATCTGAATTGGTATGACGCCACTTTCTTTCAGCTCTACAGCATGCAGCCTTTAGCTTTCTCAGACCAGAATTATACCAAGGGTTAGATTTCTTAAGTTTCTTGGTAGTCAGAGGTGCATGCTTATCAAGTAGAGATGAAAGAGTAGTGTTATACTGTTTTACTAATTCATCAAGATCATTAGCAGGAGACTTGATCAAAGTCGAATTTTCAAGATCAGAACAAAAGAGATCAAGATCAACGTTATTTACACACCTAAATGAAACAGTAGGTGAATTTTTAATAGGATCTGGCTTAACATGATTATAAGTGAATACAACAGGAAAATGGTCTGACGGCGAGTGAGATAAAATAGTAACACTTAAAGGATCTATAGCAGAGAGACTTGGTGTAATAACAACATCAAGTGTATGATTGTCAATATGAGTAGCAACATTCACATGTTGAACAGCATTACAAGAGGACAGCAAAGTATTAAACTGCTGAGTTAAGGGATCAAGAGGATTATCAAGGTGAATATTGAGGTCACCGGTAATCACAAAGTTTAATTTAGAAGTAGTAAGGAAGGAGAGTAGGGTAGAAAACTCCGATAAAAAGAGAGAGAGAAAGGTTTGGCATATGGGGAAGAAGATGGTGGTTGATACACTGCAACAACATGCAGAGTACATGTGCTAAATTTACCAGTGACTGAAATTGCTTCAAATGAAGAAAAGTTATGACAGTCATTGCTAAGAAGGGTAAAGAGCTTCCTCAGTAGGAGAGCAACTCCACCACCCTTAGCACCAGATATCCTAGAGTCACGATTTGCAATAAACATATCATAACCTGGTGGAAGAATAGACATCAGTTCAGAAGGAGTGGTTATAGAGGATAGCCAAGATTCACTGATAGCAAAACAGTCAAACTTGTGAGTTAATAATAATAACAACAATTAGAGTGCTACAGTCATCAATGACAACATCGAGCACTATTGAGACAAAATCAAGCCGGCGAGCAAAAGAAGGTCCAAAAACGGTGCAAATTCCAAAATCCAGATAATCAGTCAAAAGTAGTTTCAGCCAAATCATGCAAAGCAATGATATGGTCTGAGTTAGAGAGGGATCGGATGTTAAGAGAGCAAAGGGAAATATTGCTTCGAAGAGAATTAACCGGAATTCTCGATCGAAACATGCTTACAAAACTGACTAATCAGTAATTGTAAACAATGCAGAAAGTACAATATAAATTACAATATAGTTATACACAAATTACATAAAAAATACAAATATGCAATAATTAACTAACAATCAAAACGAAACACTATAACTTTAACAATTTAAAGATTAAAAGCAATATAAAATAACGCGTAACGGATCAACTGTAACGGTAAAATAACGGTCAAAACTGCAAAATTGATTTTTCAACAAAATAACTATATAACAGATTAACAATAAAACATAGAACTAAGAACTAAGTTAAAAGCCAATGAACTTAATCTTAACTCTCTTCCTAAACAAACTTCCCTCAATTACATCCTTCAGCAAGCCCTCCCTCTAATACTAATGTAGGTACTATCCAGTATCCAGCTTATCGAATGTCTCAATAGCGTAGTGATAATGTCATGAAGTTTTAAATGCCAGATTCCAGGGTGATTGAACCATTGTGGGTTCGATTCCCAGCCGTGATGATCTGAGAGTAAAATGTCGGACGTTCACTGGACTGACTATTCGGAAAATGGACTAAATTGCTTAACGGTTTAAACATGTGGTATTAAAAGTGATACATATCAACATGGTAGATCATTTCACTCCAATGCGTGTTTACTTTTTTACTTTTTAGGCACAAAAATAAGTCAAACTTAAAAAGTAATTCAAATATAAGTTACACTTTACCCTGACAATTTTTGACCACCGGACCGGCTTTCGTTTAGGACCTTACTTCTCCTCAAAAATATTCTTTTGCAGATTGGTCTTTGTTACTTGACCTGCACTGATGTGTGCTGTGGGGACGTCCCTGACATCATCTCTAGATGAGGAAACGGACGTTAAACCTCTTTTATCACTATTATTGTTATTATTGTTATTTATTACTTTTTTAATATTTTTATTACATTATACAACTTAGCGGTGGGCCTTCATACAGCCATATATATATATATATATATATATATATATATATATATATATATATACACTGTATATATATATATGTCATACTAATATATATATATATATATATATATATATATATATATAATACATATATATAAAATATACATATATATATATATATATATATATATATATATATATATATATACTGTAGTGTGTTTAACGTCAAGTTGCAGAAGCACAAGGCTTCTCTTCAAGACGACTCGACATATTCGAGCTACCGTCACAAAGAATATTGTAACAACAAGTCACTGGTATCATGGCATATCGCAACCGTATTTAACAGCCATATGCTCTTGAAAAGCTTTATTTAATTCCATTGGACTAAAGAAAGGTGTCAAACAGTTGAATTTTATAACTAATTTTTTTGTCGGTCGAATATCTAAAGTTTACAGAGGTAGGTTGTAGTGTGTTTAACGTTAAGGTTCAGAAGCACAAGGCTTCTCTTCAAAACGACTCGACACACTCAAGCTACCATCACAAAGATTAATGTAACAGTTATTGGCAACTCACTGACATGTAACTTACCAGATACATTAACCGAAACAGATATTTATCCTGATTTCTCTTTCCAATGTGTTTAAATTTATTTCTACTATCGCTCCAAATATGGCGGACGGCTTTGTATCTAGCTATATAAAAACCTAGATCGCAGATTTACACACTCGGTCAGCCTGGCGTGATACACATTAAATTATCGAAACTATCCCAACATCGGTTGTGATATCACATCATCGTTTTCATCGTCATCATCTTCATCATCATCGTCAGCAGCGGAGACTGCATCACATAATTTCCTTCAGCACTTTTGTGTTCTTCATGCTCTCTAAGCACGCAAGCAGAGATCCACAGAGACATGCGCAGATATAAGGAGACAGACAGACACAGAGTTCTTATTCACGCTCTCCGCTTCATGCCGCCAATAACCGCTCGCGATGCATGCGGACGACAAATACACGTACAATATCGTACATTTAGAGGATGGTGAGGAAAATTTAATAAATATTACTTAAAACATCAGCTTAAGATAGCTAATTTGGAAATAGGACTTGTACATTTACTGTTTAATATTATATGATTTTAGCGTTATGCATTTCTATTTGGATATCACTTGTAATGGAATACACAGTCAGTTAATAAAGAGCTTGATTACAAAATAGTTATGCTGTGCTGTTTTTAACATATACGCTCATTCCTCTATAAGTGGAAAATGTGAAATATAACCAACACGGAATATAATTGTAAATAGAATAAGTAGCATTATTGTAGGCTGGAGCTAGTGACGATGTCGGTAAGATACTAGACCGCGGATCAGTTTGTGGGGGATTCAAATCCTGGGTTCTCGCGTCACTGATGTCACTTTTAAGTGAGGAAACTGATGTTAACATTAGCTTTACCAGCTTTAGCTCTTACTAAGTCCTCTGTCTCGGTAAATCATCATTAAACTGAGAACCCGACTTTTGTACCTTTAATAAATCCATGTTATAATTATCATTTGTAAAAGCTACAAAATTAGTGAAAAACAAGCCTGAAACGCTGTGTAGCTTGTGCTAGTCAAATAGTAACTACCAAAAAGAACTTAATAATACAAAAGCATTTTCCATAGGCCAAAATATAAATCGGGTTTTGCATTAAAAATTATTATGCGTTTGCTCAGTGCATCAGCTCTAAAAATTTAGTATAGCAATTGTTGAATAGAACAAGAAGAATGCTTTAATGAAATTAAATTAATTTGAATGTCTCTATAGCGTAGGGGTAACGTCGTGAAGTTTTAAATGACAGATCCTGAGGTGAATTGAACTCTCGTGAGTTCGAATCCCAGCGGTGCTGATCTGAGAGTGAAATCTCGGACATTCACTGGACTTGTTACACGGAAAATGGTCTAATTTTCGTAAGGGTTTAAACAAGTGGTAGATATCAACATAGTTGATCATTTCACTATAGTGTGTGTTTATTTCACTAAAGTGTCAACGACCCTGACATCATACGTGTACGAGGAAATGGATGTTAAACCTTTATTATTATTATTATTATTATTATTCTTTACTTTAATATGTGTACGTCGCAGTTTGGTCCATGGCAAAAACACAGTAAGACATCTAAGCAAACAGAGCCATACAGACAGACCTACGAGTCATTAAGTCCCGGTGTCGTATGGACATATGATCAGAGAACCTTGATAACAACAACAAGAGAAACTTGCGTGACGCGTCTAATCTAATTTCACCATTTCACTCTCAGACTCGCTCTGTAATTGTCGCAATCTGAAACCCGTGCTAAGATCATAACGCGAGGATTTATTTCCCATCTTATGACTGATAAATATTAGACTTTAAACGTCAACGAACAGACGAAAATAATGGTAGGTTACTTCATCGCAATATATTCAGACTTCGTTTTAAGGGGGCTCTTTGAAATCCCGGTTATGGTTGAAATGTTAAATCCATATTGATTGGTTAAAATATGTTTGCTAAAATTTAGTGCAGTTGTTCTTAATTAGATAATCCTTATTAATGAAAGTAATGTGATCCCAAGTTACCTCCTCCCCGAATGATTTGGCTTGAGCTGTAGTCATTAGGTACTAATACTCTACTAGGTAGTAGGGTCAACTCAAAAAATACAATTTTTAACTTTATTTCAAATATTTCCAGGTAAATTATATTTGTAGAAATTTAAAAGTGTGTATATTAATTTAAAAATGATATATTTAAGCTATTACGGAATTATTTCATTTTTAAATTAATACACACACTTTAAAATTTCTACAGATATAAGTTACTTGGAAATAAATTTATATAGAGTTAAAAGTGTATTCGAGTTGATTTCAGCTATTACGGAAATATAAAAAATTGATAGATCGTTTCTAAAATGTTAATATTTTGATACGTTGTTTTTAAAAGAATTTAGAATTCTAATAAAAAATTTTTTTTCTTTGAGTGTTTGTATCTGATTTTACGAATGTGTTGTGTGTTTTCAATGATTTGTGTGGGCCTTGCTGCCTATTTTTAATAATAAATCATCATCATCATCATCATCATCCCTTGAATCCCAGTTTAACCAGGGTCGGTATACAAATAGACTGTCTCAAATCCTCTCTGTCCTACATCATATCATTAGTCAATCACATATTTGAGACTTTTCCATTCGTTTAAATTTTTGTAGCAATTTCTGGAGCCTAGGCGCTCACCAACCGAATGCCCTTCCTGACGTTGGTATGGATCTTAGTGCTTTAGTCGCCTTCTACGACACGTGCAGTCACCGGTTGGTCAATTCTTTAAATAATCTGGACACAACACGGGGAATAAATAATAATAATAATAATAATAATAATAAATAATAAATAAAATATATAAAATTAAATTATTTTAAAATTCTTTTGAAAGTTAGTCTAACAAATTATAATAATATAATAATAAATGATTGTACCTGCTATAGGCCTATTGTTTGACCATTTTTTAATATTTGGTAATTTGTAACTGTCTGTGGTTGACTGATTGCGAAAAAATGCCTGAATGCAATATAGGATATACTAATACAATAGGGTTGTAGCGTGTTTAACATCAAAGTTCAGAAGCACAAGGACTCTCTTCAAGACGACTTGACACACTCGAGCTACCATGAGAAAGATTAAGGTAATAGTAATGCACTGTATTTACAATGTAGTCGTACAGTATATACAGAGATGTATGTGAGATCCTGTCAGAGGAGAAAAACATACAACAACCTGACCGTTAGTTACTAAATTGAGCATAATTGATCTAAATAAAGGTTTTAATATAGGTTACTTGTTTTACGCATATATATGTTTTCAGGCCTCTACCAAACAAAGATATATGCTCACGTCTATCTAATTTAATACAAATAACTATTTAAGTAAACCAATATAACAATCAATATAAAATATTTATAGAAAAATTGTAAAAAACTATGTATATGTTAAGTTGATTTTTTCAAACCAAAAAACCGCAAAATTTGTTGGCTGCAATGACTGTGTTAACAATTTTCTTCGTGACAACTGTTTCTGTTACACTACGGCTGGAGCCAGTGGCGTTGTCGGTAAGATACTCGACCGCGGATCAGTATATGCGGGGTTCAAATCCTGGGCTCTCCCGTCACTGACATCGCTTTCGAGTGACGAAACTGACCTTAACATTAGTTTTTTAGCTTTAACACTGTTTTAGCAGCTAATAACAATCAGTTATGCTTCTGAATCGTAACGTTAAGAATGGTATAACCCACCTACATGCACCTTCAGTGGATTCAGAACATTTGTCATTTGAAAGATGTTTTTAATTACATTTTTAACCCTTCACAGTTAAGAATACAATCTCAAACATTACTGTTGACTTCTGTGTATATTTGTGACGGCAGCTCGAGTGTGTCTAGTATTTTTGATGAGAAACTTTATGCTTCGGAACCTTGACATTATACAATTACAACACTACATGTACATGTGTATATGTGTACATGTTGACATATATATATATATATATATATATATATATATATATATATATATATATATACACACACACACACACACACACATATATATCCTATATATATCCTGAATACCTACAGTGTATTCCGGATATTGTTCTATAGAAATCCGTGTCGCCTCAATCTAACAACAGGATCTCTTCCGTTCATAACTGGGACTCTAGGACTCTTACTGGATTGAATCCTGGATTCGTCGAGATGTGATTAAGTCGATGAATATCCAGAAGCTGAGGGTCGTATCACTGGGGTCCGGTAAATTTTCCAGCAAAAGCCCTGGTCAAGCGTTGCTGTTCGGTGCGGTAATGGAATTTCCGTAACAAAAAGCATGCAAATAAATATTTCCGGTTCTGTCACCGGAGAAGCTTGCGGTGTAAATATGTGCGTCTGTAGGCCTAAGTCTGTCACGTGATCAGCTGTCGATGTCACGTGATCAGCTGTCGATGTAGTAATATCTCATAAAGTGAATCTATAAGCCGCGTACACCAGTGTGATTTGTATAGCTATTTGTTTAATCCAAAACCACACTATAATGTGTTATACTGCATGAACCGTACTATACTTTACAGCATTGACTACAATGTACTGCACTGTACTGTACTGTACTACACTGTACTGCACTGTACGACATTGTACTACACTATAGTATACTATGCTGTACTGTACTGTACTGTATTGTGCTATGCTTTGCTCTTCTATGCTATACCATGCTATAGATATAAATCTTTATTACATCATCAAGACGTGGTAGCAAGTTACATAAAATAAACACAAAATAACAACAGTGCATTACAACAAATAACAACTGCTTTGAAAATAAAATAAAAATGTAAGGTATAGATGCACTAATTGTCTACTTAATGGCTAGCAAGTCCTTTCATATTATTTCCACATATATTTCTTTAAATAAAATTTTGACTATTTCATGTCTTCAGGACCAAATTACATTTACATGTATGTTTTAGATATCTCTCTTTGATACTCTGTACTCCAAACATAACCATGCATAATGTAATACTATCCTGTACCAAATCATACCATACCATTCCATGCCATACTCTAGATCTGCCCGGTACCAAGTAGCCCATGAAGTAACATGGGTAACATGAGTATAATCAGTCCTGTGAATGTCCGAGATTTTACTCTTAGATCAGCGCGACTGGGATTTGAACCCACGAGGGTTCAATTCAACTCAGAATCTATCATTTAAAACTTCATGACGTTACCCCAGCGCTATTGAGTCTTTCTATACCCCGTACGGCTGTACCTTCACTGAAGGAGAGACTGTTGTTGTGTACTAGATACAACTGGTTACACCCGGATCAGTGTCCTAGCTTTATCTACGACCAGGCTATAATTATAAATGTAATTATGAGTAAAGTCTTCACAATAATCAAGATGGAGAGTTGTGGTAAAACCCGTGAAGGCTTCCGTTAATTACTTTCTTTTATAAGACGAAGCGGCGCCCTGAAAGAATTGATCGACATTATCAAGGTGATGTATTAACGATAGAGAAAATATTTGAGAAATTTGCGAGGTCAGACATTTGCGTGGATGTAGCAAGGTGAATCATGTTTATCTGTTGCTTATTGTTAAATAACTTGGCACTACAACAGACAGTGAATTGGAGGCATATTTAACGATCCCTTGTTTCAGTATTTACACGTAATATTACAGTGACTGAATGCGTGTATATTGCGTTTATTTGGTTCATTGTTCTAACCTCAGTTTTTACCAACTTAAATTACGTGAGAAAATAAAATTAATAGATGAACAACATTAAGGTTAAGCTGCTGTACCGTTCATCAAGAAACCTGAGGCATTACTATACATGCGGTAGTCTATAGGTTGAATCCTAACATTTCTTCAGTGTATTTGATAATATTGATTATATAACTATTTCATTGAAACTAATGACCGTATTTACTAGTGAGATTATCAACTGTTTAAACATCAACAGTTGCGTTATCTGAACAGTTACAGTAATCTGAACGGTACGTCTTAATCTTTGTCTGAGATAGAGATGCCGTGAATCAGCCGTAATACTGATAGGCTAACTGCTTGGAAGTACTGAGTTTACTATGTCACTGCGAACTACGGTAGTACTGTCACGGTTAAGTACTGTGTCACGATCAAGTACTGTGTCACGATCAAGTACTGTGTCACGATCAAGTACTGTGTCATGATCAAGTACTGAGTCATGATCAGTACTGTGTCATGATCAAGTCAAGTACTCTGTCACGATCAAGTACTGTGTCACTTTCAAGCACAATGTCACACAATCAAGTACTATAGCAGAGTACTTGGCACCTATGTTCTATGCATCATGAAGCGGTCTTATACTCTCCATTATTTGGAACCGGCAATTGCAGGCCAGTGCAGGCTGGAGCCAGTGGCGAAGTCGGTAAGATACTCGACCGCGGATCAGTTGATGCGGGTTCAAATCCTGGGCTCGCCCGTCACTGACATCGCTTTCGAGTGAGGAAACTGACGTTAACCTTAGCTTTTTTTACCAGCTTTACCAGTGTCTAATTCCGCATCAATCTCAGTAGTCGCCAGCTATCCTTATCTCGACGTATCTCAACCTACTAGATCGTCATTGGTCTCTATTCATTCCTCTACATATATCTCTACAAGCACGTAAATCGTCCAAAAATATTCCTGCCAATTTACAGTCCATGTTTTAGCAGCTATCGTTCTAATATTTGTTAACATTTACGGTGGATTTGGTTCGTCAACTTTGATTATTCGATTTTGTTTTATTATGCCATCTGTCACATGTAATACTATTTTTCGGATTTTTTTCCAGAATTTTTAAGCAAAAATGATGTAATTCTCGGGACGACAGTCATTAGAGTTACAGATCGTATTGTTACGGGAGTCCCATCAATCTTAATTTATGTCCCATTGGTGACCGTCTATACAAATAAATTCTTAAGATTAAATTATGGCGTATCCTAAATCTTGAACAAAACACTATAATGAAAACATCAACAAAAAACCTTTTCTCTAGACAGACTTCTCTTTTTTCTAGTCGAAAGTATGAAGAAAAGCCTGTTTTTATTGATTTGGCATTAATATGTCTCTAAGATAGGAAACTGACGGTAAACTCTGCTATAGTTTTATATAATATTATCGCTAATTTTTCAGATTTCAAATTATTCTTTTTGTTTAAATTCTTACTTTAAAATCGGGCTAGTGAATCAAATAAATTACCATCTCATTACAAATCAGAAAATTTGACTAGATTCCACATTCCCTGTATTATAAATTACGCAACCTAGATAGCACAGAAACCGAATAATCTTCCAGTTGCAGTCTTGTTTACTATTAAAAACACACAAACACATACGTGCTGTTTGTATTTTTATGTATGCATAAAGAACTCCTAAAGTACTACTACTACTAGAAGTAGTTTACTACTATAGTACTACTTAGTACTACTTATCAACTAGATAGGTTTGTAGATCTCTTCGACGGCCTAGTGTGTGTTATTGCATGTTTGAGTGTCTTTTGAAATAAACATGATTTTGTATCTCTTTTTCTCAGGTGCCTGATGCGAAAAAGCTAATGTTAACGTCAGTTTCCTTACTCGAAAGCGATTTCAGTGGCGAGTGAGTCCAAGATTTGAACCCCGCACATGCTGATCCGCGGTCGAATATCTTACTGACATCGTCACTGTCTCCAGCCAATATAATAAAAGAGATATAAGAAAAAGCACATTTTACTTGGAATTGAACCCGATCGGTCTTGGTCACTTTAGTTTTGATAAGCTCATCTTAATCGCTACGCAACCAGCTAATCAGGAACCCTTGGACACCACTGTCTCAGTTTGTCATGCACCTCACGTACATCAACTGCTAGGGCCGACGACCCGGCTAATCCAGCGGGCGTACCTTATAATGAAGATGACGATGATACACCCCTGGCGCAGATGATGAAGATGATGATAACAAACTCCTAGCGGAGATGATAATCCAATGCTTGTAACTAAGTACACATGATCTTCGTTTTACGACCGTTTCTCTTTCGACACAGAACCCTGGGGTTGATTTACGATCAGCTATTAGGTGAGGTTCTATTGAAATTGGTCGACTATTTTACGATGGCCCCAAGTCAACGATCAATTCTACACTAACATAATCTCAAGTCTCGCAGTTTTCTTCCCACAACGGCTTTTAGTTGAAAATTTATGCCGCAGGATTTAGCGGGAGAGATAGTGATAGGATAGAGTAGAGAGAGATAGAGAGAGACGGAGAGAAAGAGAGTGAGAGAGTGAGTGAGTGAGAGAGAGTGAGTGAGAGAGAGAGAGATAGAAAGAGAAAGAGAGAGAGAGAGAGTAGTGGCTATTTATCAAACAATATAGCGAGAGTCTGGAAATAGAATAGGGAGTGGAAGGATAACTAGAGTATACATGTAGGTTTGCGAAAATGATGTTAAACTGGTAAATAAATAAATATGAATAAACAAATAACAAATATGATTGTAGCTTGGTTTACATAAATTTAAGTTGAATTGAGTGATTGATTGAGTGATTGAGTGAGTGAGTGAGTGAGTGAGTGAGTGAGTGAGTGAGTGAGTGAGTGTGCGTAACTAGAACAGGTTGTGAATATGAACTGTTTGGACAGTTGGTGAATATTGATTGCTTGGAAGGATGTTACATATTTATTGCTTTCTATTACATACCGTAGTTGATAACTTCTAATGTATGGTTTTAAGTTATATCATAGTCAATGACATTTATTATGGTATTTATATAGCTACAGAATTTTTAATATTTTTATACGCTTTCATAAGTTACTGATTCCAACACCACGGATGCAGCCTATAGAAATGAAATTCTAAAGTGTACGTCTTTCCATGTTCCTGTCACAATTTTTTTAAAGCGAACTGTACACAATAGTCAGGAAAAAATACATCAGCGATGCTCAAATTGTTCATAGTCCTCCACGTTTTTTTACTGATTTGTTCTATGGGCCTAGACATAAAATATGCGTAGAGAATTTAATTAGCGGAATTACGTTTCTTTCACCGTCTGATTTCCTGCCAATATTCGCTTTGATACTATAAGATTTAAAAACGTATCAAGTTTAATTTTTATACCGAGACTTTTATACTCTGGCTTTTTATATCTTCTGAAATTAATCCTTGATATCGGACAAACTTTTAAAATAATTCTACAACCTTTATGTGAATTAATTTTAACAATTTGAAATATAAATTTATATTACAAATATATTTGATAGTAAATCGTATATAAAATAAATAACTGAATGCTAAAGAAAATAACAAAAACTACCAAATGCTCATACAGACGTAAGATAATAAAATAAACAATTTTACAGACGCTAGGATAATAAAATATACAATTTTACAGACGCTAGGATAATAAAATAAATAATTTGACAGAGTAAAATTGTTTAATGCTTCTCACTACTTCTATATAATACTTCTCTGAATGAGCTCTTAAGTACAGAATTTTGTCTAAATTTCTGCTGATAGTTGTGATTAGTAACATTTACAAAACACAATTCAACAAACTTGAAGCCGTACTTAAGAAATTCAAGAACTTGCAATAATTACTGTACTGATAAACCCTCAATAATTATTTAAGAATTTTTTGAATAGAACTTGTATCTGCCAATTAGAGTCATGAACATAGGAAGCGCCTCTTCTTCAAACCTTTAACTCTAACTAGCTCCAGCCAGTGGCGATGTCGGTAAGATACTCGGCCGTAGATCAGTATGTGCGTGTTTCAAATCCTGGGCTCGCCCTTCACTGACATCACTTTCGAGTGAGGAAATTGAAGTTAACAATAGCTATACCAGTTTTTTACTGCTGCTTTGGTTAGTGAGTTGATCAACCACGGCGATGATCGAGTTTGACGTCTTGAAGAGAGAAGACCTTCAGGCTTCTGAGCTTTGCGTTAAGCTCACCAAAGAATTGTATGCTAGTAATAAACATCATTAACATTAGCTTTTCCAGCTCTTATAACCATGAACATAGAGGTCATCATTTTGTTCTGCGATCTGAGATGACTAAATATTATAACTAGATAATTTCAAACTTTGAACTTCACACTTTTTAAACTTTATAACTTTACAGTTTCAAATAATATTTTTATCGGCTAATAGAAGTTGTAACAAAATATAATAATACTAATAATGATAATAATAATAATAATAATAATCATAATAATAATAATAACCACCTATTTATGTAATCACAAAAAGTAAACAACTATTTTAAACTAATTAAATGTTATATCGCAAATTAAAGCGTGTTAGAGCAACGTCCTTTTCATAATAATAATAATAATAATAATAATAATAATAATAATAATAACGATAATAATAACAATACTAATAAATAACAATGCAGTTTGCTTCCGTGGTACTTTTGGTGACTCGGCACTTCGGAGTGGAGAGCATGATTAAAAAAAAGAATCCCTTCTTAGGTGGTTTAAAAATAAGCAATAATAATAATAATAATAATAACAATAATATTAATAATAATGAAATTATGATTAAATACGAAAGACGTGATAAATATTTAATATCATTTATCGGTAGTAATTAATAAAAAGCATATGAATATAATTACAAGTATATATTAACACACAATTAAATAAAGAAAATGTCATTTAAAATATTAACTTACATTTAAAATATGGTTCAGTATGTTTATTTAGGCATTTCACTGAAGGTTGCTCTTAATCACGGACAACTTAACATAACATAACATAAAATAACATAACATAACAAAACATAACATAACATAGCATAACATAACATAACATAACATAATATAATATAACACAATATAATATAACATAACATAGCATATCATAACATAACAAAAATCAATTACAAGGTTGCTTAAACTCATTAAAAACGATAATAAAAATACATAATTAACTAACAAGAATACATACTTAACCAACAAAAAAATAGCACTTGCTTTACCATCAGCAATTGCACGGCTATAAGCTTACAAAACAGGGCTATTTGAAGGGCTGATAAATGACGTGCTATAAATAACCCAGATTTAATTATAGATTCTCTTTTATATGCAGTAGTCTACGTATGCAAGACGCTTGCTTGATTCCAGCTAATCCATTGTGATTCTTATGTTTCGTTTTCCAGAGCAGGAGTTGGAGCAGGAGAAGATAGGGAGCGTTTAATCTAATCTGATGGAACGCTGCAATGGTGCTCCATCGCGCGTGTGAAGGTTAGGTCGTTTCCCTTTTTTCCGTCCTCCGCAAATTTCTATTGTTTTCTCGAAGAAAGATATCATTGATTCGAGTCGCATTGTAGTTCATATTTTAACAAAACTGTAATACAATTGGATTTGGCTCAATTGTACGGCGTTTAACTCAGAATGTTTAGGCCCAGGGTTCAAATCCCGGCCAGAGAGTAATGAGGATACCCCGTGGTTGTAGATAATTACTCAAAATAATGCAAAAAGGAAAGATTATCAATAAAATGTGTCGTGGTAGAAAATTGTAACAAAAACTTAAGCAAGAAAACTCTTTACTTGCATGCGGCATGTCAATAATTACTTAAAATCCTATTAAATAATTAATTATTATTAATTTTTAAATTGAACTGTATTCAACGGTGGCTCTAGGACAGTCCTTCCCAATAATGACATAATTATTATTAATTAATGTGCGTAATTACTGCTAGTGTGGTAAAGTATTTACAATTTTGCTACTTATAATGCTAGAATAACTGGATGGAGCCAGTGGCGAAGTCGGTAAGATTCTCGACCGCGGATCAGTAGGTGCGGGCTCAAATCCTGGGCTCGCCCGTCGTTGACATCGCTTTCGAGTGAGGAAACTGACGTTAACCTTAGCTTTTTTTACTTTTATATAATTAGAGACACAAAGGTGTTTAATCAAGTTTTAGGATTTGGTTAAATTAGAGTAAAATTATTTGTCTAAATATTACCTTATATTTCACTTCTCAATCAAGCAAGATAGAACTAAGTTTATAACCAATTTTGAAACCGAGGCCTCTTCGTTACAACTTAGGCATGCCAGCGACCAGACCATTAAACAGTAGACATAAAACGTTCAACACAACCATCTCAACTCTTAATGCGATGGTTTCGTGCATCGCAAGGAAATAGAGTTGCCATCAAAAGCTAATGAATCTTGTTCCATCATTTATATTACTCATTGCTTCCATAAATCACAACGTTTAAATTTCCTCCAGTGTTCCATTGAATGGCAGCAATCGATGTCCAGAGAATAAGGATATTAGATGCGGCTGACTAACTAGGTTTTAGCGTGTTTAACGTCAAGGTTCAGAAGCACAAGGCTTCTCTTAAAAGACAACTCGACACACTCGAGCTACCGACACAAAGATTAATGTAGCAGTAAGTTACCATCCGATTATGTTAATTACTTGACTAACTTGTATCGCCAATTGTTTTTATTTCACAGGTTCGACTAAAATAAGGGTAGTAATAGCTAGGTTTGATTTGCAGTCATTTAGCGTTATATGATTAAAATTTCATGATAGGAAAGTAATCCATTTATTGTGACTGAATTAGAAATTGTTGGATTCATTTTGCAGCGAATATGCAACAACCTGTATTAAGTGGTGTTACTGTAATACGGAATTATATTTAATGACTCCATAATGAACTGGCCATCATATCATACACAAAGTTTGAGATCCCCATTTCAATTATAAATTATAACTATAGACTTTGAACGCTTTCCAACAATTCGCAATAAGGTTCAGCGCTGGGCGGTCCGTAAGGTCCCTCAAGAAGATAAAAAAAAGTATTAAATATGACAATATAGTAAAGGCTCAAGGTATGTTTGACTATTTGAAAACTGTATATTATTTGCTATTTTACATATCTGGAGCCAGTGGCGATGTCGGTAAGATTTTCAACCGCTGATCAGTATGTGCGGGGCTCAAATCCCTGGCTCTCTCGTCATTGACATCTCATTTTAGTGAGGAAACTGGCGTTAACATTAACTTTTTAGCTTCTATCTGTTTTTATCTTTCTATGCATATTTACAGCGTGTTATTGATATAAAAACATTGAACTGATTTTCTGGATTTTGGAATTTGCACCGTTTTTTGGACCTTCTTTTTGCTCGCCGGCTTGATTTTGTCTCAATAGTGCACGGTGTTGTCATTAATACTATAGCACTCTAATTATTATTAATTGTTGTTGTTATTATTATTATTATTAAAAGAACTAACTAGTTTTCTGTCAAATGATAGGTACGAGTTTTGGGATTATAATCACAGTTTCGAACTTTCACATTAAATAAGGATTAGCACTAACTGCACGAACTGCACTAACTACCTCCTCTCAAAAAGCTCTCATTTTATGGCTTTTCGCATAGTAGGCCTACCAGTGGTTAAATGGGGGGAGGCAGGGAACCCAGTTCCACTATCTCTCATTTTTCTGAGGTGCGTTCCCCCGCTAGGGGCCCATATTAGATACTAGGAGATATATGATACTCCTCTGTAACTGAGTTACTGGGGAGCTAAAAATTACTGAGCGTTCCCCTAGCTCTCTATTCCACTTTAGCCACTGTATAATTTTAAGAGCTTTCTCTCTTATTACTTAGTCGCATCTTTCGACAAGAGCAGTAAGCGATTGGTTTGTTATTCACATGTCATGACGTAGAGGAGCTATTAACTCAACATTGCGTCATTACATATTACAATGTTTATAGAAAATATTAATAAAGGAATTATTTATGAGAGAAATATACAGATTGATATTCTCTACACTAGATTTAAGCAGATTCTGATTTAGGTAAAATAAAATCAAATAACTCAAGTCTTGACTATATTTAGAAAGATTTCTAAGGAAAATTGCTTTATCCACTTCACTCCCTATTCTTTTCCACCAATTATTTCCTAATAAACAAATCCAGAATGCAATCTTCTATAGCTTACCGCTCATCCATCTCTATCAGACTTTCCAGTGGATCGCTTTACAATGATGTATGGACTGCGATTTCTTAACCTCGGCTTTTTATCACTGCTCCATGAAAATATATAATCTGATGCTGTAATGCAAGCGGCTACATAGATATCAACACTGGTCAAAAACGGTTTTTTGCTCGAGATATTTTGTAATTATGATAAAATTGTAAAGAAAGAAGACGAGTAAATATGAAGACTGAACCTAACGCTTGGTATAGTATTAGATACGAGTCAACAATAATGTAAAATTTAGATTTATTAACCCCACTATTTCTAAATTTGATACCAGTTGCGCCTTTGTTAGGATACTTAAGAGGGAAACCTTGAAAATAAAAATACGCATTATAGTGAATAATCAACTATGTTAATATCTATCACTTTTAAAACCACATGTTTAATCCATTAGGCAATTTAGACCATTTTCCGTATAACCAGTCCAGTGAATGTCCGAGATTTTACTCTCAGATCAAATACTCCGTTTATTATTTCTTGTGATTAGCGCTTATGTTCAAAAGCTGAATTTGACTACTTAATACTTGGTGCAAGATGATACAAGAAAAGCCTCTACATGGCGGATGATAATTGTTGATAAATAATTTTCTGTAGTGGAATTTTAAAAATATTTCTTTTAATTTTCTCAACGCGCCCGGGGACATTATCCATTTAAGATCTCTTGAATTTTAAGATGAAATGTTATCCACCAGCCTGACATTATAGACTGCACAAAAATATTCGAGGCCGCAAGCTCTCTGAAATCATACAGTCAGTGGTTAAAGTGGGGGAACGCAAGGTAAAAATGCTAATGCTAGCGTCAGTTTCCTCACTCGAAAGCGATGTCAGTGACGGGCGAGCCCAGTATTTGAACCCCGCACATACTGATCCGCGGTCGCGTATCTTACCGACATCGCCACTGGCTCCAACAAGGGAACTCAGTTCACCTAGTTCTTTTTTTTCTGTGGTGCGTTCCCCTGCTAGGGGCCCATATTAGACACTGGAACTAGAAAATTTGTAAATGCATTACAGGTGAACTCAAAAACTTCTGACCGTTCCCCTAGTTCTCATTTGCCACCTTAACCACTGCCTACAGTGAACTGAAACAGGATTGGTTGGACAGACGAATTCATCTCAAATAACAAACCAAGCTTCAAAAATACGTAAAAAAGGCAACAAAACGTGGATAGTGCCTAATATGCGAAAAATGAACAACTTTACGGGCTTTTCTTGTTGATGTTTACTGATATTTCATGTCAATAACGTTGTAAAGGAGATCAGCTTTGCCAATATGTCGTCGTATATCATAAGTGTTTAACATCACTGCAATACGAGTATGAATATCTTAACAGATAAGATATTGAGTAAACAAGGTACTAAATTCAACGCTGTATAAACAAGGGACTTCCGAAAAAGCGATATTTTTAAGACCCTGTGATACATGTGTACTCGATACGAGATCGGGTCAATGTGATACGACTTACGAGTAACAATATTTAGTATTGAGATTTCGATAGCGCCTGCCCCCAATCAAATCATGGTTATGTCCCTCTATGACACATAATAAGGCCCCTATCGTGTCAGTTCAGATCTCTAATCACGGCCCTGTCATACCCAGGACATAGGCCCCGAATGACGCCCTTATCATGCCAATGATAAGGCCCCTGATAGAGCCCCTATCATACCCATGATAAGGCCCCTGATAGAGCCCCTATCGTACCCATGATAAGGCCCCTCATATGGCCCCTTTCATACCCTTGCTAAGGCCCCTCATATGGCCCCTATCATACCCATGATAAGGCCCCGGATAGAGCTCTAATGCTCGTGACCATGCTGTAGACTATTATCGTATATCAAACCACAGACTGGTGATATACGACACAGTTCTTTGTGGCTCAAGCAAACAGTAAACATCGGGGTTGGATCCAAGGGGTCATGTGAATCTATCATCAAAAACTGGAGTCAATTTTCTGCTGCAATAGATACAATTAAAACCCTGAGAGATTAAATATAGGTGCTCAGGTGTCGTTATTCATTGTAAATAAAGTTAAATGATAGCACTAAGTTGATGGCGCTAGCTAGGGAAGGCATGGGGGCCCACCTCGTCATAATCAGAATCTCCAAGAATAACGGTAGGCCTATAGAAAAAGGAATGTTATAGATGATTTAAAGATCCACTCGTGTGTGGATATGAAGAGGATAGCGTAGGATATTGATCAGTGGAGGCGTTATAAACCATGGACCTGTTAGTAGGCAGTCCACTAAGAAAGAGAGAGGGAGATTGCGAGAGAGGCAGAGAGAGAGAGAGCGAGAGAGAGACAGAGACAGAGACAGAGAGAGAGCGAGAGAGAGAGACAGAGAGAGAGAGACAGAGAGAGAGAGAGAGAGCGAGAGAGAGATGGCACCAACGTTAATAGTGATTTTCTAGAAATTACTCCAACTGCATCGTAGAAGGGCGAACGAGTTCAAATTGATGACGATCATGATGATGGCGACGATGACGATGATAATGATGATGACGATGATTTAATCGAGAAATTAGTAACTAAATACATGAACCCGTTCAAATGAAGAGAGCTCTGTAGTAACAATGGAAGTCGTCTAAAATATTTCTTAAAAGTTTCATAATTTTTTAAATCTACATTTGCTACACGGGGCAATAGTTATGTAATTTCTGTCACTACAAGATGACTCTTATTATTAGATTATTATTATTATTATTATTATTATTATTTTTATTTTTTAAATGCCCTGGGCTGTAAAGGTCCCTGGGCTAAAAAATAAGATAAAAGAGACTTTATTTAATTAAAAGTTTTTAAAAAGCGATTAAAATAATTCCTCTGCACTCTGGGAAGCCGCTTTAGCCAAAGTGCCACTGAAGCAGACTGCATTGAATTGCTGGAGAGCAATAGACAGTCGCTGCCACAGAAAAGATATTTCGCGCTTATCACCAGTAATGGCGCTGGTCCTCCTGCCTATAATATTATTATTATTATCATTATTATTATTATTATTATTATTATTATTATTATTATTATTATTATTATTATGTATAAGGCCCTGGGCTAAAATATAAGATAAAAAAAGACTTTATTTAATTAAAAGAAAGATGAAAAGATGTTTAAAATAGTTCCTCTACGCTCTGGGAGGCCGCATTCGCCAATGTGCCACGAATGCATACAGCATTAAAACGCGGGAGTGCGACAGGCGCTGCCATAGAAATTATTATTATTATTATTATTATTATTATTATTATTATTATTATTATTATCATTATTATACTTATTATTATTACATTGAATGTAGAAATAAAAATATAACAATTATAACGTTATTTAAATAGTTTACTACAAATGGCTAGTGCCACTTCAAATTCTGTCTCTATCTTTCTTTCTCCCTCTCTTTCTCTCTGTCTCTCTCTCTCTCCTTGTCTATCATTCTTTCTTCTCTCTCTCTCTCTCTCTCTCTCTCTCTCCCTAACACTCTCCCACTCTTCCCAGCTCCACCTCTCTTTTCTCTCTCTCTCTCTCTCTCTCTCTCTCTGTCTCAATGTGCGCAATGATGTATAGACATGTATAGTGCAACAAAATCTCAACTCTAATCTCTCTCTCTCTCTCTCTCTCTCTCTCTCTCTCTCTCGGAGTACTACTTCTTGGCCGGCCCATGGCAGAAAGTTCTTCCGCAAATTTCTATCCTTAGCCTTCCTCTTCATATCCAAATACGAATTAGTTATCAATCATCCAGCTTCCCAATTTCTGTTTTTTCTCTAACTTACTTTCCTTTCATTCTTCCTTCGATGATCTCTTTTACAGTGAGATGGAAAGGCAAAGAGGGAGAAGAAGACAGAATGATGGAGAGAGAAAGAGTGAGAAAGAAAAATAGAGAAAGAGAGCTAGAGAGAGAGAGAGAGAGAGAGAGAGAGAGAAAGAGAGAGAGAGAGAGAGAGACAGGAGGAGAAAGATAGATAGAGAGCGATAAAGAAAGAGAAAAAGAGAGAGATTGAGAGCGAAATATACAGTTAGAGAAAGTATAACAGAGAGACAATGAGTGGGGGGGGGACTAAATCCCTCACTCCCAGTCAATAAATCAATTGACGGCAGTGTTAGGTGACAGGGATCATAACTCAGCCCTGGGTAGTGTCCCTCCCCCCTTCCCCATCTGCCCCTACAGTTTATTCCAATTCAGGAACGATCTAAATCAAGTTCTCCACAAAGTATTTTTTATCAAAAAAGCTCTCGACCTAGTTGCTATTCTAAATCAGGCTTCCATTGTGTTGTCAACGTCTGGTTTGTATCCTATGGTTTTACAGAGATGTGGAATTAATTAATATAAATGATATTACGTTTCGTTGCTAGTTGTTATAGATGTTTTGAATAGTTTCCTTGAGCTTTCGATCGTTAATAAGCTGGTAGCTTCTAATGTTTGAAATACTTAAAATAGGAACATCAATTAAAACTGTCTGTACTGTATACTTACATTAAAGTACGGAATGAAGGAAAGTTAAGACAGAAAAATGCTAGCTATAATGACAGCTGCATAGACTCCAAATATCAACATATATTTTTCGTATTAGAAGCTCGAGAATGTACCTACCTCATTCAATTTTTTTATAATCATCCACTTTTGTACTTAAATCGATATTATTAAATATTACTTATTCGTGTTGAATTATATCGCATAGATTGAAAGATTATATCTATTGCACCTTATATATTTGAACACGTTGCACCTTATATATTTGAACATGTGGGTCATGTATTTCTCGTTGAGAACTTGATCATCTCTCAGTCTAGTCTGACTGCTGCTTTGGTTGGTCGGTCAGTTGATCAACCACAGCGATGATCGGGTGTCTTCTTACTGAAGAGAAGCCCTCGGGCTTCTGACCTTGACGTTAAACTCAGAAGATAAATAAGTTTAGTCTAGCGCACCTTTTGATGTAAATAAGTTTGACATGTTTGATAAATGAAATGCACAAACTAATAAACTAAACTATATAAACTAATTACAGATTTTGTAATGCAATAACAAAATAAATTCTTATGTGTTATAATAACGCGCGCATATAATTACTGTATAATTGTATATAATATCAATTAATAGCATCACCTTCGATAAATTAGTTTTCCGCTTGCCTATAGCATAAAATAATAATATAACTAAATAAGGCAGAGAAAGCACAAGTGTGTGTTTAAAATCCATTTGGCCTTTTATATACATGCAGGTTATGGTGCATTTTTATCAGTCCTTTCCTTGGATACTGTCTCTGCAATTAATAGCGCCATCTAATAGCAAGCGCAGATACAAGATTAACCTACCATGTGCCCAAAGGGAATAGATAGAGAATAGTGGAGGCGTTATATATCATGGACCTGCCAGTAGGCAGAGAGGGGGGGGGGGGGCTCAAAGGAATATCCATCATATGCTGACTGATCCGGACTTTGAACCCAGGCCACTTGCATACGAGGCGATCATTCTAACCGTTACGCCATATGCCCTCACCCACTTACAGTATTTCTATAAGCAACCTTTCTTTTATTTGTTGATCATATCATATTGAACAGCAAATACACTACAAACTAAACAAATAATAAAGAAGAAAAGGGTTACCGCAGGAGATATTAAAAGATTATAAATAAGCTATAGTGATAGCTTTCAAATAATGTACAGATTTAATACCGATTTTTATCGATTATATTTTAAAGAACTACAGCAACAACACTGATTTATGCTTGTGATTCTGAAATATACTTTTAAAATTGAACTGTTAGCCTTCAGCTTAGGTTTTAGAAAAACGAAAGTACAAGACCGGAAGCAGTTTTCAAATCCCACAGATGGAAAAGGTTACAAATCCGCACTTGATTGTTACAAGAAGTCCAGTTGAGTCGTTTCAAGAAACAATTCTGAATTCTTTTTTTACAGTTTGATTGATTACTGCGTCAACGCATCAGGGCGTTCATTGCTGCTTTGGCTGGTTCTGTTCTATTCAACCTCTTTTTCGTCATTTCCTCTCTTTCAGTAAAACCACACTAGCTGTGATTTCAGTAGATATGATTGACTTGGAATGAATGCTTTAGAAGAGAGAAACGAAAAACTTTCCGGAAGTTTTAATGACGATCGATTTTATAGGATCTGGTAATTATTTAATCGAAAAGTTTTCCATGTTAAATACAGTCCCATTCTTGTAATAACGTGTAGTCCTCGAGACCTCGTCTTGTTCTCGAGGCTGCACAAGACCGCGCTTTGCCGGTCTTGGTCTTGAAGGCTCCAGTCTTAGTCTTGGTCTCGAACGATTGATCTAAGATAGTTTCGAGACTACAGCATATTGTTTTGAGTAGTTTCAAGAAGTAAGTTGTGAATTGAGAATTTGCTATCGGTTATTGGTTATAGTTTACATAAATGCATCATACGAGAGAGGCTTGTTCAGGAGCTTGAATCCATAAATCTGCAGAATTTATATGAAAACTTTAACACACACAGGCAGACAGAGACAGAGAGACAGACAGACACACACCACCCGTAATACATAAAATATTTTTGAAATCTGAAATCAATAATCGAATAGCTGCTAATTATGGTATTACCGAACAAAGCTATGGCTCTTTTATGGCAGCCTCTTTCGTATTATTATTTGCTTATCAAACTACATGCACGTTCCTATTGTTTGTATAATCTGTGCTGCGATGAACAAATAAACGATACTAAACTAACTAACTAATATACTGTAAAGCAGAGTAAACGTCGCAAGTTGAAACACTACAAAGTACCGTCTGCAGATTAATACATATTTTGAAATCTGAAATCAATAATCGAATATAATGTAGAGCAGAGGTATGTGTATTCTACATGTATAGGCCGAGATTGTGTATGTTAGATGATTTAAAGACCCACTCGTATGTTGAAAAGAAGAGGAAGGCGGAAGACAAAGAGGAGTGGAGGCGTATTATACCAAAGACCTGCCAGTAGGCAGTGCACTAAGAGAGGGCGAGAGAGAGAGGCCTACATGTAGACTATACCTGTATATAGACTAGTTAGCAAGATGCCGTTAGCCTCGAAGTACACGGCACTAATAACTTTCATAAATGTTCTATTTAGGTAATTAAGTAGGCCCTAGACTATGTTAACATAGCCAATCAAGCAGGCTATGTTAATTCAATATTTCAAGGCGTGCAAAATTGGGGTTTTAGGTTTAAAAAACCTATAAAAAGCTAAAAGCCAAACAAGTAGGTTTTTAACAAACAAAAAAGGGTTGGAGTAAATTATAATTATTTTTGAAGAAAACTAATCATTTAGCCTCATATATCATTCGATATGTAACGTGCCAAGCAGCTTCTCAAATAAGTCTACTGAATATGCCCACCAAAGAGACTGGACAGGCTATTTTTCTATCTCTTGCATAAAAGCTGCAATAACAATTATTACGGCGAAGAATTTTAGATCCGCCTCCAGGCTGTCTGATCTTTGATAAAATTTCATTTTCTTGAACGGATTTTCCTGCTCAAGTGCTCGACCAGGATTCCTCGTATTTCAAACACCGGAAATATAAGAAGTATTTTACGAAGCCAGGATAATCGAAGACATTTCCGTCAATTGATTCTCAGATTTACACAGTTGTTTAGATTTAAACGAGTGTTTTACACTGAAGGCCGAGATGAAGATAAAATTTTATTTGATCCCAATTCAACTGTTATAAAATAACAGTTGAATTGTTCGTGTTCTATAAATAGTTGACCGCCTATTTATAGAACACGCTTTTTTCCAATTCAACCATTCAGCCGAATGAATAATAGCGTGAACGTATATTACGGTGATAGGCTACAAATGAATAGGCACACAATTCGGCTTTCATTTTCTTTATTTAAGCTTTCATATTAACAAAAGAATAAATGTATTAGTAAATTTTCATATTTTAAACAGTCACACCTTCAAAAAATAACCCCTAAACAACAAAATAAACTGGTGAAAAATAACCAATAACTGTGCTACGTTATAACTATTTAACAAAGGGTTGAGAAATATACCCCAAACTAAACAATACAATAATTTTTTAAACTCAAATATTGATTGATATGCTTGAACCTAATATGCTAAATGTTTTGAGGATAAAACTAGACACCTAGTATGTAAACAGTAGACTTCAAATCATCACCTAAACATTAACCTAAAACGTTCACCTACTGCAAGTATCTGCTTAGAAACACGTTCAAATATGTTTAGTATTCACCACTAAGATAAAGTCAGAGATGACCTGGGCAGGAATCGTACATATGACCAGCTGGGTAGTACACAAACGTGTTAACAACTTAGCTACGCGTACGATATATTGCAAAGAAACGAATTTTACATCATGCGTAACAGTTACAAGCGAACAACAATTTGTTTGTTTGGATAATGTTAAGAAAACTTAGAAAATATTCAATTGATAGAACGAGTTGGACAAATAAATGACAACTCGAGTACGTCAAGTCTTTCCGTATAGAATGAAGACTAATCAATAAGTTACCTCGTTATTTCTTGTGTAAAGTAATAATTTGCTAAGATACTGTAAGAAATATATGAAGATTAATCGTAGGTTAAGCTTTAGAATAGCTCAAGCTATTCGTGATATAGAAAATCTCGCCTATTGATAAATAGAATCTTAGTATATGCGTTATCCGACAATTTGGAAGTCGCTAAGATTTAAAATAATGACATACCGGTTGAATGGCCGAATGGATGGCAAGCCAGCAAGAGAAACCACAGGTTCAAATCACAACCAGGCCGTCTCTAACAGTTTCCTTGGGATAAAGAAACAGACGTTAAACTTAGCAATATGGCTTACTATTAGTCATGTCTATTATCAGATATGTAGTAATTGACAAGTCACTCATTTCTTACAAACATGATCTGTAGATCTTACAACCGATAAACAGCATATAGCATTCGTCGAAAAACTCTGAAAGACTCACAATAGAGAAATCACCCGTCACTGCCTTCTAATAGGTAACCTGTGAAAAGACTCTGAACAGAGTTGCCTAGCAGCTACAGAAGAAAACTCACAATTCAGCTAGTGACGAAAGAAAGGTTAAACTGGTGGAAACAGCGGGAACACTGCTAACCACAATAAACGATAAGAAAGAGAGAAAAGGAAGTGTTAAACTACAAAGATAAAATAGAAGAGCAGAAAGAGAAAGAAAAAAATAATAAGAATATAGACAGTGACATAGAGAGAGAGAGAGAAGAGCGATGGAAAGAGAGAGTTGTAGAAAGAATGACCAAACGTGAAAACAGAGACATAGGAAGAGAGTGAGAGAGCGAAAGAGACAGAAAGAATCGAGTGGGAGAGAGATTGTACAAGAGAAAGTAGTGTTTCTTTCAGTTAACTGCAGTTAACTGAAGCCGAGATGATCAGAGAAACTGAACAGAAACATATGGAGGAATATGACCATGACCGCCCAGGCTTAGAACAGGCACGTCACTTAGAGAAGAAGAAGAGACGAGTAGTAAAAGAAGAGAGAGAGAGAGAGAGATCCAGAGAGTTAGAGAGAGAGAGAGATCGAGAGAGATAGAAAGAGAGAGAGAGAATGAGAGGACAAGATTGCTATGAACTATCACTATGAACTATTGGTATCACAAGAGTTGAGTATTTCAGGAGGAATCCTGTCCAACATTCTCGTCATGTATCCCGTCACGTCCACAGGCGTTTCGTTGTACTGACGTACAAAACTGTGCCGCTAATTAATCAATCAATCAATCAATCAATCGATCAATTCATCCATCAATCAATCAATCAATCGATCGATCAATTCATCCATAAATTACTCAATTCATCCATCAATCAATCAATCCATTCATCCAGCAATCAATCAATCAATCGAACAATCAACAATAGATCAATCAATCAAACAATCGATCGATTGATCAATCAATCAAACAAGCAGGCAAAAAACAATCAATCAGTCAATTTGACCAATCACTCAGTACAATAATTCCAGAAGGGCATCTAACAACTGCCAGTCTATTCAACAATTTTTCTTTATTCACAGCTTGTACTTCAAACTGTTATATTGAAAGAAAAAAATTAAATTAAATTTCCGCCATTTGACGACATGAAAATCAGTCTCATAATAAGGAAAGAATTTAATTAGTTTGTTTTTCAACACATAATGAATTTAATACATCTTTATATGGTTATCAAAATAGTTTAATTAGCTTAATAGTTTAATAGAGCATGTTTTACATTCAAATATTACATAAGTGGAGTTACATCACTTGGACAACTTGGAAGGACTTCAATTCACGAGATGAAAACTTACCAGCAGTTTATTGTACTTTGGCCTGGTTTCATAGTCTTTCAGTAGGCTGTACAAACATTAAAAATAAAAATGCAGAAGAGTTATAAAAATAGCGATTCTTCGCATTAACAGAATTCCTGCAAGAACAAGTGAACTATCACTAGATGTCACAATCAATCAGTCAATTTGACCAATCACTCAGTACAATAATTCCAGAAGGGCATCTAACAACTGCCAGTCTATTCAACAATTTTTCTTTATTCACAGCTTGTACTTCAAACTGTTATATTGAAAGAAAAAAAATTAAATTAAATTTCCGCCATTTGACGACATTAAAATCAGTGGCGATGTCTGTAAGATACTCGAACGCGGATCAGTAGGTGCGGGGTTCAAATCCTGTGCTCGCCCGTCACTGACATCGCTTTCGAGTGAGAAAACTGACGTTAACATTAGCTTTACCAGCTTTTTAATTTAAGTCTATAGAAATATATAATCTGTGTTTCTGTTTTCATTCACTGTAACCCCACAAGACTCGTCACTGTTCTTCTTTCTTTATGTCTTCATCCGTAGCCACTCCATATTACAGGCTCAATTATAATTATGAGTACTATAAATTACATGCTTTTTCATATAACTTATCTATTTTTGGATATAAATTATGTATTTTTAATAATAATAATAATAATAATAAAGATTTAACGTCCGTTTAGACATAAATTAAGTATTTTTAGAAATAAATTAAGTAATTTTAGACATAAATTACATATTTTTATATATTAATTACATAATTTAGACATAAAATACATATTTTTATATATAAATAACATATTTTTAGATATGAAATACGTCATTTGGATGTGTATACAATATTTGTATAAATCAACAGAACTAATTAGTTCATCTAGACACTGACCAGGTGTTGACAAAGTCGACAAATTCCGGGGAGAAGTTGTCAGAAGTGGAAAGTCGGGGGGCGTCCCCCTGTACCACCTGAGTCAACTGATCAAATACATTGTTCCACTTAGGATAGGGAAACTTTCCCGTCGATACCTCCACCTAATCAATCAATCAATTAATCAATCGATCAATCAATTGATCAATCAATCATTCAATCAACTAATTTAATAGTTCCAACTACTGAAAGCGAATAATAAAAAATTATAATAATAATATATGATAATAAAAATAATAATACTAAAAATAAAAATAAAAATAATAATAATAAAATAATAATAATAATAAAATAATAATAATAATAATAAAATAATAATAATCAAGAATAATAACAAAATAGCAAATATGTTATAACACATTGAATAAGAACTCCCTGCAGTAACTTCATCCCCTCAATCAATCTATTGATAAATCAATCAATCATCAGATCAATTTAAACTAATCAATCAGTTAATCTTAATCTTGACGTTGATCCATTAATGATAGAGATATTCTGCAGCTATATTCTCAATTTTTTATGACTTTTAATCAGTCACTGAACTGTTCATCAATCAATCAGTTAACAACACGTTGGTACCGCTATGACGTCATACAGTATTACAAGTGAACAGATAGTATATCAGTTAACAACACGTTGGTACCGCTATGACGTCATACAGTATTACAAGTGAACAGATAGTATATCAGTTAACAACACGTTGGTACCGCTATGACGTCATACAGTATTACCTATGACACATACAGTATTACAAGATAGACTGATAGAATAGATAGTACAGATAGATAGTACAGATAGAATCTTCTTCAGTGCACTGCCAAGTGGCAGGTTCAAGGTACATATTCATACTCAAAGTCTGCTTTCTGGCTCCATAAGAGCACTCCTTAGATCAACAAGTTAATCCCTTCACAAAGTCTATGCCTTATCCATACCTTATGTAGCCTATAGCTTGGGAAAAATATGGCTTCTGAGGTGGTCTACCATTGCCTTCCTCAAAGATAGTATATCAGTTAGCAACACGTTGGTAGCACTATGACATCATACAGTACTACAAGTGTACAGATAGTATATCAGTTAACAATACATTGGTACCGATGTGACGTCATACAGTATTACAAGTGTACAGATAGAATCAGACCAGAGTGATTCCCAGGCTCCAAACATCTGATCTAACGTCGTAGCCTCTGCCAAAGTTCTTAGGATCTATCCGCTCAGGCTGCAATCAATCAATCAATCAATCAATCAATCAGTCAGTCAATCATCAATCAATCTATCATCTATCTTCATCATCCCCAAAATTCCAGTTTAACTGGTTTAACTTTAATCAATCAATCAATCAATCAATCATCTATCTTCATCATCATCCCTACAGTTCCAGTTTAACTGGTTTAACGTTAATCAATCAATCAATCACTCAATCAATAATCAAACAAACAATTTGTAAGACCCACAGTAAACGTGCAATGAAAATCATATATAATAATTGTCAATTCTTTGCTATCAATTGTCATCACTATCATATTCAAACTAGTTCTACCTCAGCATTTCAGTTAAGATTCTAGGACCAAATACAAAGTGCATACAGTAAGCACATACAGTTGTTGGCGGGTTCATATTCTCCAAATGGCAGATACTGAGGCAGAATTGATTATGACTACCAACCTCAGGCACGTTAAAAACAAGAACCAATTAGTGAATGTCATGGTAAAAAATAGCGCACTGTTAATATATACGCTAAATCGTTAATGTATACCCTAAACCATTAACATATACCCTAAACCATTAACATATACCCTAAACCATTAACATATACACTAAATCGTTAATACACACCCTAAATCGTCAATATATACCCTAGATCGTCAATATATAGTATAATCGTTAATATATATCCTAAATCGTTAAAATACACCCTAAATCTTTAATGTGCACGGTCGTAATTCATTAATATACTCCCGAAATGGTTAATATACACTAAATCGCTAATGTACACCCTAAATCGTTAATATACGCCCTAAATCGTCAATACATACCCTAAATCGTTTAGGGTGTATACCCTAAACCAAACTCCGCCAGTAACTGAGGTCATGTATACAATTTATCAGGCCTGCCTAGTCAAGGCTCAATCAGTACACAACTACCTCATACTATCTATGAACAAGACTTTCTATATCTACCGCCATATAGGGTCTGCACCCAGCATCTCTAGTCTTGGCAATGGAGTCAACCAGCTGCCCGCTGATACCAAAGTCACACAGCTTTATGTTGCCAGACTTGTCTAGCAGAATGTTGGACGGCTTGATGTCTGTAGAACAATTACAATTAGAACATCATCATCATCAGCTTCAGCATCATCATTATCATTGTTATAGCCGTCATCGTCATCATCATTATCATCATCATCATCATCATCATCATCATCATCATCATCATCGTTATAGCCGTCATCGTCATCATCATCATCTTCCCACGAATCCCATTTTAGCAAGGATTGGGATGATAAACATCTCCATTTGTATTAGAAAAATGGGTAGCAAGTTCCGGAGCCTAGGCTCTCATCAACCGAATGCCTTTTCTGACATTGGCTTGGATCTTAGGGTTTTGTCGCCTTTTACGCCTTTTGCACTGTCCATGGCTGATCTATTTGAATTTCTTCAACAACCCGTAAACACAACGGGTAATTAGAACAAGACTACTTATTTGAAACACATTCAAAGATGATTTAATCTCATTTGATCACAAAACAAGTCGTAAAAATATATCAGCAAACACCATATTGGTAAACACTACACTTCAAACTTCACGACTTTTTTAAAGATGTTTTGTTAAAACTTCAATAGAAGTAAATGGAAACGTAATAAATTAAGAAACTTACTGATATATATAAAGCAAAATTAAAACGAAGAAATACAGATACATACAATATACAGATATATTGTGCCAGAGAAATCACAATAAGTAATATTAGTAATAAAAAATAGTAATCAAGTATTTAATAGTAATAAATATAAATATAAATTAATTAATTAATAAAACCTACGATAACAAACCTCTGTGTATGATCTTTAGATTTTCTTTGAGATAATTGAGCGCCTTTAGAGTCTACAATGAACATAATTACAAATATTAGAAAAAAAAAGTTCATTACATAATTACAACATAATAAAAATATAGTCAAATCACACACGACATTTCATAATTACAAAAAACATTTATTAAGAACTTACACAATTCACTACATAACATAAACGTAATTAAAATATTAGTAAATTATATAATTCATTACATAATTAAAACATAAATACAAATATCAGCAAATTTTAGGACTCATTAAAGTAATAACAATGTAATAACAATACCAATGTTATTAAACATAACCACAAATATTGGCACCAGCAAAACTGCATTCTACTTGATACATTTCATACATTTCTTATGTACATTTTTTGGTTTTACTTTGCACTATAGGATGTATTGCACTTATAACTTAGATTTTGATAATGCTTATTTAATAATATTTATCACACGTTCATTGATGTGATTACTCTGTGAATTTTGTGAAATAAAACATTTATTTTAAATGTTTCTTTTTTCTTCTTACTTTATTCAATCAAAGCCATAATATCACTTATTCTACGGATACTAAACATAACTAACCAAGTTGCTATGCTGATATGCAATGACGTTTTGTGCTCCTACTGAATTTCTAATACATATGCTGCAAGAGCAGAACTAATTTTCTTAAATTAATTTACAAATAAATTCTTTCAGTGAAACATTCCTTCGACAAATGACCCTCCTAAATCTTCAGATTAAAGAATTGGCTATAAGATCACTTTGTATTGTATTAACTGTATAGCAGTTAATCAATTAAACAACACTTATGAGGAGGAAGAGGCATTTACTTACCGCTACGGTGATCTTTCCAAGAATATCTTCAGGAATGCGCTGATGTAGAGTTTCATGTATAAACCTATAGAGTTTGTCCAGGGATAGGGACATTAGTTCCATGCATATCCAACAGTCACCCTACACATACAAGCACACATACATGCAGACGTACAAGTAGGCATACATGTATACAAACATGTACACAAAAGCATATATACATGTTTAAACTTTTAGAAGTTGGGAGAGTGAAAGAGAGCATGCGTAGAGCATACGTACAGCGTAGACTGCTGCTATATCTCTACATAGTTGTCTCTGAATATACGTCAATTACACAAAAATGATGAACAAGCATTCACTGCTTCTACTACTAACATAACATAACAACAATTAGAGAGCGAAAAGTCATCAATGACAACATCGAACAGTATTGAGACAAAATTATGCCTAAGAGCAAAAAGAAGGTCCAAAAACGGTGCAAATTCTAAAATCCAGAAAATCAGCACAAAGTTTATGGGAATTAAAGAAAAGGAGGTTTGGGTTCTGGTCGCAACTCATGAACACTCGATGGAAAAGAGAGATCGAAAAGATAGGTCTTCAACTGCCTATGGAACTGCACATAGGAAAGCAAAGGCCGATGTGATTCAAATGAAGACTTCCGAAGATTGGATGATTGGAATTTACTACTAACATTAGTTTACTATTATAATAACTAATGTTAACCTACGGATGTCGCCCTTGTGTCTAAACAAATATTTCATAACTCTGCAGACTACAATAAATTCCAGATTGAGAAATTCTGACCTTTAAAACTTATCTGCAAGTGCTGCCAATAAAATCCACCTCAGAAAAGTTAGAATTGCTAGAGTAGCTCAGTACATACTCAATTGATATGAAGGAGGCATGGCTTATACTGACCTCTTTGAAGAGAGCGCCATAGAACTTGACGGTGTAGGGCTTATACTGACCTCTTTGAAGAGAGCGCCATACAACTTAACGATGTAGGGTTAATACTGACCTCTTTGAAGAGAGCGCCGTAGAACTTGACGATGTAGGGTTAATACTGACCCCTTTGAAGAGAGCACCATAGAACTTAACGAAGTAGGGTTAATACTGACCTCTTTGAAGACAACTTAACGATGTAGGGTTAATACTGACCTCTTTGAAGACAACTTGGCGATGTAGGGTTAATACTGACCTCGTTAAAGAGGATGCCATAGAACTTAACAATGTAGGGTTAATACTGACCTCGTTAAAGAGGATGCCATAGAACTTAACAATGTAGGGTTAATACTGACCTCTTTGAAGAGAGCGCCGTAGAACTTAACGATGAAGGGGCACTCGTTACTTCTCATCACGACGTCCAGGTCCATTAGAAGCTGCTTCTGCTCCTTCTCGTTCACTGTCGATCTTATACGCTGTATTAATCAATCAATCAATAGATGAATCATTCAATAGCTAAACAAATCAATCATCAAATCAATCAATCAATAATTCAGAAAATTAGTCAATCAATTGTTCGAAGAGAATATAAGGCCAATCAAACAAACAAATAAATAAAGAGAATATAAGGTCAATCTTATGGCTTTTTCTGTAATCAGCTGTTTCTCACAATATACATTAAGATCAACTATTGTAATCATATCAACCAACTCCAGAAGTTTTAATTAGATACTTTTTATAAATTAATACATGTAGATCCCGCAATATTTAACTGACAATCAACAAAAATTAGCCGAGACTAGTCTAACAGTAACAGTAAATTTAAGAATCAGTTTAAAAGTCGGTTAGTAGAGAAATCAGTTTAATGAGTCAGTGAGTTAAGAAATCAGTTTAATGGCCGTATTCACTAGTGAGATAATCAGCAAGCAGCGTAAACATCAACAGTGGCGTAAACTTCCAATTAGTCACAATTTGATATTCTGAAAGATTTACATCGTGGCTTAAAGAGACGCTTAGCTGCGACTCTCTTTTCGGACGTTTACACCGCTGATTTGCTACACCGCCGATTACGAAATAATATTCAAGTTTTGTTTACGAAGTAAGTTGATTGATCGATCAGTCTGAAAGACTGTGCTGTCTTTGACTGAGCACTAGAACTTTTGCTGTTAACCTTGCAGTTAATAACCATGCATTATCCAATAACCACATTTAATAGTGAATACGGATATTTCTGAACAGTAGTTTAATCCACAACAGAAACATTAGTGATCCACTGATCAAGTAAAACAACTGGTAAAGCTAATGTTAACGTCAGTTTCCACACTCGAAAGCGAAGTCAGTGACGGGTGAGCTCAGGATTTGAACACTGCACATACTGATCTGCAGTATTTTACCAACGTAGCCACTGACTCCAGCCGGACAAGGCTAGTTTAGTAAATATGGGTATAAGAGCGAGTGAGTGGAGAAACCTTGACAGCCATGACAGTGTCGCTCTGCTCATGGTACATCTTGTTCACTGTACCATACGCTCCTCTACCGATCTCTCCCTGATCCTGCAGATCTTCTGATGTAAACGGGTATACCTGCCAACAATCAATCCATCAATCAATCAATCCATCAATCAATCAACCAATCCATCAATCAATCAATCATCCAATCAATCAATCAATCAATTAACCAATCCATCGATCAGATGTAAAGACACACACCTACAAACAATCAATCAATAAGATGTAAAGCGACACACCTACAAATAAGTAATCAATCAATCAGATGTAAAAGCACACACCTACAAACAATCAATCAATAAGATGTAAAGCGACACACCTACAAATAATTAATCAATCAATCAGATGTAAAAGCATACACATACACGTAGTCAATGGATCAATCATATGTAAATTGGTATACTTATTATCAATCAGTCAATCAATCAATCTATCAATCAATCCATCAATCAGCAGAAGAAAACGGATATACCTATTATCAATCAGTCTATCAATAAATCAATCATTCTATCAATAGATCAGAAGTAAAGGCAAACATTTATAAGCATCAATCAATCAGATGTAAACAGATATACCAATAATCAATCAGTCAGATGTAGATGAGTATAACTATGATCAATCAATCAATTAGATTTAGAAGGGTATAATTATGATCACTCAATCAATCAATCAATCGATCTGACCCAGATGTAATGAGACTTCTGATATGCAGTTAGACATAAATAGCTACATTTCATTACAAAACATAGACAAAAATTAACCTAAGCTCTAATATTCACAAAATACAGGTAACACATTTTTAAAAAAACCTAAAATCTTTAATTGTTTCTTTTAAAGTAGCCAAAATTACAGAATTTAATCTCAGGGAATAAAAATTACCAAATATAATTACATACAGAGTATGAATGACATTCAAATGTTACCTAAACTATATATAAATTTACACTAAACATTAAAAATCTACAATACAAGCAATATAAAGTTATAAACTTAAGCACCAGCAATGGTCCATCACTATATACTGCTATTCAAATATAACCATAAATGAAGTGAAATGAAAATAATAAAGTAAAATTATAACAAATTATCAATTTCAGGACTAAGATCAGACAAACCTTTTCAGGAGAGATCTGTAGCAGCCCTGAGTTATCACGCTTGTGACTGCGAAGTCTTTCGCTGAAAATAAAGATATACAAATCATCATCATCTTCTTCCCTAGAATCCCAGTTAAAAAGGGTCGGGATACGAATATACCTTATCCAATCCTCTCCGTCCCACACCAATCTAAATAAGCCCATACCATTCTATTTGTTTAAATTTTTGTAGGAATTTCTGGCGCCTTTGCACTCACCAAATGCCCTTTCTGACTTCGGTTTGTATATAATTTTTATGGCGACTTTTATGACACTTGCAGTACATGGTTGGTCTGTTCTTCAAGCAACTGGACACAACAAGGGGAAAATTGATAAATACAAAAAAATAGATAGATCAGAAATGTAGAAGGACAAAAATGAATTATGCAACTATAGTTACACGTGAAAGATTCGAAAGCTACGGCAGTAATTGCTGGTGACTGGCTGGTGGAAGAGTTGTTAGCAAGCTTGCCTGATACGTAAGAGATCTAGGGTTCAATTCCTTCCTGTGTCATTTATTTAAAAAGCTAATATTAACAACAGTTTCTTCACTCGAAAGCGATGTCAGTCACGGGCGAGCCCAGGATTTGAACCACACACATACTGAGCCACAGTTGAATATCTTACCCACATCACCATTGGCTCCAGCCAGTGGCGATGTCGCAGAATTGCATTCAAAACAGACGTTAAACTTAGCTTTACAGTTTTTAGTCTAGCCCTTTAAACTTAACATCAACTAATTATAGTGACAGCTTTATTCTCAGGACTTTGCTTTAAATATCTTAATTAAATATTGCTCCCAAAGTTTCTTTGGAGAATTTTCTTGGCCTTCCCAGGCATCTACATGTCTCTCCTTACATGTCTCTCTCTCTCTTAGTACACTGCCTACTGGCAGGTCCACGGTATATAACGCCTCCACTCATCTCTATCTTCCATTTTCCTCTTCATGTTCACACAAGAGTGGATTTTTAAATCATCAGTAACATTCCTTTGATATACTATTATTCTTGGGCGATATGCTTATGATGAAGTGGGACTCCTACACCTTCCTTTAGCATCTACATGTAAGTTAGTATAAATGATCCTTTCCGTAAGAGTGTGGCATATTAGCTCGCATAAAACAGTAGCCTATTTTGATTGAAATGCTATTGTAAATTTTCTTGTGCACAATATTAAATCTTAACTTTTAACAATTGTATTTTTACAATAGATACCTTAAGCCTGTGACTTGATAACGTATGTTAGTTAATGCACTGTGATGTATACTTCAAAACTAGGTTTGCACATGATTAAAATCGACACAAACATATGTTTGAAACCCCTAGTGGCATACACCCCTACATCACAAATCAACACTAATATTTGAGTGAGACAACCCCTACATCACAAATCAACACTAACATTTGAGTGAGACAACCCCTACATCACAAATCAACACTAACATTTGAGTGAGACAACCCCTACATCACAAATCAACAGTAACATTGAGTGAGACAACCCCTACATCACAAATCAACACTAACATTTGAGTGAGACAACCCCTACATCACAAATCAACACTAACATTTCTGTGAGGCAGCCCCTATATCACAAATCAACACTAATATTTGTGTTTGACAACCCTTACATCACAAATCAACACTAACATTTGTGAGAGGCAGCCCCTATATCACAAATCAATGCTAACATTTGTGTGAGGCAACCCCTATATCACAAGTCAACACTAACATTTGTGTGAGGCAACCCCTCGTGGTAAATACACTGCTACATCACAAATCAACACTAGCATTTGTGTGAGACAACCCCTACATCACACATCAACACTAACATTTGTGTGAGACAGCCCCTCGTGGCCAGTATTCCCCCAGGCGGGGGCTGGGCAGCCCCAGCTGCAGAGGGGGAAGACCCCGTAGATCTGGGGGGCAGAGGTGGGGCAACGGTAGGGGAGGTAGAATGACCCCCGGAGGAAGAAGAAGATGGAGGAGAAACAGGAAATGGCGGATACTGAGGCGATGAAGGTTGAGCGGGATGAGAGCTGCTTGCAGCGGAAAAATCCAGCTGAAAATTTTTCCTACTAATGGATTTGCCTGGAGGAGGGAGTGGCCCTGAAATTAAAAAAACAGATTAGTTACAATTTCAATTAATTATCAATTTAATATGTCCAGTTTTAATCTAATACATCTTTGGTAAACTATCATAATTATTAAATTAATAACTTATCAAGCAGTTGCATTACAAATTTACTATTTACATGACAATAATTATCAAAATATTGCAACATCAATTATTATTGTTTACAATGGCGTAGTAATGGCGTTTCACTGGTATGAAAACAGAGAGCCAACATGTTATAAGTGACTTGAAGCGTTTAACAGTAGCAGATCATCTGATAAATCAACGACATAGCAACTGCATAACAAGTCAGTCTAAAAGAAGATCTACATTTTTACATTTCAGCTTAGTTAAATACAATTGATAAAATCAAGGACTGTCCAAGCAGCTTTGTAATTACAAAAGTGTAGGACCGAGAATTTAGGCATTTAAGTTGCGATTAGCACTGGGTCGCCTAAAGTCTATTACAGCTTCTTAAATATATGAAATGAAGCCATACTGCTCAATTTCTTAATATATTTATCGGACAGCAAAGTACACTCCAGACCAATTCTCAGAAAAGTCTTTACTGTACTAGGTACCTCTCTCTCTTAGTACACTGCCTATTGGCAGGTACTTGGTATATACATGGAATATCAACAAAATGCAAAGAATTTAACTAACCTGGCCTAGAAGGAGGTTTGCCAGATCCTAGTGGACCTACAAAATATTGAAACAAATATTTTGTACAACAGTATTAAAACGAATATTTATGACAACAAGACATCAAAAGCTAAATATATTGATCTTAATGCAGCTACAGCATTTAGAATATTCCATAGGGTACTTATCCTTCAATACTGAAACAATATTAATATTGCAATTAACATTGACATTCACATGTATTACAAAGAATATTGTGTGTATAAGAATGTGTATTACTTTTACAAGGAGTACAGGAAATCAACTCATAACAAATTAATTTAACTTTTCGACTAGATTTTTCTATATTACATAAAAGTTATCAAAATTTCTTTTAGTTGCTTCTACATTAGTTTTATTCTTTTTAAAAATGAAATTTATGCTTCTAGATTCACTATGGCTCCCTATTTAGGTATATATATTTCCCAGAATTCATATAACTTATAAGTGAACTGTATAGAGTTCTCAATTCTTGATGCTTCAAGTAAATTCTACAATGGCATACTATAAAATGATTCACAGACATTTGTTACTAACAAAATTTGTAAGCAGCTCAATGCACTCTCAATTTAAAATGAATGACAGAGACAATTTCGAGTTAATAGAGCCAATAAACTTAAGTATTATAATTATACTAAATAGAATTTTCTGTTAAATATAGTCAAAGTTAAATTAATAGGCTAACAAAAGAACAAGATTTCAATTACCGCCAAAGTTCTGCGGGAACCCACCGGAAGACATTTTGACTCTAATTTATCTGTACTGGTAGGAACACGGTGAAGTTCTGATCAAACAGAATTGTTAGAGAACCAGAAACTGAAAATTTAACCAAATAATTTTATTAAAAAATTTAATTTAATTATTAAATGTTTAATTTTATTACAAAAAATAATTATAAATGCTTTAAAAATATTTTCTGACAGCATTCAGAGCAACAAAGAGACTCACTTGGAAACTAACTACTATAATTAAGTCTCCAATTTCTTCCCTTGCATATTTACATATACTAATTTCTTTATTGTATAATTAGGCGTAAGAAAATTTATCACAGGAAAAATATATCTTTAGATACTATTTAATACTCTTACCAATATATACTTGTAATTCAAGTACAGATATACAGGAAGAGTAGAAAAAAAGATAACACCTGCAAAAAGTTTGAATGTCTCACGCTATAGTTAATATTTTCAAAGCAAACTTTTACTAATTACTAAGGGACTAATCGTTGACGGGGTGGCCAATTTTCATCCATTTTAATCGATGGATTGGCCAGATATACAAGTTTCAGCAGAGCAACCCCCCATTTTTTACCTAAAAATGGCGTTTGCTACAACGGTAACGGTATTTGCACTTCATTGGCAAAAAGGAATAGGTGAACCCTCAATTTTACATCAATACTTTACTTTCCGAGCTGTTTGATGATTGCTATGCTCTTCTACCAAATGGTTTCATCTTTCAGTAGGATGATGCTCCGACTCGTGCATCTCGCCATACACATGAATGGATCAGCGAGAGAAATCTGCATTTCATTATGAAGAGTGAATGGCCTCCAAACTCTCCCGATCAAAATCCTCTGGATTACCATGTCATGCTTTCCATGGAAGAAGGGACTATCGGTTAAAAGTCGATAAAATAATAATGAAGTTTAATTGTGCACCTAGCTTCAAACTAGAGATGTCTTCAGAATAAATGTAAATTAAGATCATAGAAGGCAAAACAATTAATATTTATTTCATTACAGAATACTTTCAACATGAGATTAAAATGAACTATCTAAGAGAGATGTCGGTCATGGCACTATTAAAAATATAGTAAAATGTTGCAAAATATAATAGAAGTCTTTAGATTACTTTAGTAAACATTTCTTACATTATAATACAATTTTATCTTTATTTGTATATTTTCATTTCTATTTTTATAGCTTAATATAAAATATTCAGCCATAATATATTAATAATATGCGAAATTGTCCACAAAGACTAATTAATTATAAGATTAATTAAATTACAGATTAATTAATTATATAATTTTTTGTAAAATTATAAAATCGTGTATCCACGGAATGATTTAATTAAATTGGCCTACACAAATATAACAAAATTAAAACAAGCAATAGAGTTTTTGACCAACAGAATATTGGCAGAAACATTACGGCAAATGCTATACATTGAAATTAAGTAAAGCATTTTAATAAATTAAAATATGAGTTATGTAAATACAATAATATATAACACAGAAAATTGTCTCAGAGAGTAAAATTTGTTTACCTTTAAAGTAAGATATTGAAGACCTAAATATTATTAATACTGACACAGACTTAAATTCTTCGACATACTGGACCGGTGTAATGGATAACTTGGCTGTTGTTGGGTTTCAGAAGTGAGTTAAGAAAATATTTATTAATGTAGATAAACAATTTCTCAAATACCATAATATCGCTTCCAACAGTGCTACCACCACATTCTAAACGCCAGTCATTAGGTACGAAACTGATTCGACAGCAATAACAGTAAATTTCATTAGATTTAAACTTTAAAGTAGAGATTTTAATAATGTTACTAATAATTAGGGTATTTTAGGTGATTCAAAGACACACTCATATGTGGAAATGAAGAGGAAGACGGAAGACAGAGAAGAGTGGAGGCGTTATATACCATGGACCTGCCAGTTGGTAATGCACTAAGAGAGAGAATACTAATAACAGCACACTGGATCGGGATGCCAATCTAATCCTTTCTCTCCATGATGATTGGTAATCGTTGCCTTTTCGTTGCCTTTTGATGGCGAATCAATTGCAGCCGGCGCAAGATAGCATAATCGATAGGCCTAATATCACTTCACTGTAATATGTTTTTAACAGAGTAAATATCCTCCTTTTCTTTAATTCCCTCTATATTTTGACCGATTTTCTGAATTTTGAAATTTGCACCGTTTTTAGACTTAAGTTTTGATCGCGGGCTATATGATTTTTCAATTTTTGCTCGGTGTTGTCATGGACGACAGTAGCACTCTAATTGTTGTTTTGTTATTTTTAACTTAATTTTGCTGGTAAAGCTGTACCCAAGCTGTCCCTAATTGCCATTGCTCTTCTGCAATTTAAAATCAGAGTTTGTGTAATTATAATCTCTCCCCTAGATCGTGCAGTAGCTAGGCTACTGTATAAATAAATTAAATTTTGGTTCGGTTTATTTTGTTTGACTCAGTTAGTCACTGGTAGGGAGAAACTCAGGGTTCTGGATTCGTAAGAAAACCTGACCAATTAAATAACTCTGATTGAAAACTGCAATTGTTATTGTTAAACATATATGTTAATTGTATAGACAAAGCTTGGTTTGAGGCTGACTAAGGCATGGGATGATGGAATATTTGACAACAAATTCGGTTGAGATGAAAATGAAGGCTGGGGAAATATTGTTTTGAAGAGTTATAAGCCATATGGACCTGCCTATGGGCTGTGCACTAAGAGAGAGAGAGAGAGAGAGAGAGAGAGAGAGAGAGAGAGAGAGAGAGAGAGATCGAATAGAGTACCTGTCAAGGTAGGAGTAGAGATAATACTAACTATTACAATATACTCCACAATGACCTTTGTACTTTACTAGCACAGGGCAAGTTTCTTACCCTGCAGGCCTATTGTTCCGTGCCTGGGTCTGTGGCTGGAGGGAACACGAGTGTTTGGACTTGGACAGTTGGCCTCAAGCGAGGAGCTTGGAGATTATTGTTGATAAATTTTAGTTTAAGATTTAAGATAAATATTATTAGACTTTATATTTTTCGCTAGTGACTATTTGGTTACAGTGTACATTTGTCTTGACTCGGTATCGATCCACATGAGACAGTAAGGTTATATCTGGTTGTATGGATTAAAGTTTCACATGTTGTATGTTAAGAAAGGCCTAGGAAGGGTTAGATTCATTTAGAAGGGGAAAGTCCTATGAATAGGCAACCCCTGAGTTGTGCGTATTGTGGTTTATTAGAAACTGCCAGTGAAGATAACCGGACGGTAAACGGCCATAGGGAACTGAGAGTTCTAGGGTCGTGCGTTGTTGATAGCTTTTTCGAGAAGGCCAGAAGTTGAGTTGGGGATTTTGAACTCATGGAAGTTGTGATAGACTTGTGTAATTTCGTTAAGAGAGGATTCTAGGGTTTGATGTTATAGTCATTAGGTATATTCTTATGGAAGAAATGAGGACGTTGAATAGGAATTAGTTTGCCTTGATGTCCTTGTGAGATAGTATTTGGTGACAAGTGTTGCGATTTTTCCATAACTAAGTACTTCTCAATCTTTTTGTAGTCTGGTATTTAATTAGTAGTATTTTCGGTTCTTTCATTGTAGTTAGTATATTAATAAGTTATTTTAAACTCTATTATTAATATTTGATTATTAGATTTAATTCCGTTATTTGTCATATAAGGACGATTTTCAGTTTCTTGTAATATATTATTTTCTTATATTGTGTTTGAGTAAAATAAAATATAATTGAAGTGAACTAAATACACTTCATTTATAATACATTACCTACGTGTCTGTTATAATTTAACTGTAATTAGAAATTACAAATGGAAAGTAGTTATCTACTATTATAGATCATTAACTTTAAGTTTAGAGTTTTAGAATTTATGAACCTGGTCCAGGCTAGGGTTCACCCTTAGAACCCTTCCCTGACAGTACCAGTAACTGCAGTACATGTACATGTACATGTATATGGAGCTTGAGAGATATTAAAGACTACTATCGCTTTCGCTCAAATATAGGCTACCCATAGAGTGGGCCTATTCAAACAAATACACCCATAATTTCAACAGTAACTAATACACTAATACATTCATTTATAACTTCAATAATAATGACATTAGCTATTACATAATTCGGCAGTTTTGGAAAAACATCCGACAAAATTCTTCACCGAATTTTCGCTTAAAGACAGTGTCGATTATGTTTTTAAGATCTTGTCAATTGTTTCAAGTATCGGCTGACTTTCCGTATCTTTCAGTAGTAGCTACTATTCAGCTACACAGGTGATATAACATTAGCTCTCGAGAGGCTAGACTCGCCTGTGGCTGTTTTTTCTATATGCTAATCTTACACTGTGTACTCTGTTGCTATACGATTGAAGGATAAATGCGTATGTACATATTAGTTTTACTTATATTTCTACTTTATTTTATATATAATCTTATTCTTATAATTTCGCTCAAGCTATTTCACTCGGATTCTACATATTTATAGTTTTTGAATACTACATTTAATACTAACAATAGCCTAGCCAAGACAAACTGATAATTAGATACTAAACGCGTACGATATCGACATGTAACTATTAATCAACTTCCTCATTAATTTTAAAGGCTAACAGTTACTGTAGATTGCTGCCTAGATATGGTTTGTGCAAGTAGGCCTACTGTAAACGTGCTGAGGAAATCGAAAATCTCTTGTTGAAGTTTTAGTAAACCTTTAATGGGAAACATTTAATTTCCCCGATAAAGAATTAATCGCTTTAAAAAGAAAAAAGATTAATAATTAGTCCAAGTGGTCGACATTGAAATAAAATCGAGTTTAGCTTAAATTTCATCATTGAAAGAAGTCAGTAGTGGTCATGTCAAAGTCTGAATATAATCTACAACCAATAAATAGGTATCTTATAGGGAGCTAAATGACTGACGAGTCATATAGGCCACTGCAGAGCTGTGTAATATTTAAATCATTTGCAATGATTTAAATATCGATTATAGCAACCATTTACACTGTACAGATGTTTTACAGTGGCGAAGTCGGAAAGATACTCGACCGCGGATCAGTTGATGCGGGTTCAAATCCTGGGCTCGCCCGTCACTGACATCGCTTTCGAGTGAGGAAACTGACGTTAACCTTAGCTTTAGCTTTTTTTACTTGATGTCTATCACATGTACATTAGCTTTAATTTCGTAATGTTACGTTAGCCTTCTTTGAATCTTTCAGAAAATTTTACTGAAAAATGGGACAAATCTAATTTTTAAAACGGCCCTTAAAATATTGCAAATGGCATATTACGTTCTTAAATAGGGCACGGAAATTTTCGGTCGGTGAAAAATTTGTTCACAATTTTTCTTTTCTTTTCCCTAAGAAACATTGTAACTTTTTTGTCGTATAGCTGTTTCTTGAGTTAATTTTGTGACGACTTGGGGAAAGAGCTGGGATAGGCAAGAAGCCTCTACTGGAGGGCAGATCCACCGACTGGGGGAGCATAGGTCTAATTGCATTCCCCAAGTTAGCAAGTTGAAAGAAAAAACTTAGCAGCCTTTCATTCTAAATCAGATTCGCATGATTATGAATTTGATTTCACAATCTGTGAATTTAATTCGGTTGAGTCACATTCGTATGCATGGACTCGTGGGAAATACAACTATAGCTATTTACAAGTTGGCTCAAATATTTTTTTCTAGTGGAACTAGGCCTATTCATCATTAATCAATTTCGTAAATTCATTCTGATATTTCGCTTAATCTAATTATTTTGTCACAATGCAGGTGCGTGAATTTTCAATCAAGGTTCAGATTTAAGCTTCTAGTTCGTAATACTTGTAGTACGAACTAGTAAAAATATTAAATAATAATACATAATAATAAATAAATATAATAGTAATAAATAGTATTACGAGCAAGTATTTGGTCTAATAATGTCGGAGGCCGAAGCTTCTGGATTCGAGTCCAGACTGAGACGGGAAATCAGTGACATCACTGAGTGTCCTATTTGCTTGGCTACTCTACAAGATCACCGAAGTCTTCCATGCCAGCACAGCTTCTGCTTCAAATGTCTGACTCTCTATGGCTCGAAGACTCAGACGAGCGACGTCCTGAACTGTCCTGTCTGCCGGAATTCCTGCAAGCTTCCTGATGGCGGATTACAATCTCTTCCGGTTAGCCATTTCATCAACAAGCTAATCGAAGTATATAGCGTGAAGGCAGAAGAATCTTCTGAAATCTGGTGTGATCTGTGTTTGAGCATTGACTCCAAAGAGCAGGCGGTTGGTTACTGCGTGGAATGTCGTGAACACCTGTGCGCAGCTTGTCTAAAGAGACACGGAGTTCAGAAGTTTCTTAAGTCTCACAAGACGGTCGGTTTGGAGGAAAAACCGGACAGAACTGAGCTGATGAAGATGTCTGCGAGCCAGTGTTCTCAACACTTGGGAGAAATTGTCAAGTTGTACTGCAGTGACTGTAAGAAGACATCCTGTGTGATTTGTTATGTTTCTGATCACAAAGAACACAGATGCACTGATATCAATAAAGCAGCCGTTGAGCTGACGCAGAGAATTGACAGCGACTTCATAAAAATTAAACAATATAAAGCTGACACCACAGAAATAGCTAAACAAATAAAAATATCAATGGATGATTTAGGCAGTAAAGCAATAGATATGAGTGACATATTATCTTCTAAATACAATGAAGCTAAAAGACGGCTTGATCTCAGTTTTCAACAGGCAACAGAAACGGCAAAGGAAATCGAGCAGAAGAGAAGGAAAGAGTTGGAGATGCTCTTGGAAGAGACAGAGTATGAAATCGCTGCCGTGAATGGCCTGTGTAATCTCTGGGAAGAACTAAAGGACAAAGGAACCCCAGCTGACATTTCTGAATCTGCCTCGAACTTCAGTGAAAGAACTGAGGAATTATTGTCCAGACACGAGGAGACTGTTTCCTCGAGAAATATTCAAAGTAAGAAAGAATATTTTAAATTCAGTTTCCGTCCTACAGAATTACCAACGGGAAATATCCTGGGTGATATAACTGAGGACTCGGGAATAAATGAGAAATTATGTCCAGGTATATATTTTATAGAGGCCCCTAGTTTTTAATTTTCTGCACATAATAAAAGCTTTTACATATTTAATTTATTATTGACAATAAGGTATCTGATATAGTTCATATTTTCTCTTCATGTATAATAATGACTAATACATAATTAATTTAACATTGAAAATCATAGTCATATAGAAGTTTCTATACTTATATAAATAAATATATTTTGTTATTTTTGCACACGATGTTTTCAAACAATTTTATTTTACATGTATACTTTTCAGTTACAGCATCACTTGACAATTTTCAGTTGGATAATTTTTAATTGTTGTGACGTTGATCACAAAACGTCTAGAAGGCTTTGGTTATGTCTATTCTATAGAGTGGTAGAAAATTGAATGCTCAACGTAAAAATATGTGACTTTTTACGAAAGCTTAGTTAGGCCTACTTTATAGAGTGAGACAAAATGAATGCGTACTGCGGAAAATGGCACAGTCTTTTTACTTCATCATATATTATCATCATTATCTTCATCATCAGTTCCTTGCGTTCTGAAGAGAATATTGAGCGGCAACATTCCTCCATTCATCATCTTTCTTGTTGCCGTTTCTGTAGCATGGTTTGTTTCCGGTGTGGGGAGCTAACCCCACGACCAACCCTCCTCCTTCATCCAGGCTTGGGACTGGCACTGGGGACCCAGTGGCGGAGTATTTTTACTTAGTATGCTTAAACGTCAGATTAGAGTGTATATAAATACGTATAGTGTGTATATTTGCGTATAGCGTATAATATGTGTGTATAAAATTAAATAAGTATTTTGTAATTCGCAGATTGGAAGGCGTTACTGTCAACAGCAGAAATCAAAGTACAAAGTCAACAAAGTCAACTTGCAATTGTCGGCCTTGCCATTCATGACAACGTTCTCTTTTTGATATGCCATAATAGTTCTTACATTTTAATGTACAATCTTGCAGATCTCAGTTCTTTCTCTGGAACCATTGACATCCCAAACACTGGACCAACTGTGGACATAGCTTGCTGCAGCTTTAATCGGGTTCTATATTTTACTAAGCAGAGCAATATTGGGTCGGGAGCTGTATATCGAATTGATATGAAAGGCAACTGGTTAGATAAATCAAGCCCATCTCAAAGTCAATTTGGGGTTTTTTCTTTTGGTGGCATTCCTAATTCAAACGCTCCAATTTGGAAAGTTCGAGAAACGTCCCTCCTGAGCTGGACTTTAGAACATGGTCAACCCGTTGGACTATCAATAAACAAAAATTATAATATATTGATTAGTTCCGTTCCGAATAAGCAAAATGGTAATTTCAATCAAAATATCCCATTTGAAGCAAGGATGGACGCATTTGCACAACCACATGGAGCCGTGCCTGTTGCAACAGAAAGCTGGATACTGGAATACACCGTGACAGGTGTTCAGCTGAGAAGCGTACAACTAAATGGACACATCCACCATGCTGTAGAGCTGCCCAATGATACCTACTTCGTATGCTTATCTAACCCTGCTCTCACTGTAAGCATTTTTGATAGAAATGGGAGAACGATATCAAACGTCCAGCTTAAAGTGAACGTTCAGCAAGCGCCAGCATTTTTTGGAGCAAGTCAAACAATTCCCCAGAATTGCTCGCCGCACATTGCTTTAGATCAACAAAAAAACATACTTCTTCTCGATCCACGTCAAAATAAGTTTTATATATTGAACGCTGGGCAAGATTGTGACACACCTGTGGAGAGCTTTCAGAATTGTTATGTGAGGACACCGGTTTCCACAGAAACACAGAAACACAGAAACAAACATAGCTTCGGAAGTTATCTTCACCAGTACAATAAAACTTGCTTTTGTTGGGATGCAGATAAGAAACGTCTATTTGTAGGAACTATAAATGGTTTTGTTCTAGCGCTACAGACCTCCAGCCAATGATGAGAATTTAACTTATATTCTACTCCAACAATTCTACTGTTATGATGCCTTCTGCAAAAAACATTGGAAAAGTTTCAATTTTAATTTTCTTTCTGACAAAGAGATTGTCTAGAGTCCAGAGTAGATATGCTGGAAGATCACAGTGCTTATTGACAGTTATTGCAAATAGACTTACCAGTGGCGGATCCAGGGAGGCCCCGGTGGCCCACCTTTAGGCCCGCCGAAAACAATTTAACTATATTTTCGTTGTCTTATGCCAATTTCTATGTATAAATATATAAGAGCAGTGGCTTGGGAGGGGGGTTGAGGGAACTCAGTTCCACTAGATAGAACTTTTTCAAATATGGGCCCGACTAGGGGCCCATATTTTGGTAGCCTAGGAGCCATGTATAATGGAGGGGGGTGGATCCGAAAAATGTTGACCGTTTGACTAGCTCTTACTTTTTACTTTAACCACTGTATACGAGGGAAAATGGTGTAAGTATAAAACGTGAACTCTGTCCAGGGGCAGTGGTGCAAACAGCCTTGGCTGGAAACCCTACCGCCAAAATTAGTTCACTTTTGCAATTCGTCTAGATTCGAAGAGTTTCTTCTGAGGTGAAAAATTAACCTATTTTTTTCCAAAAAAGTGCAATTTATTAGGCATTTTAGGTTTTCCCGTGACTTTAGTACGGCTATGAGAGGGGGTAATAGTTAATTAATTATAGGTAAGGGAATACACTCACTCTATCAGCCGAGCGCAGTAGTGAAAAAATTGTGAGCCCTCCACAGCTTTTTTCTGGATGCGTCACATATCCCAGAAAAGGCGGGGCGTAAGAAAAAGGTGTGTTCACTGTCAAAAAACAAAAAAGAATTCGGGTCTACCCTTCAAAAATTCCTGGATCCGCCACAGAGACATACGATTATCGACTTATCAAATATCAATAGGTGACCTATTATATAGCTTCAGAATCCCAAAACCTGATAAATTTTGATATTCTTGTTAGTTGCCGAAAAATGGTTGTTCTAAATATCTACATGGTACAGATAGACAGTTGATAAATGTATCAAGAAATAGGAAGAGGAGTTGGATAAGACATACATTCTAAAACAGTAACCACGCATCATAGTGAAATGATCAACTATGTTGATATCTATCACTTTCAATACCACATATTTAAGCTAAACCGTGAGGCAATTAAGACCATTTTCCGTATAACCAGTCCAGTGAATGTCCGAGATTTTACTCTCAGATCAGCGCAGCTGGGATTCGAACCCACGAGGGTTCAATTCACCTCAGGATCTATCATTTAAAACTTCATGACGTTACCCCTACGCTATTGAGACATTCTAAGAGGGGACGGTCTACTAAAAGTATTCATAAAAGGCACAATGGAATGAAAGAAGTAGAGGAAGACCGAGATTAGGAATATTAGATGAATTAAAGATACACGCATGTAAAAGAAAGCTAATGTTAACGTCAGTTTCAAAACTCGAAAACTATGCCAGTGACGGGCGAGCCCAGGATTTGGACTCCGCAACTACTTATCCGCGGTCGAATATCTTACCAACATCGCCACTGACTCCAGCCAGTGGATATGTGGACATGGAAAGGAAAGCGGGAGACAGAAGAGTTGAGGAGTTGAATTTTGAATTGAATCATTTTTATTTCACTACGGTAAAATCAAGCACAAGAAATACACCGAGATAGAAAAGTAAACACGAATTAAAGTGAAATGATCAACTATGTTGATATCTATTACTTTTTAATACCACATATTTAAACCGCTGCGCAATTTATTGTCCATTTTACGTATAGGCTAACCAGTACAGTGAATGTCCGAGATTTTACTCTCAGATCAGCGCGGCTGAGATAAACATTATAAAGTGCAAAATGATACAAGGCCACGAAAACACTAACAATTGTCATGAACACATATAGCCTAAATAAATCACATAAAGCCGTTAAAATGTAATAGTTAATCAAGACATTCAATCTAAGGATATTGTTACAGGTTCAAAACAGTCCTGCACAGTAATATGAAAGCATATATCTTAATCCATGAAACCAATTTACGAATATAATTTAAAAACACTAGCATATACAAAAGCCGAGATTAGGTATATGTTAGATGATTTAAAGACCCACGCATATGTGGAAATGAAGAGGAAGGCGGAAGACGGAAGACGGAGAAGAGTGGAGGCGTTATGTACCATGGACCTGCCAGTAGGCAGTGCACTAAGAGAGTGAGCATTTACAAAAGCATATATTACTAATTACTTTCGATTTTATTCTGTAACTAATGAGTAATCAAATTGAAATGAGCAAGCATTACAAAGCATACCCAGAAATCTAGAAATATATACTTCAGTCATTTTTTGTACTGGAACTAAAAATGAAAAACTTAAAAACTGCAAAATCTTGCCGTTGGCTTTCAAAATATATGACATAGTTTGCTAAAATAACACTATCATGTATGAAGTTTCAATATCCGCATATCCTGGAAGAAAAGAATTACTAGTTATATGCCATGGACCGGCCAGTAGGCGTGCACTTATATAGAATAATATAGTGCTATTTCAAAATATCATTAATTAGATGCAGGGGCGGATCCAGGAATTTTTAAAGGGGGGGCTCGAAATTTTTTTTTGAGAGAACAAATTTTTTTGCTTACTCCCCCCTTCCCACCCTTTCTTAGGGACATGTGACGCAACCAGAAAAAATGCTGTGGGAGGGCAAACATTTTTCACTACTGCGCTCGGTTCATAGAGTGAATGTATCCCCGTATCTTACCCCCCCCCCCCCCACTCATACACGTGCTAAAGTGAGAAGAAAACCTAAAATGCCTAATTCCTACATTTGTTTTGCAAAAATTTATGGTTCATTTTTTCACCTCTGAAGAAACTCGGCTGATCTGGACGAATTGCAAAAGTGACCTAATTTTGGCCGTAGGTTCTTAAGCCTTTCTCAGTCAAGGCTGTTTGCACCACTGCTTCGGGACAGAGTTCAAATTCTCGACTTACACCTTCCTTTCCTCGTATAGGCTTACAGTGGCTAATGTGAACATTGAGAACAATCGAAACCATCAAAATTTTTCGGGCCCCCTTCCATTATACATGGCTCCTAGTATACCAAATATGGGCCCATATTTGAGCTATTGAAACTGAGTTCCCTCTCGTACCCCCCCCCCCCCCCCCCCCCAACCACTGCCATCACAAACATACTGACACATATAAATTGCTATAGAAACAATTAAAAATAGTTTAATATTTTTTGTCGCCGGGCCTAAGGGGGGGGGGCGGGCCCCCTGTCCCCCTCTGGATCCGCAACTGCACACATACATGCGTACACTCACAAACACATACACACATTCATATATAGATACATACACTCATATACTTACAAATATATCCATATACATGTATATCCATACATTCCTTATATACATGTATATATATATATATATATATATATATATATATATATATACATGTATATACACATATACACACATATACATGCACAAATATATATATATATATATATATATATATATATACATACACATATACATATATACATATACAAACATATATATATATATATATACATATACAAACATATATATATATATATATATATATATATATACGTATATATATTCACACTTACACATACACCTATATACATACACATAGAATACACTCACTTGCATATACACACATCAACCTACATACAGACAAAAATATGCATGCATGCATATAACTACATTCTAGGCATATCAACCATTTGCAAAAAGTAGATATGCATTACAATCCATACACGCATACCTGCACAAACATACATAGACATGCACATCTATGCACACACATACGCACACCTACGCATATATACACATACAAGCCTTAGCCACAATCGTGAATACCTAGAAACCAAATACCCTCATATGGTGTGCAACTAATCAGCCTGCCTATCTACACGAAACAAAACACAAATTTATCAATTTATTGTATTTCTTTCCAATACTTATCTAGCCTATTCTTAAAAGCATTCACTGTCTCCGCCTCTACTACATGTTGTTGAAAGTGTCAAGGAATGCATTCCATGACCTCCCTGTAGCGCTGCAGAGCAACACAAAAGCGATGCCAGAAAAAAGATTATTGCAGAGATCGCCAGTAGGCCTAACAGCAAGAGAGACCTGTTGAAGGGACTATCTCAATGGTAAGAAGACACATTCACAAGTATGTTATCTTCAAAGCTATTCACGGTACTTCACAAGTGTCCTGCTAGCGTCTGCTTCAAAAGCCGAGACAGAAACCGCTTGGTTCAGCTCTTGTGCAATATATATTTTGCTTCAGCCAATGTTTGTGGTACCAAATACTCGCGTGTTACTTCTATTTTTATGTCTATCATTTGTACTGGTCAAGATTAGACTGCTACATTCATCCATGACAATATCGAGCACTAGTTAAAAATCCAATCCGATGTACAAAAATGACGTCCAAATCCTTGCAAATTTGGAAATCAGAAAACAAGTCTAGAGATATCTAAAGAGCCAATCATGTGTAAGACGGCTTCATTAACTCTAGCCATCACCATCCCTGGACAGAAAGTTGTATGTCTCACTTAACTAAAGTGAAACAACCTCCTGCTAATCGGTCTTCTAAACTGTTACTCTTGTGAGACCTAGCTTATCTTCGCGCTCCAAGCTATCCAATCGTTCTTTCCAGAATGCTGCGCCGCAGATCTGGAATTCTATTCTATCCAATCTTCGGAAGTCTTCGTTTGAATCACATCGGTCTTTCTTTCCTATGAGCAGTTGACGACCTACCTTTTCATCTCTGTTGTCCATCCAGTGTCCACGAGTTGTGATCAGCATATAAATCTCCCCTTCCTATAATTAGTTTTATTTTCGTTATAATTCCTTCCATCTGTTGAGACTGGTTTCCTTTATTTATTTTGAAATTTGCTCACAGATTAGGGTTTGTCTCAATAGTGCTCGATATTGTCATGGACGATAGTATGACTTCAATCGTTGTTGTAGTCGATGCGTGTATATATATATATATATATATATATATATATATATATACATATGCAAAGCTGGTAAAGCTAAGGTTAACGTCAGTTTCCTCACACGAAAGCGATGTCAGTGACGGGCGAGCCCAAGATTTGAACCCCGCACCTACTGTTCCGCGGTCGAGTATCTTACCGACTTCGCCACTGACTCCAGCCAAACGGCATATATAGCTAGGCCTCTAAGAAAAAATTGAAATATTAACTTAGGCCCAGTGAAATAATTATTTTTTTTAATTTAATTTTTATTTGAAATTAAACTTTCAGTCCGATATTTATCAAATATAAATAATTAATGATAACTGGAAATGACAATAACTTACTTTCAGTGATTCGTCGACCAAAATAATCCACCAGAAACTTTGCTCTTGCTGGTTCTACTTTTATCTGACCAGAAAGAAATCAGTTGAAAAAACCCATGATAAACAAGGGTCTGTGTAAAGTGGAACTAGTTTAATTGTTAAATTATCGTTTTGTAAGTAGGCCTATGTAGGTGGTTGTGGATGAGTGTGGCTGCAAGTTCACTTGTATAATCGTAGTCTACTTGTAGGTCAGTGTTGTGGCAGTCCAAAAGTTTGATAGGTCCTTGTGGACTTGGGGACACATAGTCAAGTCACAGGTTAGACGTCTGACTTCCGGAATGATGCAGAATTAGTGCACAGACTGGATTGTCAACTTCTAATCTGGAACATCTAAAAATTAGTACTCATCAGACGCGTCATCTTGTGTCTGGAACTTAATCAAAACACTGGCTAGACTCTCAACTTCCTGTCTGAAAACACATTCTAGACAGTTTTATGAAGAATCGAATCACTGGAACATATAAAAATTAGGACTCATTAGACGGATCACCTTGTGTCTGGAACATAATCAAGACACTGGGTAGACTCTCAAATTCCTGTGTGAAAACACATCCTAGACAGTTAATTCCGGACTTTTAAAAAGAATCGAAGCACTGAGTGACCTCTTATCTACTCAGCTATTTCCGGTTAATTACCAGACAGTCAGAAATTAAATTAAGCATCACATGACTCGAGATCACCGGTCAGCTAACCGATGGTCAGTGTAGGGTAATTAGTCCAGAATGTTGTTTTTATCATAGCCTCGTGTGCCTATATAATGGTTGCATAGGCCTATGTCGTAGCCTCATAGGCCTACATTATAGCTTCATAGGGCGAAATATCATAGGCTCTTAGACACACAGCATAGCCTCGTAGTCCTACATCATAGGCCTACACGGATGCTCAGTCTGATCAGCTGAATGTAGTTCAGGATCAAGACAGAGACTTCATTTAGATTCTCTCAATGGACGGAGCAGCATCTCAACCACGTAAGTATAACAACCGTTACATTATATTTCTTATGTAGCCATTTTTATTTAATATTAGATTCTTTAGATATAATTTATGTAAATACATTTGTAAAATATATTTACAGTTATTATATAAACCTATCTATAGTTAACATGTTTTTCGATAGTTTATTAACTTTATTAATATAATTGCGTTTATAAGCCTATTATGTTAGCATTTTAGTAGACCTATGTCATAGTAAGTGTATTAATATTATTAATTATTTTATATTACATTAGCACTTTACTATATATAGGCCTAATTAAGTTTATTTAATATAATTGTAGTACTTATTTGTAGTACTTATTTGTAGTACTCTCTTGTTATGTTTATATTATATAAGCAATTAACGTGCTATACATTAGTATAATTGTAAAATAATATTGGCCACTGTACATAATTGGATTTATATAATGGTGTATCTAATTTCGTAACTAAGGTAGAAATGTATTTGCAATATTCACCTTATTGATATTAGTCGGCTACATTTATGTACACGTTAGGGCCTATATCAATATTGCTATAATTATTTGTATCGGTTGAAAATATTGTGGTTGAATCAACTCTGCTAATCAAGGGGGTGCTCTTTCTATGAGCGTGAGAGAGAGAAAGCATTGCACTAAAGTGTCGAATGGTGTTTTATGATGAGACTAAGCCAAATCCGAGTAAGTCGAAGGGAATTCGCCTCTGTACCATTATTTTATTCAAATTATGCATTTTACACTTTAGATGTGAATAAGGCCTTTTGTAAAGGACCTAGTAGCAAGTCGGTGGAATCGTTGGGCAAATTTAGACAATTTTCCATTTAACCAGTCCAATGAATGTCCGAGATTGTAATCTCCGATCAGCGCAGCTGGGATTCGAACCCACGAGGGTTCAATTCACTTCAGGATCTGTCATTTAATACTTCATGACGTTACCCCTACGCTATTCAAAGTTAGAACATGTTGCTTCCTAAATGTTTTTCTTAATTAAATAACTTAAATTTTATGTATATATGCAGGTGGATCTACTGAAGCAATGGGAGATCTACTACTGGAGCAATGGGTGATCTTCTACTGGAGCAATGGGAGATCTACTACTGGAGCAATGGGAGATCTACTACTGGAGCAACGGGATATCTTGTACAGGATCAACAAAACCAGGCTATTTTCAAATATATCGTATGGTTTTATGATTGATTGAATGGGATCGATTAATAGGTAGCAGTTGATTGACGGGTGTTGATTTATTGATTGGTGTTGATTGGTTGATCAGTGTTGCTTGATTATTCGGCATTGGTTGATTGATTGGTGTTGATTGATTGATTGGTGCTGATTGATTATTTGGTATTGTTTGATTGGTTGGTGTTGATTGGTTGACTGGTGTCGACTGATTATTCGGTATTGCATGACTGATCATTGTTGATTGATTGATTTGTATCGATTTATTACATTAGGTGTTGGTTTACTGATTGGTGTTACTTGATTGATTGGTGTCGACTGATTATTCAATGATTTTCGATTGATTGGTGTTAGTTGTCAAATGGTATCGATGGCTTAATCGGTATTGATTGATTCGGTTGGTGCTGCTTGCATTATTGGCAATGGTGGCTGGCTGGTGTAGACTGAATGACTGGTGTTGATTGATTAAGCGATGTTGATCGATTATATCGGCATTTCACGACTGATCGATGTCACTCGACTGTAGGGTGCTGGTTGATGCCTCGCCAACATTTTTGGTCATCTGGCACCGCCTGGTCGTGCAACGTCGTTGGTCGGTCGGCACCGTTTGGTTGATCAATTCTGGTTGGTTGGTTGAAGCTGGTTGGTTCATCATTCCTATTCTTCAATCAGTGCTGATTGGTTGCTGAATGCACGGTTAGTTGATCGAGCCATTCGATTGACCGATGCCGAGTGGTTAATCATTGCTGATTGTTTGGTCGATGCTGATTGGTTGATCGATGCTGGTTAGTTTCTCGGTGCTGATTGGTTAATCGTGCTGATTGGTTGATCAATGGTGATTGATTGATGTCGACAGATCGATTGATGCTGGTTGACTGATTGATGCTGGTTGATTGATTGATTCTTGTTGATTGATTAATGCTTGCTAATCGATCCAAGGGTGAATGTTGTTGATGATTGCTATTGATTGATTGATTATTGTTGTATTGATCGACTGCCTAATTTGCACATTTTATTGCAGGAACTTCAATTAAGTGTTATAGTGCTGTTTTGTTAACTGTTATATTGTTGTTGTTTTGTTTACTGTTCTATTGCATAACATGTACTGTCGCCTATGTCGGCGATCTTTAGCTTTCCTAGACAGGTACGAAATCTCCCATTTCTGATTTCTGTAAGAACAATCTGGACTCTGGATTCTGGAAATATCTAATTCTGGAGGAATCTCTTCTACGTCTGGAACAGCCCTCGTCATCTGGAGAAGTCAGGATTCTGGATTATAGCATTCATCTGGATGCCGGTAAATATTGTAAGGTTTATGGTAATCTTCTCATTATATCTTCTGAATATTTTATAAATTTAGATTTAGTACCCTATATATACACCACTATAAACAATACAAATATACTGTACATATATTTATATACACCAAATACACAAAATTATATATCATAAATATTATACACAAAATAGATATACAAATATACGTATCGGTTGTTTTTTGGTTGGTTTGGGTTGTTGGTTGGTTGGTTTGGTTGGTTGGTTGGTTTTTCTGTCTCTTCTCTTACTTTTTCCTTGTCTTGTTTTTTATACTTTTTCGAAATGGGAAAAAGAGCTTTTCTCTTCTTCTTATTTCAGACACTGAGAGGGGGTCTGACGTACACTGTGGGGCACTGTGGTGTGCGGCTGATCTCCTTGGTGTCGCATGTATGGGCAGCGGAGTGGGGGCGAGGAAATCCTGCCCTACTGCAGGGGGCCAGAGCCCTTACCCCATGATGATGCTGTCGATACGTGTGGTGACGAACTGGCACCATCTCCTCGTGGTCGTCGCTGGGCGCTCTAGCATCCTAGTGGGATCGGGGGATATCCCCCCACCCGTGAACTCTAGGTGCTGGGGCGGCAAAGTGTGCCTACCAAAACTGAAATATTTTTTACTTGTTTCTGAATTTTTTGTTTACTTTTCTGTTTTTGTTTTTAATCTTTTGTTTTTCTTGACAATACTTGTGAGCCTTTCGTTACTTTAATATTTATTCCTCTTGGATATACATGTACTTTGTTGTTCAATGTTTTGTATTGTGATATATGAAATTAACTAAAATGTGGCTTTTGGGGTATGTTCAGAGTTATGTTGTTCGACTAGTCATTGTTTGGTGGATTTATTGGCTAACAGGCAACAATATAATGTAGTAAAATATATACAGTATAGAGTAACATTTAGTATATACCATAATCAAATAGTTGAAGTACCGATTCTCTCTCTCTCTCTCTAAGTGCACTGCCTACTGGCAGGTAAAAATCAAATAAGTATTTAATAACTAATATTATTAATAAATATAATTTAATTAATATATTTAATTAAATAATATAAATTAAAAAATCAAAAATCAAATCTAAAAAGTAAAAGAAAAAATATAAAAAAATTATAAAAACGTAATAAATAAATAAAAATATTTTTTAAAATGAGAATATATAAAAAAATACAAAAAATGAAAATGCATACAAAAAACAAAAAATCCAAATTAAAAATTAAAAAAGTAAAATTTAAAATTTAAATATCAAAGTAATTAGTAATAAAATAAAAACTAAAAAAATTACAAATTAAAATAAATTTTTAAAAAATCAAAATTTTCTTAAAAATTAAAAAAGAAATTTAAAAAGTAAAAGAAAAAATATACAAAAGTACTAAAATTGAAAACCAAATTTAACAAATTTATATAGAAATGAAAAATCTAATTATGAAATTTAAAAAAATTTTTAAAACAATATTTTATAAATGTATATTTAAAAATAAAATAATATAATAATAGACATATATCAATTACATATATTATATAATAATACAAAATAAATATAATTATTATTATATTGTTATTATTATTTATTATTATTATTGCTATATTATTATTATAATAATTATTATTTATATATTATAATACTACTTTATATTTCTTAAAATTATTTTATATAAATATAATAATATATTATATATATATATATATATATATATATATATATATTAAATATATATATATATATATATATATATATTTATAATATTATATATATATATATAATATTGTAATATGTATATTATATGCACATTTATACAATATGCTTATATTACATATATAATATATATAATATATCTATATATACATAAATGCATGTATATATTATATATATATATATATACATAATTTGCATCTAATATATATATATATATATATATATATATATTACTTATATTATATATATATATACTATATATATATATTATATTATATATATTATATTATATTATGGATATATATATATATATATAATATATATATATATATATATATATATGTATTATATGCATATATTATATGCATATAAGATATATATATATATTATATCTGTTATATAATATATAAATATATATTTATAATATATCTATATATATATATATAATATATATCGCATATATATATACATACATATATATATAATATATTATATCTATACGTGTATACGTAGCATATATATTTAATATATAGTTATATATTAAATAAATATATATATATATATCATATAATATATATATATATATATCAAAATTTGTATATATATTATATGTAATAATAATATTTATTTATATATAATAAATATAAATATATATTTATATATATATAAATAAATATATGTAAATATATATATATTAATATATACATATGCATATTATGTATTTTAATTGTAATTTTAATATAAATATTTATTTATATATTTCTTATTTTATTTATTGATATATATATATATATATATATTTATTGATATATATAATAGTATGTAAAATATATATATATGTTAAATATTTCATTTATTTATGTATGTAATAGTATATAGTATATATATATATATATATATATATATATATATATATATATATAATATATTAGATATATATATAATAATAATAATATTATATATAGTATAATAAGTTCAATAGTGGAAATGTGACAATTTTGTCGCTTTCCCGTCCATGTTTTTTCTATGTTTGATCATCCGGGGCCCCCTTTGCTCCGGACCCCCCCCCCCCCGTCTAGGGGGCACGGGGGGGGTGCTAGATACGCACTGGTATAGGACGAGCTATAGCCTAATATTTGTAATATTTCTGAAAATAGCTATAGTCCAGTATATTTATGCACAAATATTAACTTTTGCAAAATTTGCGGTGGCTGGAGCCAGTGGAGTTATCGGTAAGATTTTCGACCGCGGATCAGTATGTGCGGGGTTCAAATCCTGGGTCTCCCGTCACTGACATCGCTTTCGAGTGAGGAAACTCGTTAACATTAGCTTTAGATTTTTTGAAGGGTCAATTTGCCGACATTTTGTAACTGTATTGGTGCTTTTGTCAATATTTAATACATACATCCCGATAGCTTGATAAAGGATTACAGTGCTATCTGCAGATAAGAAGTTCAATTGGAGCCTATTACTGTCTCTCTTCTTGCATTGCCTACAGGCAGGTCCATGGTATATAATGCCTACAGTCTTCTCTATCTTCCGTTTTCCTCTTAATGTCCACATAACGAGTGGGTCTTTCAATCATCTAACATTCCTTTTGATGTAACAATATTCTTGAGGAAATTCTTATGACGAGGTGGGTCCCCTATGCCTTCCTCAGCTTCGACTAACATTTACGGGGCTGGGCGTCATTAACTTGGGCCTAAAATATAGTATAAATGTCAGATTTGCAAGGCTTGAGAAGTCGGCAGCTAGTATTCTGATCTAAGACAAGAAACATTAAAGTTCCAATAAAGACAATTTAAGTATAAACTATTTCAAGTAGCAACTAATTATTTCAAGACACAATTTATACAGAATTATCAATGACTTTTACAAAATCAATAGGTAGAAAAATATTCATAAAGCATTAAGATAATCTTCCCTAATTAATTATAAATAAATATAAAATTATTAAAAATCTTCTCATTTTGAAACTCAATTGTTAAACTAGTATATTAAGATCAAAAAAGTGCAGCTCAAGTTAAGCCATCAGCATAGAAATGATTGAAATCAAAAACAAATCAAAATATGATAGCAACGTTCCTGAAAGTTATATAATATTACTATTTAACTGTTGCATGTATGGAAATATTTAAATTTCAAATGCAAAAACCAAATAACATAATATGACTGGGTCAGATAGCACAATTGCTTGTTTAAGATCGACACATGATAAAAAATAAAAGCTTAATAACACAACTATATCATTTCAATATAAATGCTTCTAATAAGAACGATCGCTAACAATATTTACCTAATCAATGGCAAGAAAGCAAACATTAAATGTGGCTGACATAGAACAGAGTTACAAAATAATAAATTATACAATTAACATAGCTACAAAATAATAAACTAATTTTCAAAATCCAAGTAATTGAGTTAAATTCATTTTACAAGCACTCTAAAACCAATTTATAACACCGATTCAATCAATCCATCAACACTTTATCAACAAAGTTATCAGTATCAATAACTATATGTTACAACAAACTCGTGGCATTTTGACTCCTGTTTTATGTCGTAACGCATGTCTGCCGCCAACGAAGAACCTATAAAGGTCCATGACATCGCCTTCGAGTGAGGATACTGATGTTAACATTAGCTTTTTAGCTTCATATTGAACATGACTGAGCGGAAACAGCAACACCAGCCCCGTAGCGTAGGTATGGCCGATGGGAGGGGGGCCTGAAGAATAGCAAGGGGGGCACATGTTAAGGGGTCTGTTCCGCCGCGATGCGGCAGGTGGGGGTGTAGTTTTGCATATGGGGGTGTGTTTTGCATATACCTTGTAGTCAAAGCAATTGATATAAAGAGTGATATTTTTACTCAGGTAAGATTTGCGCTGTAGCACAAAGATTTCATAATTATGCAACTCGACGAGAGAGTGTCTAGCTCCTCAAAATCAGCAGAAATAGTAATTTCAAATTATTTCGCTGCTCAAAATAGCAGCGCAATACGGCGTCTCGCTTTGTGTACCTCAAAGAATATGAGGTCTGGAAGCCGCGTGTTCATTGTAGGCCTATGGTAGGCCTATCTATCGCGCACTTGTTCTGGAAGTGAGCATGCATGCAAAATGTGAAATCGTGCAATATAATTTCTTCAGGTTAATGATATAATTGATTTGCAAGAGTCCTTGAAAGAGTCGGTACAAATAGACAGTTAGTCAAATAGACAGTTAGTAAATGTGATAAGAAATAGAAAGAAAAGCAGGATAGGACATATTCTAAGGAGGAGGTATACTAAAGGATGTACTTGAAAGAAGAATCCAAGGAAAAAGATTTTGAGTAAGACCGAGACATGTGTTGTTGGATGATCTGATAACAAATTCTTTTAAAAAATGAAAAGGAAGGCCGAGGATAGAATTACTTGGAAGAGTTATATGCCACGGACCTGCCGTTAGGCAGTGCACTAGAAGAGGCTAATGTGATTAAATTCATGAGTCAAGTTCATCGACATCAATCAGTCATGTTCTATTATTAAAACTTTATTGGTTTAGCATTCCTGTAACTCGCAAAGTATATTAAATTTACAAGATAACAATAATTTATCTTCGGTATATACAGATATCTATAACAACTATTTTGGAAACTAAACTGGTCTACAGTGCAAAATGGCCAACAATTGCTTATAAGTTGCAAACCCCCAAAGGCTAACGCCCTATTGGAATTCAAATAGAGGTAACTTGTCTAAAAGCGGAAGCAAATTGAAATTATTCGCGCAAAACGTTTAATTAAGAATTGCTGAAAACGGTATACTTCGTTATAATTGGTTTACATGCATGATTGAGGTATTATAAACGTCCCTGACATCATCCTTGTGTGAGGAAACGTACGTTAAACCTTTTTTATTATTATTATTATTATTATTGTTATTATAATTAATAACTAATAACTGGAGAAAATTCCAAGCGTAATTATTTATATTATCCGCCACTAGAGGTTACGTTTATCAATAACCCAAAACTACACAATGCTAAAGAGGCCCCTGGCATCGCCTTCTATAAACGTAGTTAGGTTTTACAAGTTAATTCTGATAAATTTAAAAATAGGCATATATTATTTTAATGAATTATTAACAATTGGTCAATTGATCAGTGGTTGATCAAAAATGGAGCATACATGTAGATAAGATAAAGCAGAGTCTGAAAATTAGGTAGTTAAGTATTTTTATTCTTTTAGATTTTAGTAACATGCAGTTGAGGTTGAATTTCGATTGATCGGGCAACGAAACCAGGAAGCAAATCATTTTGTGATTTTCTCTCTCTCTCTCTCTCTCTCTCTCTCTCTCTCTCTCTATATATATATATATATATATATATATATATATATATATATATATATATATATATAAGGTCTATTAAAAGAGGTTATAGAAGGTAGAATGGAAGGAAAAGAGGCAGGGGCTGACCGAGATTAGGTATGTTGGATGATTTAAAGACCCACTCATATGTGGAAATGAAGAGGAAGGCGGAAGACAAGAGAAGAGTGGAGGCGTTATGTACCATGGACCTGTCAGTAGGCAGTGCACTAAGATATATATATATATATATATATATATATATATATATATATATATATATATATATATACACACATACATACATGTATATATGTATATGTGTATATGTATTTAACTTTTTAATAGCTATGTATTTGAGTTAGTTAAGTGTATCTAGTGGATCTTAACCAATTACTTTGTACTTTCTAACTCAGTACTGTTAAGTTGCGCTAATTTATTTTAAGTCATATTATGTGTGTTATGTGATATTAATATTTCAGAACATTAGAGACCAGTCTAATATTAGACTTATAGATATGCAATAATCCTGGATGCCTACAATTTTGGATTGAAAATTAACATCAGGCATGTCGCGTATTTCCGGACAGGAGAAGGTAAGTAAAATGTTATCATTAAACCTAATCGCAAAATAAAACGATATAATTACGTGTATGTCACGTACATGTTGCTTAAATAAACCGAACAATGCGGTGTAAGGCATTTCAGTCGGCTCGGAATAAGATTATGGCAAACCTACCCTGTCATCACCAGGTTTTCCAACGCCAATCCAAGTACTAACCGAGCCCTAAGTTTTGCAGTTTAGTTTAACATCGTTTACTAAGCCGCCCCTATACCATGCGCGATAACCTCTAACCCAATTCAACGTGAGAAAATTTAGACTTGGCTCATCATTTTTCAAAGCCAGTTGTTCTAAGAAATAAGGCATTCTCTTCATAAGAATCTTAACATAACATTACAGAGTTAGGAAGTAAATATATGCTCGTTTAAGACATCTTCTCTTTATTGTTTATGTATATACTAGTTAGTTGAAGTATTCAAACTCAAATAAGTATTCAAATTCAAATAAGTATTCAAATTTCAATCAAATTTTTAGTAAATTTTACTAATTTCAGTGTACAGGTCACCATGAAATATCTGGAGAGCTGTGTTGGAAGTATGACAACGGCAAATTTCAATTTCCAGTTTAATTAATCAGACCAAGTTATTCTTGAAATGGCTAAATGCTCCCGCACTCATGCTCTCTTTTTAAAATCATTCATCCAATAAGAAAACAGAGCACTACGTTTTATCAATAAAATTTATATAATAATTTTAATGTTAAATTACAAACTGTTTATATTTAAAAATTATTGGAAAATTAATTGAAAATTAATTGGATAATACAGATAATACTAATCTTCTGAATTCATTACGATTAAATATCTTTGATTGATTAATAGCCTAGTTATTTTGGTCTAAGCAGGTAAATCCAACTGAGACAACTGAGGTTGTAGCTGCTACATCCAGTGACACAGCACTGCGACAAGGGATTAGAAACATCACGGAATGCGCTTTATGTCTCAGCACGTTGAAAGATCCGCGCAGTCTTCCCTTTCTGCACACGTTCTGTCTAGCCTGTTTAAATGATTTGCAATTCAGTGATACTAGAGGGAAAGAGATCAGGTGTCTACTCTGTCGAAAAGATGTCGCTATTCCAGTTGGAGGATCTCAAACTCTGCCAGTTAATCATTTCATCATCAGGTTGATTCAACTGAGTAACACCAATTCTCCTCAACAGAGTGAAATACTTTGTAATGTTTGTCGATGTGTGGGTGTGAAAGAAGCGGCTGTTGGCTATTGCCTGGATTGCAGTGAACATCTCTGTCAAGCCTGCTTAAAACGACACGGAGTCCAGAAGTCTTACCTAACTCACAAAACGGTGTACTTACATGTATATTAAGACGTGGCTAAGGAGCAACTTATGAAAATGTCAGTTACCAAATGCTCAATCCATAGAGATGAAGCTACTAAATTCTACTGCTATCACTGTAGAAAGACGGCTTGTGTGGTGTGCTATGTTTTAGATCACGTAGAACACGCGTGCACAGATGTGGATAATGCAGCGGTAGAGTTGACCGAACAAATAGACGAGGACATTTTTGAGCTTCGAGAACTAGGAGGCCAAGTAGCAACCGTACTTAAGAAAGTGAAACTTTCTGAATATGATTTGACCAACCAAGAGATAAGAGCTCGCCGTCAAATTACGGCTAGATATAATCAGTTGAAAGCCATTCTTGAATCGCATACCAGACAGTGTTTTAATGAGTTAGCAAAATTAGAAAGAGAAAGAAGAAAGGGAATAAAAACTGTAAAAGAAGAATGCTAGTTTGAACTAGTGACAATGAATGATTTGGAAAAGGTTGGATGGAGACGAAGACAAATGGGATGCCTAGTGACATAGAGGAAAGGGGCAGAAAGAATCATTTACAGAGCTCAGGAGTTGATGTCTTCACATAAAAGAATGATTTCTGACTGGACAAATCGCACTTCTCCAGAATTCTACAGAGCCACATTCACATCATCCGGGAACCACAGTGATAATATGTTAGGCAAGGTCAGTGATGAAAGGCATGCTCCACCCTCAAAGAATGCAGTGGCAGCGATAATCGTATTAAATTGACCTAATTCAAGAAGCTTTAGTGGATCCGGGCAATGGCCTCATCTATTTGCTGAAAGTACATGTGCAGGATATACAGGGCAAGTTGTCACTAAATGTACTACCAAGTCGAATTAGATACATATAGAAATGATAGTACAAGGATTTCAATTTTAATGTCAACTGTAGGTTTTAACGGACGAGATTAATCAGTTATAAGATAAAACTCTAATTGTCCTATTTATACAAGTAAAAATATAGCTTTCTTTTGATAAAAACAGAGAGAGTGAGAGAGGGAAGAGGAGAGAAAGAAAGAAAGAAAGACAGAAAGAAAGAAAAAAGAAAGGAAGAAAGAAAGAACGAAAGACAGAAAGAAATAAAGAAGGAGAGCAAAAATAGACAAAATGCGAGATAAAAATCACCTATATTTCAATTTCAATGATACAGAAAACTAAAAGAAGACTCAAGTAGACTATGCTGTAACTGCTAATTATGATATTACCGCATAGAGCTCTCTGACTCTTTTGTGTTTGCCACTTTCGTGTTTTTGCTTGTTTATCAAACTACTTGTACGTATAATGTTTGTATAGTCTGTGATGAGATTAACAAATAAGAAGTATCAAATAAACTAAATAAAGCACAGACACGTTGGGTCGGAGTTAGGTTGGAGTTTGGTCGTAGTTTGGTCGAATTTAGGTCGGAGTTGCGTCGTAGTTTGGTCGAAGTTTGGTCGGAGTTGGGTTAGAGTTGGGTCGGAGTTTAGGTCGTTGAGGCGGAGCAATAGTAACCACATTCATTTTGTCTATCCTATAAGCATCAGAATGAGTACTACATTCATTCTATTAAGATAACAAATTAACTATTAATTGAGCGATAATGTAAATCATTACTTAATTAATGGTCTTACTAGAACATTAATTTCGTTGTGAAAAATTTACGATTGAAGCTTTTTAAGTAGAAATCTATATAAGCTAAGAAGCGAATGTGTATTTGTATAATAAATGATATATTTGTGCTATAAATTAAGTCATGCAATCTTAAAGGCAGTCTGACTACTAGACTAAAATGATTTATTTATCGATTTGACGTTGCTTTTTAAATGCAGAGGTTAAACATGAGAATACTGAATTAATTTGCAATTATTAGGTTTCTACTCAGTATAAGTGCCTATATTTTGAGAAGGGGATATGGCGAAACGGTTGGAGTGTTCGCCTCGGATACAAGTGGCCTGGGTTCAAAGCTCAGGTCAGTCAAGGAATTATGGATATCCCCTTGGGCCACAGAAGGTTAATATTTATCGGAGCTTGCTGCCGATCGGCGCTATCAATAGTAAAGATATGATTAACCATGGAAAAGATTAATAATAACCTACCAGGAACCTGTAAAGCGATCTCGAAGACCGGACACCGGCCATGCCACCTCTATAGTAATTGTCGGAGGTATTTATTATTATTATTATTTTTTTAATATTAAAAAAAATATTATATCATTATTTCCTTTTTGCCATATTTATATCTCAAGCTCATTCATTAAGGATTCTAGGATTCATTTAAAGATAATGTTGGTATCGCTAAACTTATTTCGCTGATGCTAGTAGCTACGTCTTTTAATTACATTTACATAGTGTAATCGATAGTAACCTATACTTTTCAGCAAAATAGTCTCTCTTTTTATGATCCTATATTGGTCTACAATTATTCATAGAGATAGGGCGTATCTACTGTAGAGTGTCTCTTAAATTATGGCAGTGCTTGTGTTGTTCTCTAGATTGATCTCTTTCAACCTTCCTTACGGACTACAACAGTCAATGCTAAATTGACAACATAAACAACAATATTTATCATGTTTATAAAGATTGAAATTGAAGACTGTATTGGACGTGTATAACTTCAAACGACTTGTGGAACAGCCATCTATAACTTCCAGGCGTTACTTTCCGCTCTATCCAATCTAACTATTTGGTAAATTCAAGTCGTTAAGTGATTTCAAGAGCATTTCTTTATAAGGTGTAAGGCTTAAGGATGCAGACATATCATATACTTGAGCATATATTGAATAGAAAAACTAAATTGCCAATTTTGCGGGATCATACAAATAAACATGGATTTGTGAAAAGACTAAACTATAAAATCACATTAAAATATATTCAGGTTGGTCTTATAAACCTCTTAAAAAGTGTTTCACGCGATTTCAAAGGAACATCGATAATATTTTCATATAAATAGAGTAAGATGATTCAAATGAGCTTTTAAAAATTTGCGTTGGTCTATCACGCCTTCGATATTATCAACAGCCTGCCTGTAATCCTAGCTTTCTCTTAACATGTTATGACACAAGTAACAGCAAGCAACAGGTAGCAGGCAAACAGAATATTGAAGTGTTGTTAATCAAACCTAACCGGACAGTCTGCAACTCACTTAAGCTATCTTAGAAGGAAACTCTTAAAAGGTTAGATTTTATTTTTTAAATAATGAAATGCTATTTACAGGCCGCCAATAGTATGACCTGAAAGAAATCTGATTCATGATTATTGTATTATACGTCGGCCTAAGATTGTAAAGAGGTTAAAATCAGATTAAGTAACTGTACAGTGCAAAGCACAAGTACGTCCATAAAATTCTGTTGTACTGGTGTTTAATTGAACGCCATTGTAAAATTAATACGTAGCCTATATGGAAAAATTCTGTAAGGTCTGAGGTAGGTCATAATTAGTATATATAGGGCTCATAACTGACTCATTGCTTCGTATATATGGCGTCTGTAGCTTGCAATAGATGATGCCAGTAGTAAAATTTAGTGAAAATAGAGAAGCTGCATTACATTATTTAAGCTTTAGTGTAAACAATATGACGCAGCTCGATCTATTTTTGCTTTTCTGAATAAGAGACCTACCTTCAAACCATCCTCTCGTGAAGTACTGATGCTTAGTTGGAAGCAGGTATACATAAGTAAAATCATTAACTTTGTATGCAGTTATGTCAAAGGACAGTTTTAACCATAGAATAAAGAATTAGATAATATATATCTTTATTACATAATCTATATCTTTGGTTTTAACTGAAATAATTGCTTTTGGTTGAACTCTGGGTGTCAGTACTCTAGGACGTATGGCATGGAGCGGAATTTTATCTAAAGCGGCAGACAAAATTGCTAAAGACCCGAAAAAGTTAACAAGAAATTAAGTATAAAAAAGTTGACACGCACTATAGTGAACTGATCACTGTGTCGATATCAATCAGTTTTGAACCCATATTTTAAACCATTAGGCAAATAAGTCCATTTTCCGTATAACTAGTCCAGTGAAAGTCCGAGATTTTACTCGCAGATCAGCGCGGCCGGGAATCGAACCCACGAGGGTTCAATTCACCAAAGGATCTGTCATTTAAAACTTCACGACCTTACCCCTAGGCTCTTAAGACATTCAATACTAACAAATATTATGCAATAGAATACGTGAGTGCCAAAACAACTCCGTATTATTATGCATAACATTATCCTTCGAAAATTCAGACAATTAAAGTACTTTCATCGAAATGTTGAGAATCTAAATAAATTTGAGTACCTTTAAAATTGTAACTATAAATACAAAATCAAAACATTATCAATAGTAGAGTATTTAATTGCCTTTTTAGCGAAATTGAATGAGTGGTTAGAGGAGGGAGAGACTGTTGACGCAGTGTACTTGGATTTCAGAAAGGCTTTTGATACGGTCCCCCAAAAGAGACTTCTACTTAAGATTAAGTCTTGCGGAATAGATGGGAAGTTATACAAATATATGAATCTTTATTACACCATCAAAAACGTGGTAGCAAGTTACAATAAACAAACAAAAAACACCACAATGCATTACAACAGATACTGCTGCATTGAAAATAAACCAAAATGAAATAAAATTACAAATATATAGCATAGATTAACTACTTAATGTATGGCTAGTTAGACCTTTCGCTTTATTTATGCATATATTTCTTACAATTAAATTTTGACTTTTACAAGCCTTCATGACCAAATTACATTGATGTTTAATATATCTCTCTTTGATGCTCTGCACTCCAAATATATTCATACATAATGTAATATTATCTTTTTCCCTAATCTTAAATATCTTGCATATTGCTCTACTTAGAGTAAAGTCAAGGCTATTTAAATCGGACTAATGGATAGAAGATTGGTTAAGGGGAGGAATAAGACGGTTACGCTGGTGAGGCTTAATCTGGTTGGGTGGAGGTAACTTAGGGGGTGCCGAAGGGTTCAGTGTTTGCACCAATATTCTTTCTGATCTTCATAACTGATATAGATACAGGAATATTTAATACAATCTTAAAGTTTGCCGATGATACAAAACTATTTGGAAAAGTTGATATGAAAGGGCAAAGTGACAATATGGTTCGGGACTTACTCCTGCTAAGTAAGTGGTCTCAAAAATGGGGTTTAGAATTCAATGTGGACAAGTGTAAGGTAATCCACTCTGGTAAAAATAACCCTAATAAAAAATATGTTGTAAATAGTAAGATACTGCATGTAGTGAGTGAGGAGAAGGATTTAGGGATAATATTTAGCCAGGACCTCAAAGTAAGGAAACAATCTACTGTGGCTGTTAAAGCAGCCAATGGGACCTTAGGACTAATAAAGAGAACAAAAGTAGAGATAAAGGCAGTGTTTTAAGATTGTACAAATCCTTGATTCGACCTCATCTGTAGCATTGCATGTCAGTGTGGAGACCACACTACAGGAAGGATATTGAGCTTACTGAAGCAGTGCTCAGAAGAGCATTAAGAAGTATTAAGGGATTCAAAGCATTAAGGTATGAGGAGAGGCTAAGGGCAGTTAAACTGACAACCATAGAAACCAGGAGAATTAGAGGTTATCTTATAGAGATTTATAAAATAATGCAAGGGCTTACCGAATTAAGAGCAACAGAGTTTTTCAAATTCTCCAATAGTGGTTTAAGGTGTCATAGCTATAAGTTGTTTAAGCCTAGTGTAAGGACAGACTTAGGCTGTCCTTACACTAGTGATTGGTAGGTGGAACTCTTTGAGTGAGGAGGTTGTGAATGCGGTGTCGGTGAATAGTTTTAAAAAAGAAGCTGGATGTTGCAATGATGTATGATTGGGGATTAAAATGAGCCCTTGGCTTTCTTCCCTTGTTCCTGCTAACTAAGTTTGACTAATGATTGAATAACGAAAGATGGTAGCATTTCTAGTAAATTCTGGTAAATACCGTTATCGTGAACGCATCAAAATGAAATCTAGACAGTGATCTGCTGAATTGTATGCCTTTCATGAGATTTTCAATCTAAATCAATTTTGATTCGATAGCATTTTGATGCATAGTATTGCAATTTACATGCAAAATCCAAAAATCTTCACTTTATTTATAGAATTTATTAAATTATTAAATCTTTATTTATAAGTCTCTGATCAGATTTCCCTATATACATGTATTCTATGTAATTTATTAATATATCGTGTAATTATTGATTACTGACAACAATACTTGTTACCGATTGATAGACAAGTGGATTGTTAAATTAGAAATTCTTTAGTATAGTATGGATATGAGATTATGGTGTGATTACTTTATTCCATGCAGGAGATGGCTTCAGGTACACCACCAGGAGCAATCGTCTCGGATTCAGATTCGCTGCGACAAGGGATTAGAGACATCACGGAATGCGCTTTATGTCTCAGTACCTTGAAAGATCCTCGCAGTCTTCCCTGTCTGCACACGTTCTGTCTCACCTGTTTAAGTAATGTACAATTCATTGAACCGAGACGGAAAGAAATAAATTGTCCACTCTGTCGAAAAGATATCGCTATTCCAGCTGGAGGATTTCAAACGCTGCCAGTAAATCATTTCATTATTAAATTGATTGAATTGAGTAAAATTAATTCTCAGCAGCAGAGTGAAATATTTTGCAATGTTTGTCTATGTATGGATGCTAAAGAAACGGCTGTTGGCTATTGCCTGGATTGCAGTGAACATCTCTGCAGTGTCTGTCTCAAAAGACACGGAGTTCAAAAATTGTCATTAACTCACAAAACGGTGTTCCTAAATCAAGACATGGCAACGGAGCAACTGATGAAATTGTCAATTAGCAGATGCTCCATCCATAGGGATGAACCTACTAAATTCTATTGCTATCACTGTAGAAAGACGGCTTGTGTGGTGTGCTATGTGTCAGATCACAAAGAACACAAGTGCACAGATGTGGATAAAGCGGCTGTGGAGTTGATTAATCAAATTGAGGGAGAAGTTTCTAAGTTGCTCCAAATGAAACTCCAGGCTAGTAATTTGCTTGAGAAAGTCACAATTTCAGAAATAGATTTGACTCAACAAGGTTCAAGCGCACAAAAGGCAATTACAGCTAGATATAATGAGTTAAAGTGTACGCTTGAATCTCACTACAAAGCAGTAACTAATGAGTTAAATGGATTGGAAGAAAGAAGGAAGAAATGCCTAGAAGCAGTTAAGGAAGAATGTGAATTTGAATTAATGGCAATGAATGATTTGCAAAAAGTTTGGGTGGAAACGAAGACGAAAGGAACCTCCAGCGATATATCAGAAGCCGCAAACGGAATCATTTCCAGAGCTCAGGAGTTGATGTCTTCACATGGGAAGAGAGTTTCTTATTGGACGACATGCACTTCTCCAGAATTTTACAAGGCTACTTTCAGAGCGACTAGAGATAGCATGGATAATATGGTTGGTAAGGTCGCTGATGAAGGTAGAAATACATGTAGAATAGCCCAGAACGAAATAGTGGGTGTCAGAGAATGCAATACAAAAAATTCCTTAAAATATACGACGAGAAGAAGAGAAGATAGATCTGATTGGGGTAATTTTACTGGCATCATTAAATAGACCCCTACATGTTACGAATGCAAATTTGGATCAGTCTCTAAACAACGCCGAAGTTTCTTGAATAAGGACGCTAAATAGAACGAAGATAGATCACTGTCTTACCTACCATGTCCGTCAATAATGTGCTTTGAGAAAAAAAGAAAAGACATTGGCCTGACAGATTGCTTTTGTACGAAAAATGAGTCAACCACGCTTGAAATTTTCCACTTGTGCTCTTGGTTAGACTTATTTTTATCACACAAGGATATTATTACGAGCTAATATAACTGTCAAAGGATTGTAAATATACAATGTCCTCATTTGAACTATATTTTTATTGTCTAGTGCTACTTCTATTCATTCTTGTTATCTAGGTCTATTGCCTAATGCCTAACTACTTTAAGTGTGTGATGTAACGTTTCAACTCGATGATTCCATTGCAGATATAATGTGCTTAATGGGATGATTCGTGGAATAATTTTACTTTAAATGGAAAGGGGATAGTTATTTTGATAGTGCATCTCAAACCTTACAACTTGCAGAGCAACAGAAATCGATGGGGAGGAAAGAGAGAGACAGAGAGAGAGAGACCGACAGAGAGGGAAAGAGAGGGATGAGAGAATAGGAGTGGGAAGGCGAGAGTGACTGATGCGAAGCCTAATTTATAAGAAAAGTCACTGGAAAGGACCTAAATTTTACACACATATATGCAATTATATTTCTTGCATTTTGTTGTCTTACATCTTCACCCAGTTCATCCTATCAAAAGCTTCCTCAAAATCTAAAAACATAAAAATATAATTTTTTGCTCTAAGCAACGTTAACGTATGACTCGTTAGCCTATCCCTAGCCTATAATTTCTCTTGCAGTGCATCCTTGTCTAAAATAAGTTATGATATATATATATATATATATATATATATATATATATATATATATATATATATATATATATATATATCATATATATGTGTGTGTGTGTGTGTGTGTGTGTGTGTGTTTGTGTATGTATGTGTCATTTGAAAAGCATTTTACAATATGTAATTATCCATTAGTCTTAATTTAATCTAAATTTTATCAAACATTTTATCTTAAATATTTTAACATCATTGGGCAGCACTCACGGTATGAGATAGATTTAATTAAACAGTAAATAAATCAAAGTAATAAATAACTTATCGTAGTTGTGGCTGTTTTATTCAATAGAAATCTCTGTGTTTAGTGGTGCACATACCTTACTGATATATTAATAATAGTAATAAAAACAACAATTAGAGTGCTACTGTCATCAATGATCAATGACAACATCGAGTACTATTGAGACAAAAACAAGCCAGCTAGCTAAAAGAAGGTCCAAAACAGTGCAAATTCCAAAATCCAGTTAATCAGTTCAAAGTATTCGTTACTAATGGCTTCATTTGTGTAGGCCTAATTCGATTTCGAACACTGTGATAGAAAGACTAAATGATAATTAAGCATAGGCCTAGATATGAGTACTTTGCGATACATAGGTACTGCCGATTTGAGAAATGAATTCACTGTTATTTAAATCATCTTTAAAAAGTTTGATTGGAAAATCTAATTCTTAATAGGCCTTCATGTGTTTTGAACCTTTCTGTAGTGGCCAAGAACAATAGCACAGTAACAACGAGTACAATAGCACAGTAGTCATCGAGTAGGCCTTATTCAACAAAGCTGATATTTTTATAAGCTAATGGTAACACTGACATATAAACTTCGAGACAGGAAACTGACGTTAAACTTGGCTTTTGCCTTCAGACATTGTTAAATGAAAAATACAATGAAATTACTTAAATCAATTCGTACATAATAACACTAGCCAAGTTGTTGGTATATTTAACTTTGAAATGAAATGATCAAATCCAAGAGAATTCTTTTAGCTTTATTATCACAATAGCCGACTACTAAAGAATTGGCAGCATTCGAAGAGCTTGCAGCACGACACGCAATGATTGATTTTAAATGACAATTAGGCCTAAACTTCAGTAAGTCAGGCTTGAGATATAGCCTAAATAAAGTCCATTTCGTAATAATAATCGTGAATAAATCTTAATTCTATGATTTCTATGATATAGAATCCACTAATCAGTTTTGAAACAACATAAAATACTGTAAGAAATACACATTTGGAAAACAAATAAAAACAACGTATTTACAAAATGAGGTATGAATAATATAATGCGAAGTATAAAGCTATAACAACAACAAAATTACACTTCTATACATGTAAATAATGTATTCTAATTCTAATTCATATTATCCATTATATATAGCTTTATAAAAAGACAGGAATTTATAGGTATATTGAGTTTTTTTTATCATTATATAATTATATATATATATATATATATATATATATATATATATATATATATATATATATATATATAACGATGTCAGTGACGGGCGTCACTATATATATATATATATATATATATATATATATATATAGTGACGCCCGTCACTGACATCGTTTTAAGTGAAGAAACTGACGTTAAACATTAGCTTTTTAGCTTTTTATATACACTAACATATAGCGTAATCTACACTGGTCATACTTCCGCATAAATTCGTCTCAAATCAAAACAGCTTCACCTGATAATTAAAATCTACTGTTAAAATTTTTGAAGTAGTTTTCAGACAATTTCAGAATAATTCTCCTACCGATGTCTGTTTAGTCCCTTTAGGCCTAATTTCATTCGACAAAACCAACGGGAAAATGGATTATTGTTCAGTTTGCACTCATTATTTGAATGTCTCAATAGCGCAATGGTTAAGGGTGTAGATAACGTCATGAAGTTTTAAATGACAGATCCAGAGGTGAATTGAACTGTCGTGGGTTCGATTCCCAGCCGCACTGAGCTGAGAGTAAAATCTCGGACATTCACTGGACAGGCTACACGGAAAATGGACAAAATTGCCTAACGGATATAACATGTGGTATTAAAAGTGATAGATATCAACATAGTTGATCATTTCACTATAATGCGTGTTATTATTATTATTATTATTATTATTATTATTACGACATGCAACCTCTGGTTAGGAATTTGAGCATTGAACCTGTCAATAGATAAAGGAATGGAGGGATACAAGGGATTGGGCAGAGATAAATATGTTATACTCAGTATGAAGTAGGTCAACAGTGTGAAAACATAAAATACGATTTTGGACAGAATTGAACCATATTGTACAGTTGATTCTTACAGTTGTTTGAAGATTTCAAACTTGTCTTCGAGACAGCAATAAAATTGCGCAAATCTTTTCTCGTCAACTTAGCTTAAACCTTCAGCTTGAATATGAAACTTTTTCAAACAATTGACTTAATTAATTGATTTCTTTCGCTGTTTAACATTTTCTTTAGCTACATGTCACGGTTAATAGTTATGCAACATAATTTAAATACAATAATTAGTTTAAAAAGCGCATTTCATTAAATATTATTGAAAAATTATCTTTTATAACAACTCTCGGTTATTTCCATTTGTTGGTAAAATTACATAAGGGGGAGGCATTAAATTAATTGCAGGTCGGTATGAGCAAATAATTCTGATTACAATAGTTTTTATATTCATACATTTATGGATATAATTCAGTCATCTTTGACAAGCAACTAGCGCACAGTGGACAGATGATCCCACTTTTAATTTAAAGCTAGTAGCCCAAAATTAGTACCAATTATCCCATCTGGGAAGTTACGATCTATAAACATTAAGACTACGCATGTGATATGCCTTTTTAATTTATTATTTGATTTATTAAATTGAAGGAGGAACGACCAGGAGAGTCTAAAATAAAATCTTTACCGCGTCTTGTATATCAGAGTAGATAGATAGCAAACCTCTATGAGAACAGATTGGTATAACGCAGTCTACTCTTGCAATTTGCCTCTCAGAATTCAAATTCTGCGCAGTAAATTTTGTGCAATTGCATTTAGTTATTTCGTACATTATTTTTGAAATACATTTAAATTAAGGTAATAATTAAAATTACGGATTTGTAGGCTTGCTGGCAAGTTTTATATCAAACAAACGACAAGCAGGCAATAAATAAGAAAAAGACTGGCGCAAGAGAGAGGTAGATGATTTATCTGCACCGATACACGTCTATCTTCTTTGTACAAGTGCTGCACTTGACGTAGCAACACCAGTAATACTTGCAGTCACATCTGTGTCGTACTGTCACGGATTCGACCGTGTAACCTCTGCCACAGCACATGGATCTGCAACCACCCGAGCCAGGGTTGTCCTTCTGGCACTCTCTGTAGATATAGAAAGAATACCTAGATTATTTACAAACAAACAAGGGATTTCCTTGTTCTTTATAGTCTTCTTAACCAAAGAGCATGAATACTTTTTTATGTAGTATAGTAGTTTTGCATTCTTCAACTCTCTGTAGAAATAGAAGATCTAGCAGCTATAGAGTGACGAAATAGTTATGCTATATTCTAAAAGCTGGTAAAACTAATGTTAACGTCAGTTTCTTCACTCGAAAGCGATGTCAGTGACGGACGAGCCCAGGATTTGAACCCCGCACATACTGATCAGCGGTCGAGTATCTTACCGACATCTCTTCTATATGAGATGGTATACAGGACTAGGATTAAAAGATGTTTAATTGCATACTACGGTGCTCAAAGTAATACTTAGCCATAAATATCTTAACCAGTTTCTAAATCAGATGAAAAGCCTGGATTAATGCAGATCCAATTAATTAATTAATGATGGATTAACCCAGATCCTATTAACCAATGAATTGTAATTAATGATGGATTAACCCAGATCCTATTAACCCATCAATTAATTAATGATGGATTAACCCAGATCCTACTAACCCATTAATTTTAATTAATGATGGATTGACCCAGATCCTACTAATCCATTAATTAATTAATGATGGATTAACCCAGATCCTATTAACCCATTAGTTTTAATTAATGATGGATTAACCCAGATCCTTCTAACCCATTAATTAATTAATGATGGATTAACCCAGATCCTATTAACACATTAATTAATCAATGATGGATTAACCCAGATCCTATTAACCCATTAATTTTAATTAATGATGGATTAACCCAGATCCTAGTAACCCATTAATTAATTAATGATGGATTAACCCAGATCATATTAACCCATTAATTTTAATTAATGATGGATTAACCCAGATCATATTAACCCATTAATTTTAATTAATGATGGATTAACCCAGATCATATTAACCCATTAATTAATTAATGATGGATTAACCCAGAGATCTACATGTTGCTCACAGATAATTTCTTGTCTATGATATGACTTAGACCATATTTTATATAAAGTAAACTTTTAAAATTATTATTTATTCGTTCAATTGACGCGCAGCTATACAGAGTGCACTAAATTCCACCTTCAATATCTATAATCGTTGGTGTTATGGTGTTTTTATGATTCTATAACTTCTAAAAACAGTAACTAATTTTAAGCAGAATAACATCGTATTTCTCAATATCACCTGTACTGCCACCAGTGCCACTACCGCCACCAGTACTACCATCAGTGATATCACCAGTTCTATCACTAGTACTAGCACCAGTACTATCACCAGTACTAAAACCAGTGCTATCACTAGAACTATCACCAGTGCTACCATCAGTACTATCACCAGTACTATCACCAGTGCTATCACAAGTGCTATCCCCAGTACTATTTCTAGTAATATTACCAGTATAGCACCAGTATTGTCACCATTGCTAACACTAGTTCTATTATCAGTACTACCACCATTGTTATCACTAGTTCTATCATCAGATTATCACCAGTGTTACCGCCAGCGTTAGCAGCAGTACTATCATCATTTAAATCACCAGTTATACCACCAGTGCCATCACCATTCCCAGCAGTGCTATGAATGGTGTTAACACCAGTACTATCACCATTGCTACCATCAGTTCTATTTTGCCAGTTCTACAACCAGTACTACCACCTATTCTACCATCAATTCTACCACAATTGCTAACACCAGTACTACCACCAGCACTACCACGAGTTCTACCACCAGTACTATCACCAGTGCAATTACCAGTGATACGACCAGTTCTACCACCAGGCTACCATCACGCTACATACCTGCCCCTGGTCCCCACGGATCCCAGTGTTTTGTCAGGCAGACAGTAGTCGGGTGAGATGGTGTAGTACACCAGTTCGTTCTCGCTCACAGATCTCCTGGTGGGCAGCACGGACACTAGGCGGCGCTGTCGAGCTCTCTTCTTACCGTTCAGATTTACCTGCATCAAATAGAAATATAAAGATAAAATAAAGGTATTTTTCCACCTTGTATATTTTATAAAGTTTAATGTCTTAGCATTCTATTCTTACCCATTGCAAAAATAACTGAAGCAAATTTACTTTCTTGCATTAAATTGACTTTCTTGCTACAGTTCTCGTATATAGTATTAATAAAGTAGATTAATTTCTACTAAATTAACTAATCTATAGAGCAGGTTGAGCGAGATAGAACAAAATTAGTAATTAATTAGTGGAGACTAGAAAAAAATATAATTATCCTCAAATTTACTCTCATAGATACTAATACCCAGAACATTTCACAGATCTAACAGTCGTTACCTCTATGGCGGAGGAATATCTAACAGTCGTTACCTCTATGGCGGAGGAATATCTAACAGTCGTTACCTCTATGGCGGAGGAATATCTAACAGTCGTTACCTCTATGGCGGAGGAATATCTAACAGTCGTTACCTCTATGGCGGAGGAATATCTAATAGTCGTTACCTCTATGGCGGAGGAATATCTAACAGTCGTTACCTCTATGGCGGAGGAATATCTAACAGTCGTTATCTCTATGGCGGAGGAATATCTAACAGTCGTTACCTCTATGGCGGAGGAATATCTAACAGTCGTTACCTCTATGGCGGAGGAATATCTAACAGTCGTTACCTCTATGGCGGAGGAATATCTAACAGTCGTTACCTCTATGGCGGAGGAATATCTAACAGTCGTCACCTCTATGGCGGAGGAATATCTAACAATCGTTACCTCTATGGCGGAGGAATATCTCTTCTGAAGTGAGACTCCGAACACCCTAAGATCTGGAAGCGCCTTCCAGCAGGTCTTGATCGTACAGGATCCGCTCACTCCGTGACACTTACAGGTGGGTGACAGACTCTCTGTGACCAACTGCGAACAAAGGGAAAGTAAATGAAGCAGTTACGGATTAATGGAAAGTAAAACCGGCCTTTTTCTTGAAGTAGAGTATTGGCAGTCTGTTAGAGATTGCCCGGCAAAGATTTGAAGCCATGGGTCTTGTCTTTTGGAAAGCTGCTTCATATCAAATACGTCAACGCCGGCTCAATAAGCAACGCTAGACTGAAACATGACTTCAGAATTAGTTATTAAGTTTTAAGTAAGCGGAAACCTTTTTTTAGCTACCAGTAGAGCAATATATATCAAAAACAATTACTAAAATACCAAGTATTTATCATTTTGCCCCTCCCAACACCAACATGAGATTAGATTTTCTGGATTTAATTAGATTTTTGTTATTTATTTTTATCCACAAGTAAGGATAATATCCTCATGGATCATGTTCAATAGGGAATTGATCCTTACAAGTTGATAAAAAACATGCAATGTGATCCAGGCGGACCATATTACAGGTGGATGAAAATGTGCAGAGGTGAGTCAAAATATACCACAGGTAGTCGAAAATATTCCACATGTGGGTAAAAATAAATAGCAGTTGGATGAATAAATACCAATTAATTCATTTTATTCGTCGAAGTAAGCCTTTAAAATGAATACTCAGTTAAAAAATGAATCATAGTGTATGTTTAAGATGTTATTAATATATTGTTTTAATATTCGGTAGATATAGGAATATAAAAACAATTGTGATCAGTTAAAATAATAGTGTATTTTGGCAAATTGTGAACAAATCACCTTTTGCACAGTTAGTTTTCTTGACTTTGTTTTGGTGGTATGGTTACACACGTGACAACCGCATATGCTATTTGCTATATTCGTAGTTTCTGTTTTTGTACATTTAATTTTCGTTATTTCCTTCTTTCTCTTCATGGTTATTAGTAATCGTTACCTTTTGTTGGCGCACTGATTGAAGCCGGCGCGGATTTAAGAATAACCAACCGACACCATCAGGATTTTTTTCGTTCACAGCCGTAAACACTCGGTCTTGCAAGGTGAGTTGTAACCGGGCGCAACTTAACTTCATTCAATTGACGTGCAGGTGAACCGACTGCTCTAAATCCCCCTCCGTTTAGTACAGTTTTGTACAGGCAGCTTCAAAGAACTCATTTCTCTCAGCATGCTAGCCACAATACGGTAAGATACTCGACCGCGGATCATTGTGTGCGTGGTTCAAATCCTGGGCTCACCGTCACTGAGATCGCTTTCGAGAGATGAAACTGACGTTAACATCGGCTTTAGTGCAGTTGAGTGATATCAGGAAACAATAATCATATTCCACTTAATTTTGATGTTTAGACGTCACATTTTAAATCCTCAAAAGGCTTAAATGAATGTCCCAGAGTGCTCCTTGTTGTCATGGGCGACGGTATCACTCTAACTGTAGTAGTGTCATTCCAGGCAGCCTTTCGTTATCTCTGAAGTTTATATGACCGCAGGGTACAGTGTATGTTCAGTTTCTCATGTAGATTGTGGAACATATTCTTGTAGTTTCGCTTCAAGAACGGTCAGAAGGAGAAACAAGAAAAATTGTGCAGGGGTGGGGGGGGTGTGGACTTCCTTCTTCACGAATGTCTCAATAGCGCAATGGTTAGAGGTGTAGATGACGGTATGAAATTTTAAATGACAGATCACGAGGTGAATTAAACTCTCGTGGGTTCGATTCCTGGCCGCGCTGATCGGAGAGTAAAATCTCGGACATTCACTGGACTGGTTACACACAGCAAATGGGAAAAATGTCTAACGGGTTAAACATGTGATATTAAAAGCGATAGACATCAACATAGTTGATCATTTCACTGTAATGCGTTATTATTGTTATTGCAAGTAGGGTGTGAAAAAACTAACCACTTTAAAGCTGTGTGAGTTTAATGTTGTTATATATGTTGACTAAAAATATCAGAAATCTGCCCTATATAGTGTCAAGTACTAAATAATTACGAAGTATCATAATATATTAGAACTGTGCGAATGTGAGAGAAATCATATAGGCTTCAGTGATTATTATAATATGTAAGAATCAAATGCTAAGAAATGAAATTTTATCAAATATAAAACTAAAATAAACACTGTTATTTTAAACTTTATATTTCAATTTGTATAATTTGTATTTTTTTATTTTCAATTTGCATAGTTTTGTATCACTGTAAATGTGGTGTCATGTCCAATTAAATGGCTGTCGTATATAATCCCATACCGCAAACCCTATATATCTTATTGATTACATAAATGAACATTCAATTATGAAGTAACCATCAACAAATATACGTGCATTTCTTGATGGTTAAGGGATTGTTGGGGGAGTCGTACATTGAATGCAATAACGCAAGCTTCCAATGACTGACAGTGCGGAAGTCAAGTGACCGTGAATATGAGCGAGATAGTAGACATGATAGTGGTGCGGTGAGTGAATGTAACTGATATTAGCTGGAGATAGGAGATTTTCTGTCATATCTGCATGATTCACTCCTTGTTCGATGGTATCTTACACCTCAAGTCATGTGTATGCGAGTGCAGACAGTTCGGTAAAATAAATAGAAATTCAGCCTGCGTAATGCGTACTGCATACTGAGACTGCGTACTGCGTACTGCATACTGACTGCGTACTGCGCACTGACTGGGTACTGACTGTGTACTGACTGCTTTCTGACTGCGTACTGACAGCGTTCTGACTGCGTACTGACTGCGTACTGCTTACTGACTGCGTACTGACGGCGTACTGACTGCGTACTGCGAAGTGACTTATCCAGAAATTTTCACAAGGGTCGGGCTATTTACAGAATTATGAGCGAACTAATGGTCAAACTCTCTCATCAGCTTAACTCAGTATTTTAATTTTATTTGCCAACTAAAATAAATTAGTTTTCTGACTTACATTGAAGAAAATAGCAATATCTGAAATCATCTTTTATGTAAACGGTAAATACTGTTTCTGTATATTTTCACTTTTCCTTTTTCGAAATCAGATCAATCGTGGTATTAGGAAATACGGGTCTTTTTAATGCGCAAGTTATATATGACGTAACACAAAGTCGTCTAATTTTGTGTTAAAAAACATAGAATCTATACAAATATTTAATTTTAAAGATGATTTGTATTAGCCTACACTGAAAATAATGCCTGGTTGAATTGGTTAATGCGTTCGGAGATGATTTTTCTTTTTTTCTCAACACAGCATCCTTAATCCAGCGGTTAAAGGCTGTTGAAATGTTCAGAAGTTCGTTCGTATTCCCTTTTGAATAATCCGTTCAAGGCATATATTCCTACGAAAACTCTGCTGAAAGTAAGTTTAATTATATTCGTTTCATGTATCAAACAATTAATTCCTTAAACAATTAATTGTTTAAGGAATTAATTAATTCCTTAAACAATTAATTCCTTAAACAATTAATTCCTTAAACAATTAATTCCTTAAACAATTAATTCCTTAAACAAATAATTCCCTGCGATAGTAAAAAGAAGCCTAAAAGCCATGGAGAGAAATGAGGAAATGACGAAAACAACAAAAAGAGCAAGTAGGACACTTTACATACGATTGTTATGTACATGTATGTAACAACAGGCCAAGGAAAACTTAGTTACCTATAGCCTAAAGAACATTTTTATAAAATTATTATCACTGTACCCTTCTTTGCTGTCCTTTCAAATACTTACAGTTGTCAGTTGATCCAACTCGAAATGTTTAGTTACGAACGCATCTAAGCTATTCTTTGTTAAATGTTAATCACATTGTTAGGATGCTATTAGATTTAAATATTAGTAAAATTGTTAGGTTGTAACTAATGCTTTAAATATTAATAATGTAGTTAAGTTGTTTTTAGTTTGTTAAATGTTAATAATGTAGTTACGTTGTTTTTAGTTTGTTAAATGTTAATAATGTAGTTAAGTTGTTTTTAGTTTGTTAAATGTTAATAACGTTGTTAAGTTGCTGTTAGTTTACTAAAGCTTAGTAACGTTGTTAAATTGTTATTAATTTGTCACAATTATTAGTTATGTTGTTAAGTTCTTGTTAGGGACTGTACACTATAACCAGTCTTGTAATGTTATTAATTTGCTGTTAGTTGTGTTGTTAAGTTGTTGTTAGTTATGTTGTTGTTAGTTATGTTGTTAAGTTGTTGTTAGTTATGTTGTTAAATTGTTGTTAGTTATGTTGTTAAGTTGTTGTTAGGGAGGGCACACTATAACCAGACTCCGCCCAGGAGGCTCTAATGGAGTCCCATAGGAACAGGGACACAGTCTCCCACCTGCCATCTTTCCAGTGATTTATAGCCTGACATTTGACCCTAATAGCTTCCTGACAAACCAGGGACTCTGATAAGATCTTATAGTAGAGGAGATCTGCTAAATCTGACTATGTCATGTAAGTATGTGGGACAGTGTGGTGTAGTGTGTTTGTATGTGTCGTTGTTCGTATGAGGCCTATTCCGTGTTTGTATGTGTCGTTGTACGTGTAAATATGTGGGGCAGTGTGGTGTAACAACAACAACAACAATATTAGAGTGCTACTGTCGTCAACGACAACATTGAGCACTGTGGTATCAAATCAAATCCGATGAGCAGAGTGTGGGTCCAAAAACGGTGCGATCCAAAATCCGGGGGTTCGGTCCGATACTAGGAAGGATACTAGTGTGGTCGTGTTTTTATGTGTCGTTGTACTTGTAAATATGTGGGACAGTGTGGTGTAGTCGTGTTTTTATGTGTCGTTGTACGTATGACGTACAAAATGAGTCTTATTCTTAAATTAACACTACATTGAATAGACACTTGTCTCATCAGAGAGGCTGGTAAAGCTAATGTTAACGTCAGTTTCCTCACTCGAAAGCAATATCAGTGACGCTCAAGAGGAAAGTAATTTGTAACACTAAGTCATTAGTTTATAAGTTTATACAATTTTTAGCAATTCAAATCTGCTCTGATATAAAACTGTAGTGATATCATGTTGTGCTTTCATAGAAGAAAAAAATAAATATACGGAGAGCTATTACAGGTTCAATCATCCCCGTGTTGTGTCCGGGTTGCTTGAAGAATAGACCAACCGTGTAAAAATGCACGTGTCGTAGAAGGCGACCTAAAATCTAGATCAACATCGACATCAGAAGGGGTATGAGGTTGATAAGCGACTAGGCTCCAGAAATCGCTACAAAAAACCTAAACGAATAGAAAATAGTCTATTCGTATCCCGACCCTGGTTAAACTGGGATTTAAGTGAGGATGATGAATAGAATAGATAATATGTTTATTTTTCAGCAATGACACAAATGCATGAGCGACATACAATGCCTCAACCAACAGCACTTCCTGTATAACTTGCGAGAAAAATTAGTCTTCAGTGAAGATACAGAGTATCTTATCTAGCTGACTACCGTGATAATTATGATGTACAGGTTGACTCAGTCGTCTTGCACTAAACTTAAATTCTTTGGTACATTTCAGGTACATTTCAGGTACATTTCAGGTACATTTCAGGTACATTTCAGGTACATTTCAATTTATCGACACAAAGAATAAATAGCTCAAGTAACAGTTTCAAGAAAAAATCGCTATAACGTCTATGTATGTATATGGTCTGTATAATGCACATACCAGAAAACAAAAATTTAATTTAATTAATTTAAATTAATTAATTTAATTAATTAAGCTATTCAATGCAGACTGTTTCCGTGGCACTTTGGCTAATGCGGCTTCCCAGAGTGTAGAGGAATTATTTCAATCGCTTCTTTTTTTAACGTTTAATTAAATAAAGTCTTTTTTATCTTATTTTTAGCCCATGGCCCATCACAGCCCATGGCAATTTTTAAAATTTAATTAATTAATCATCATCATCATCTTCATCATCTTCTTCCCTTGAATCCCAGTTTAACTAGGGTCAGGTTACGAATAGACTGCCTCACATCCTCTCTGTCCTACATCATCATCAGTCAATCCCCTATTTGAGACTTTCTATTCGTTTAAATTTTGTAGCAAATTCTGGAGCTTAGGCACTCACCAACCGAATGCCCTTTCTGAAGTTGGAAAACTTAATTAATTAATCTGCATATTAATATAATTGTCTGTTAACCTTTCGTCCCACAGCGTTGTTGTGTATATTAACGAGCATCTTCTTGGACAACTTCTTCCTATTCCAGGGTGTGTCAGTGAACCACTTGCTGAAGATTGTCCCGAACCCCACATCGTCCCCGCAGCCTCCCCACTTGAAGTCCCCTGGGGGGCTCTCACTGGGGGTGGGACCACAGCTGCACTTGGTCGATGTTCCGCTGCTGCAGGCCCGCGCAATGGCCCGAGTCATCGCCGCTGAGCTGAGCGAATAGATGAATGCTTGCTCCCTACTACCTGGTATCAATCAATCAATAAAACGAGATTTAAATTAATGGTGTCAATTAATAAAGTAATAAATCAAGTTTTAAATTAATAGCGTCAATCAATAAATCAATCAAGAATTCAACATAGCAATTAATTAATCAAGTAATCAATTAGTAGATAAATGATTAATAATAAAGAATAGATAAATGTTTGCTCTCTGCTTCCTGGTATCAATCAATCAATCAACAATTCATCAATTCATTAATTAATTAGCTAATCAACTAACATATAAATTAATGCATAAATGCTTGCTCTCTGCTTCCTGGTATCAATCAGTCAATCAGCAATTCATCAATTCATTAATTAATTAGCTAATCAATTAACATAAAATAATACATAAATGCTTGCTCTCTGCTATCTGGTATCAATCAATCAATCAAGAATTCATCATAGCAATTAATTAATAAATCAGTTAGTAGATAAACAATAAAGAATAGATGAATGCTTGCGTTCTGTTGCCTAGTATCAATCAATAAATCAGTCAATCAATCAAACGAGCTTTAAATTAATGGTGTCAATTAATAAATCAATATATATTATATTCGTTTATTACATGAAATCTGACATACCGCAGAAAACATACACACAATCAATCAAGAATTCATCGTAGCAATTAATTAATTAATTAATTAATTAATTACTAAGATAAACAATAAAGAATGGTTGAGTGCTAGAAATTACCCATTAATCAATCAGTCAATCAATAATCTATCTGTAATCAATCAAAAATCATTTAATCGACTAATCTATCATACAATCAATATATCAATCAATTAGTCAATCAATCTGTAAATCAGTAAATATGTTATTATTGTCGTTGCTGTTATTGCATTTAGCGTTGTCATTATTGTTGCTGTTATTGCATTTACTGTTGTCATTATTGTTGCTGCTGTTGCATTTAGCGTTGTCACTGTTGTTGCTGCTGTTGCATTTATTGTTGTCATTACTGCTGCTATTGCATTTAGTGTTGTCACTATTGTTGCTGCTACTATTGCATATAGTGTTGTCACTATTGTTGCTGCAGTATTGTTCCAATTGTTGTTGTTGTTATCAAAACACCTCCAGTGGGGTCAGCTAGATACTGCGGAGCTAGTTGCATGAATCATTTAGTGTTGTCACTATTATTGTAATTGTTGTTGCTGTTAACACACCTCCAGCGATGTCAGCTAGATACTTGGAAGCTAGTTGAATGAAACATTTAGTGTTATCACTATTGTTGTTGCTGCTATCACATTATTGTTGTCACTATTGTTGCTGCTATTGTACTATAATTATAGTGTTGTCAGTGTTACTGCTGTGTGATTGTAATTGTTGTTGTTGTTATCAACACACCTCCAGTGAGGTCAGCTAGATACTGGGGAGCTAGTTGAATGGAGGAACAGTTCCAGCGCCGATCAGCGAACAGCTCCTGACAGACGTCCATCGTGGAACGGGCTGCCTCGGTCACGACGGGCATCAGCTCCAGGTTCCTGCGGCAGATCAGCCGCTGATCCTTCATCAGCGCCTTCGTGTGGGACTTGGAGCAGTCCGTGGTCCGGTTCCAGAACGATTCCGGACTGGAAGAGAGTCCTCTGGGATGGCACATCAATTAAAAAATAGTTAAACATCTTTAAGAAGAGGATATAGAACTTTAATTTAAAATAGTTAAGCAGTTTTAAGAAGAGGATGATAGTTAAAAAATGCAGTGTTAGTTGTCATCATGAGTTCCTTGATTCTGTACAGAACATAGGTCGGCCTCCATTCATTTCTATCATTATCAATCTTCGCAACGTCTCCCATGAAATGTTTAATGCTTTAAGTTTAAGTTACAGTTTAAAATAAGTTTAAATGTATTGCTGTGTTTTTGTTAAATAAATAATAAATGTGTTGTCGTTTAAATGTCGTCATCATAAATTGATCTCTTCTTGTCAAAAACAATGGGGACAATCTGTAGGTACCGTTAATGAAGGAACTAGATAAAACTTCAAATCCTATGATTTAGAGAGTCAAAAATAATATTAACGTCAGTTTCCTCACTCGAAAGCGATGTCAGTGACGGGCGAATTCAGGATTTGAATCCCGAACATACTGATCCGCGGTCGAATATCTTACCGACATCGCCACTGGCTCCATCCAAAAAAGATCATATTGTCTGCAAACATTTTAAATATCATGCGAGATAATGTACAGACAACAAAATGAAAAACTTTGCGTCATTAGCATTTGCGATAATATAAATTACTGCTCATTTTATCTGAATTTTCCCATCAGTATAAAATACAAATGTAAAAGACATTTATTGCCGTTATTAGGTTACAAAATAATTGATTTCTTAGTGATTCTACACAGAAGGGGGCAGAGAGGTCATAGGTCGAGTTTATAGACAAGATGATGAAGATATAGAGACGTCTGAATGGCAATCTGCTGTCATTATACTGTAATTAATTCTCTCTTGCACTCCCCCCCCCCTACGTACAGTGAACCCCCCCCCCCCCCACACCTTGTTCCTACAATTCTTTCCCATCTTCCACCGGATGTGGCGCAGAATATGTTTTACTGATGTGGTGAAAAGAAAACATAGTAATTTGATAATCTCTCTCTCTCTCTCTCTCGTTCTCTGCCTGCTGGCAGTTCCATGGTATATAACGCATCCACTCTTCTCTGTCTTCCGCCTTCCTCTTCATTTCCAATTTGTTAATATTATGTGGAATAGAAGAAGAATGGAAAGGATTGGCTGGACTCAAAAGGTTACAAATGAGGAAGTTCTGGAGAGAGTTGGCACAGATAGACAATTGATAAATGTAATAAGAAATAGGAAGAAGAGTTGGATGGGACGCATTCTAAGGGGGAAGGTCTATTAAAAGAGGTCATAGCAGGTAGAATGGAAGGAAAAAGAGGCAGAGGCAGGCCGAGATTAGGAATGTTAGATGATTTAAAGATTCACTCATATGTGGACATGAAGAGAAAAGCGAAAAAGGCGCTGATTGGAGGCGCTATATACTATAGGTCTGCCAGCTGCCAGTAGACAATGCACTAAGAGAGGGAGAGAGAGAGAGAGAGAGAGAGAGAGATGTGGAATTGATGACTAGTTTATGTCACTCTGTGTTAATATATCTATGTCTATGTCTTTGTCACTCTTTGTTTGTAGAAATACATATTATACTGCACTGAAATGTCTCGAAATGAAATTTCCTTATGAAATCAAATTACACAAAATTACGGTGTTTCGTCGTTAACGTTAAATCATGGGTTTAGAATTATTTATAAAGTTGTTATTGCTAGTTATGTAAATATTATTTTACCATCACTGACCCCATCAAAAATCAAGTAATTTATAATAACAACAATTAGAGTGCTACAGTCATTAATGAAAACATCGAGCACTATTGAGACAAAATCAAGCCGGCGAGCAAAAGGAAGGATCAAAACGGTATAAATTTTTATTGTATAATATTGTATTATAGCAACATCTAAGAGCACCGAAAAACTAGGAAACAGTTTCCCTAGACCACTAAATTCTCAAACTGTCGGAGAGTGAGTTGTTTCCAGATCTAGCCCTCTAGCGATGTTTTGTGTCTCTCACCTATTCGACGCTATCAGCCAATCATCGCAGCGGGTGATTGCGGTCAGATAAGGAAGTTATATAGCATCACTGTGCTATGTTGAGACGGGAACACAATTGATTAAGTTGTAGTGATTTCAACGCCATGCGGGTTAAATGATCTATACACCCCCCAAACCCCTACTACACCCCACCCCTTCTTCAACTCCAACCCCTACTACACCCGCTTTATTCTGTATCACCGTAGCCACTATAACAATAATAGTACGCATTAATGTTTCTTACTTAATGTGGGTATTTCATAGTATAGCATAGTTTTCCAAAGCTTCAGGTATATAAAAATATGCCTTTTTGAATGGATTGATCTATGGAGTACTCTATGTACCGCGTAAAAACCGTGAAACAAACGTTGAGCAAGATGCGAACCTTGGCAGAACACTAGAGAGAGAGAGAGGGAGAGGGAGGTAGAGAGAGTGAGTGAGTGAGAAGGAGACATAGGGCATATATTAAATAATAATATTATATCTAAATAGCTGACTCAATTTACAGAGTGATAGAATCTTTGTGCAGCTTCAAGTTTATTCTTGAGTGGCTGATCTCAAGATGTATGCAGCTCACGTGGGGTCGATTCCAGAGCTGTCAATTAGATACTTTATTAAATATACTAGTGGTTTAAATAGTTGATACCAAAAGTGATAGATATAATTATGGATGAACATTTCACTCTACTGTTGCTCTATCACTTAATATATTCCATGAATATACAAAACTAGAAAACAACAAAATAAAAGCAAAACAAAACTGAAAGAACAAAACAAGAACAAAAAAAGTAAGACTCATAGATTTATCTATAGCGTAAGTTCGATATGCAGAGCTCGTAATTTCTTGAGTTACTTAGTACACTTCATCAATTGTGTTAACGGTGTATCGATACAATGAAATGACAGCTAAGTAGTACTAGATCCCTGACACCTATGTGTAATGCAGTCCCTGACACCTATGTGTAATGCAGTCCCTGATATCTATATGTAATGAAATCCCTGACATCTATGTGTAATGCAGTCCCTGACACCTATGTGTAATGCAGTCCCTGACACCTATGTTTAATGCAGTCCCTGATATCTATGTGTAATGAAGTCCCTGACACCTATGTGTAATGCAGTCCCTGACACCTATGTGTAATGCAGTCCCTGACACCTATGTGTAATGAAGCCCCTGATATCTATGTGTAATGAAGTCCCTGATATCTATGTGTAATGAAGTCCCTGATATCTATGTGAAAAAAGGTTTCTGACGCCAGGCGTTAAACGGTTGTTAGTAGTGGTTAATTATTACATACAATAGTGGTTGACGATTACATGTACTAGTAGTTAATTATTACACGTAATAGTGGTTAATTATTACATGTACTAGTGGTTAAGTATTACATGTAATAGTGGTTAATTATTACATGTACTAGTGGTTGACGATTACATGTACTTCAATACAAAAAATTTAAAAGCTACGTAGTAAAAAATTAAATAAAACAGAATTAAACCACTTCTGCCATGATTAGAGACAAAGTAACAATTGTAAACCTGCGTAAGAGTAAAACAATTACCAAGATACTTCAGGCTATATTCAGCCAGGTCACACATACAATACTCCTACAACACTACATACACACAGTGCATGTGTATGGACAAAACCTATCTACCTATCTTCAGAGTGCGTTCAAGCATTTCATAGCATACATGTACATGTATGTCTTCGGGCAAATTAGTCTACCACATATACATGTATAATGATCATGTACAGACAAGTCAATGAAATCTTAACCACATACATAGATAAACAGTTTCTCAAAGTAATCTTCCAGGACGATGACTGTCATGAAATTAATGTGAGTCTATATTTGAGATAATGTAAATTTTATCAATTGTTGTTAGATTGTGATACAACAGCAACAACAACAACAACAATTAGACAACTATACTGTCGCCACTGACAATATGAAATAAACAGTCAAGTAAACAGTACAAAGCTCAATAAACAAAATAAACAACAACATAAACAGTCGAGTATTTAGTAAAAAGCTCAATAAGCAACACAATAAACAGTCAAGTAAACAGTACAATAAACAGTCCAGTAAACAGTACAGTAAACAGTCCAGTAAACAGTCCAGTAAACAGTACCTTCAAATCTCAGTAAATAACACAATAAACAGTCCAGTAAACAGTACAGTAAACAGTCCAGTAAACAGTACCTTCAAATCTCAGTAAATAACACAATAAACAGTCCAGTAAACAGTACAATAAACAGTCCAGTAAATAGTCTAGTAAACAGTCCAGTAAACAGTACCTTCAAATCTCAGTAAATAACACAATAAACAGTCCAGTAAACAGTACAATAAACAGTCCAGTAAATAGTACACAGCTAACATTCGGATAGAAAGTCAAAGACTATAAAGAGAAGATAAAGAGTTGCAATCATACTTTATAGTTAATTTCCATATTGTACATGTAAAATAAGATTATGCTATGCCTCCCATTTTAATGCAACCTATTTTAACTGTAACCCTTTTAAAATCTGCGTAGTTATTCCAGAAGTTTTTTTTTCCAGCATTCGTAGTTTTTCAACATTCCTTTTTCTGCGCTATAGATGAATAACTCAAACATCATTTTGCTAACAAGACTCTGGCATGCCGTATATTTCATTTTTACGAGACCTCGGCGGTTAGTAAATTCCAGAAAAACGAACCTGTCTCAGTCAAACGCTATGTCCTGCCAATCCACATTCAATTGGATCAGTTAGCGCTCTAATAGATTTCACAGACTGGACCGGGCTTTGATCTCGCACCGCCAGTGCAGACCCCACAATGCGCTCAGCAGCACAGAATTCTACAGGATTCAGGACTGCTGGATCCCTCCGTATGAGAGGTGCCACGAAAACTCTAGAAAATTTTTGTAAGAATATTTTTGATGTTGCGGCGAGTTCTACCAAAATGGGTCTTTTAGAGCGAATTAGAATTTTAAAAATTAAAAAATTTCTACATTTTATTATTAGAACGTAGAGTTAAACAATTTGCCTCCACGGCTACTACAGTCTGTAATATCTTTGGCATAAAAATATGAGTCATACCATAATATTATATGATTAAGAATTCTACGTGACACGAAATTTTATATTTTAACTTGCAATTACGATCTCCTAACAACGCACAAAAAGATAAACCAAATTTGAAATTCTTCACGGTACCAAATTGGTGAAAAGGCAGAGGCCGTCCCTGGGATCTCAAGTCTTTTGAGTATCCGTAAAGCTTGCTTCAGCTAACGAATTTAGGTTTATTAAAATAGAAATGTAACATTTTGTCAAAATATTATATTCTATTTAATTTAACAGGTGCAAGAATTAATTCCTGAAAGTCAAGTATTTTTGTATTCATTCATTCATGAAAGTCATGAAAATAACTGCGTACTTATAATTAAATTATAGTCTGAAACACTGCTTGGATAGCGTGAATGGTGAACCAGTAAATGCTTATATCTCCGTCACACCTTTTTCGATTAAAATAAATATATATATATTCACACTATATGACTCGATGAATTGCAACAGGAGTTTTGAATACGCACATGTATCTGCGAATCACATCAATGGTCCTACTAATATTTAAATATGACCCAAGAACTAACTGCAAAATTAAATAATTCTGCGACAAGAGCTCGAGTGTGTCTATTAGCCTTGAGGTAATCCTTGTGCTTCTGAACCTTGGCGTTAAACACACGACAACCTAACATAAAGAATATAGCAATCTTTTGACTAGTCATAATATATATTTGGCTGAAGCCAGTGGCGGCCATATAGGTTAGATATTCGACCGCGGATCAGTATGTGCGGGGTTCAAATCTGGGCTCGCCCGTCACTGACATCGCTTTCGAGTGAGGAAACTGACGTTAACATTAGCTTTACCAGCTTTATTGCTCGAGTTATATTACTCTTTTTCATTTACAACTGTATTTTATGCGTGTACATTGTATACCATCAGCTACTTAGTGTCGTATCACAGCTTACAGAGGATATCTCGTTAATATTTATTTCATTTTTGGCCACAACAAATTTTTGCTAGCCTCCACATTCATGAAATTCAGTAAATGTAAAGAGAGAGGATTGAGAAACAAGAGTGAGAGTTGAGAAACGAGAGAGAGGATTGAGAAACGAGAGAGAAGGCTGAGAAACAAGAGAGGAAGTTGAGAAACAAGAGAGAGGGTTGAGAAACAAGAGAGGAGGTTGAGAAACAAGAGAGAGGTTGAGAAACAAGAGAGGAAGTTGAGAAACAAGAGAGAGGGTTGAGAAACAAGAGAGGAGGTTGAGAAACAAGAGAGAGGATTGAGAAACAAGAGAGAGGGTTGAGAAACAAGAGAGGAGGTTGAGAAACAAGAGAGGAGGTTGAGAAACAAGAGAGGAGGTTGAAAAATAAGAGAGGAGGTTGAGAAACAAGAGAGGAGGTTGAGAAACAAGAGAGGAAGTTGAGAAACAAGAGAGTGGGTTGAGAAACGAGAGAGAGGGTTGAGATACTAGAGAGGAGGTTGAGAAACAAGGAGGTTGAGAAACAAGAGTGGAGGTTGAGAAACAAGAGAGGGGGTAACACTTAAGAGAGATCAAAGACACCGTGGGTTATTCTGCAGTGAACTCACCTGCCGCCGCAGCTGACCCTATTTTATCAACAGCAGCCCCATTACTATAGGTGCGAGCACGGCTTACCTTGAGCTTAAAATTGAATATAGTGGCTGCATAACTTTTATAAATATCTACCTAGTTAGCTACAGTTGATTGCTCAGGAAAGCTTTCGATTTAGATTTTTAGACGAAACTTTAACCCAGATCTACAGAGATTGAAATCCAAATTGTTTAAAACAAATTAATGCTTCGTATTTCGAGCTAACTGATAATAATAATAAGTGATATATTTCAATATCGATATATGTCACTGTAATATATCGATATATCTTCATGATCATCTACTTCCCTTTAATCCCGGTTTAAATAGAGTCAGGAATTCTGAACATTTCTATTCGTTTTTGAAAATTTTGTTGCAGTTTCTGGAGCCTATGAGCTCACCAATTGAATGCCCTTTCTGAGCTTGGTTTCTATCTTAGTACTGTGTAGCTATTTACGACACGTGCAGTCCGCGTTTGGTCAATTCTTCAGCGCTCCGAACACAATACGGGTAATATTGATTTATTGTCACAATAGTTACAAATAAATAACTAAATAAAGTAAATAGTTACAAATATTGTACATATAATTCTGAATTAACACTACTTAAATAACAACAGAATTGCAGTAACTCTTTTGGTTTTAGACTGCAATACCTCCATGTTTTCTCTGTGCTGGTTGTTAAATAGTCTTTTCTAATTCACGCAAACCCAAAGATAAAGGTGTGCGGAAGCCTTTGAGCCTGACATAGATTAGTAGGGCTGATTTGCTGTTGATGGGTGGTAAATAGAAGTTTCTACATCTGATCAATTAAAACCTTCTGCGGAGAAATCTCTCCAACTTTAACTACCTTAAATACACATTGCATTGAACCTATGGAAGATTCTAACAGTTAGATATGCGTTTATATCGTCTTCTCCTTATACATTTGCTGTTACCATTTAACAATTTACATATTTTGTTGGTATGGTTATACACATATGATATCTCTCTGTCTCTTTCTCTCTCTCTCTCTCTCTCTCTCTCTTTCTCTCTTTCTCTCTCTCTCTCTATCTCTCTCTCTCTCTATCTCTCTCTCTATCAGTGGACTGCCAAGTGGCAGGTTCAAGGTACATATTCATACTCCAAATCTGCTTTCTCGCTCCATGCGAGTACCTTAGATCAACAAGTTAATCCCTTCACAAAGTCTATGCCTTATCTATACCTTATGTAGTCTATAGCTTGAGAAGAGTAGGGCTTCTTAGGTGGTTTCCCGTTGTTATCCTCTGTTAGAGGGATTAATTATCATTTCATCCTGGGGGAAATATTTCATGGTGAGGTGTGGCCGCTTTTGCCATCCTCAGCTCCTGCCTTAGTCGCCTCCTATACACGATGTATGTGTGCAAAATTATATATCAGTACTCTAAAGGTAATGATATTTAAATAGAATGATATCTACACCACGTATGATTTGTTAGTAGAGTTACACACATGACGTAAAACAAGATTTTGCAATTTCCCCCTTCACATCGTGGTTATAAGAAATCATTGTATTTGATGAAACATCGATGGTATAGTCTGTGCGGATTTAAGAATAACCTTCCAACGTTATAGGGTACATTTATCCCGTCATAGTGTCGAGTGGGTCGTTAAGAAATCAGTTTTGAATCAATACTCTGTTTGGATTTTACAGAAACTGGCTTTTAATTTATTTTTGAAATGTGATAATTTTAAATAAAATAATGCTTTTAGATACAATTATTATTATCTGGTTTGGTTAATCAAAAGCGAGCAAGTGAGTGAGTGAGTGAGTGAGTGAGTGAGTGAGTGAGTGAGTGATTGAGTGAGTAACCAGTGTAATATAGTCCATACTCACAACCACTCTATGGCTTCTGAGCTTCCACAAAGGATCATCACGATGGAGAATAAGAAGGAAGTCTTCTGAAACAATTCCATGGCTACCGTCATGCAATGAATATAAGCCTACAATCCAGGTGAAGGTCAAATCCTCTCAATATTCATCAATGCAAGAATATATAAGAACTATTTGCGTATATATTCCGTTAGATCTAATTGTACAACACGTAAGAATTTTTTGAACAAGAATCATTCCACATTACAGAGAAAGAGAAGTCAGAATTATTTATTCCACGGTTAAATGTCACTACAGAATTGATAGAATCCTTTATTCACCTCTATGATGTGCTGCAAATGAGCAGAGATTTCGCTATAGTGACAGTTTCAGAAATTTTATCAAAATTCACATAATATGATTGACGTATGCGAATTAATAGTGAAGTCAATAGACGAATAGACGTATACATGTACATGCGCTATCACAGCTTTTGTAAATTTAATCAAACTTTACTAGAACTGTTATTCTTTAGAGTTAGGTATATTGGCTGGGGCCAATGGCGACGTCGGTAAGATATTCGACCGCGGATCAGTATGTGTGGAGTTCAAACCCTGGGCTCTCCCGTCGCTGACATCGCTTCCGAGTAAGGAAACTGACGTCAACATTAGCTTTACCAGCTTTTTTTAAAAAATGCAACCACAGAGCATCACATCCAACTTCAGGGGTGAAAATAATAATCTCTAAATAAAATCAGAAAGTTTCCATATTTCAGCTTTAATTCATATTCGTCTACGACAACAGTCCTATTGTTTAACTAAATAAATTGCTTATGTAATAGCAGCAGCGGCGGGGGCATATGCCCCCAATTTTTGTTAACGATTTGCAACTATTTTCTAAGAATTGGTGTCTTCCATGTTTAAAGCCTGGCCCTGCACCGATTAAAGGTCGCAGCTTGTTATAAATGTCAAAATAGCCATATGTAGAAAGTGATATTTCCATTAACCTGAAAGCATCGCTGCAGTTCCTCTCTTTTCTGCAGTGCACTGCTAAGTGGCAGGTTCAAGGTACATGTTCATACTCAAAGTCTGCTTTCTCGCTCCATAATAGCACTCCTTAGATCCACAAGTTAATCCCTTCACAAAGTCTATACCTTATCCATACCTTATGTAACCTATAGCTTGGGAAAAATGAAGCTTCTGAGGTGGTTTTGCGTTATCTTCCTCAGTTAGATGGATTAATTACCATTTAATCCTGGGGGAAAATATTTCATGGTGAGGTGGATACCCTCTTGCCATTCTCAGCTCCTTCCTTCATTAAATCGCCTACGACACAGCAGTCTTAGTATCTCTTTTACTACTTAACATTATTTGAAGGGTCTGTATTATGCATGGTTCTTTGTTTCTTATCTTGAATTCCCTTTATCTTTGGACTGATTTTTGGATTTTGGGGTGTGCCCCGTTTTGGACCATTCTTTTGCTCGCCGTCTTGGATTTGTCTCAACGTGCTCGATGTTGTCATGGACAGTAGTAGCACTCTAATTGTTGCTATGTTATGACATTAAAATGATATTTAATACCATTATCTTAAGATATCAGTCAGAACTTATAACCTCATCGTAAATCTGAGTCAATATTTTATTAATTCTGTACTACTCTATAATTTCAAAACCAGAGAAGCGAATTCTTAATATTTATGCTATATATCATATCTGTTTTCATACATCAAGTACGTTGTCAAAATCAGCACGGCTGGCACGCGAACTCGTGTTTCTGGGGGAGTTAAGTACTCAACCAACTCAGCCGTTGATTTTTGCCTAAAATATTTTATATAGGACGACCTCTAATAAAATAGATTTGACTATACTTGCTGAAAAAACGCATTACCTCCACTATTAGTAAATATGATTATACTAATTTATATTTTATTAATTTTAAATAACATTTACTGTGAATTAATCATCTTTACTGCTATTTACAAATTTACTAGTTTTTCTCTTCCGATAGCTCTTTGATCTTTAGAGAAATTAGTTTGACTGAAGGAAATGGCTGCAGGCTATTGGATGATTGTAAACTTCAAGAGAGTGAGAAGGGCTCGCTCATTGGCTGAAATAAAAACTCGTCTGCTGCGCCAGCCAATCAAAATTCAGTACGATAACGTATCACTCCACCATAACCCCAGGATATGCGACAAAATGTAATAATGAAATGCAAGATTTTTCACAAGTTAATTGCAGTATGAGTAGTCTAAGATATATTTGTTCCTTTTCGATTGTTCAGTAATTGATAAACAGGGGCAGAAACGTTAAATAATGATGCATTCGATTCCAGCTGGAACTTTCTGAAGGTACAAATACTTTTCAATAAATGTTATTCTGTAATTTCAGAAATTTGAATTGCTGAGTTAACTACTTATAATTGTTTATAATTAGTTTCTTATAATTATTTTAATTATTTATTAGTTAATAGCGGAGCTCTTGAAAGCCGTGTCACTTTTTTCTAATTCCATCATTTGCTGCAAAATCTGCGACATTGGCTGGAGACCTAATCATGTACATAAAGCAGTAACGTGTTCGTTATTATTCTTCTTCTACATTTTTTTTCTTATTTTTCAGTAATTCACCATAGTTCACATTTAGTTTGTGTTTTTCCTGTTGCATTTGCTTGTTTGTGTTGTGTATGTGAACTCAAAGGTCAACCCTTTGAGTTCACATACAAAACACAAACACTTTGTGTTCTTATTGACACTTTTTGTGTTCTTATTGACACTTTTTGTGTTCTTATTGACACTTTTTGTGTTCTTATTGACACTTTTTGTGTTCTTATTGACACTTTTTGTGTTCTTATTGACACTTTTTGTGTTCTTATTGACACTTTTTGTGTTCTTATTGACACTTTTTGTGTTCTTATTGACACTTTTTGTGTTCTTATTGAACTTATTGAATCGAATTGAATTGAATAGCTTTAGAAAAGCAAAACTGGAAAAACATTGTTTAACAAATAAAGAGACTACGTGAAATCTTTCTCCATAAAGAAACACAAACATTATAGTGAAATGATCAACTATGTTGATATCTATCACTTTATTACCACATGTTTAAACCTTTAGAAAATTTTGTCCATTATCCGTAAACCAGTCCCGTGAATGTCCGGAATTTTACTCTAAGATCAGCGCGGCTGGGATTTGAACTCACGAGGGTTCAATTCACCTCCGGATCTGTCATTAAAAACTTCATGACATTACCTCTAAGCTATTTAGACATTCTATTCCCTATCACACATAGCTGTCATACATCGTTTCTCTATCACACATTGCTATCATTCATCGTTTCTCTACCTCACATTGCTATCATTCATTGTTTATCGTTTCTCTACCACACCTTGCTATCATACATCGTTTCTCTATCACACATTGCTATCACACATCGTTTCTCTACCACACATAGCTATCATACATCGTTTCTCTACCTCACATTGCTATCATTCATCGTTTATCGTTTCTCTACCACACCTTGCTATCATTCATCGTTTCTCTATCATACATTGTTATTATACATCGTTTCTCTACCACACATTGCTATCATACATCGTTTCTCTGCCACACATTGCTATCATACATCGTTTCTCTATCACACATTGCTATCACACATCGTTTCTCTACCACACATAGCTATCATACATCGTTTCTCTATTATACATTGTTATCATACATCGTTTCTCTACCACACATTGTTATCATACATCGTTTCTCTACCACACATAGCTATCATACATCGTTTCTCTATCATACATTGTTATTATACATCGTTTCTCTACCACACATTGCTATCATACATCGTTTCTCTATCACACATAGCTATCACACATCGTTTCTCTACCACACATAGCTATCACACATCATTTCTCTACCACACATTGCATCATACATCTTTCTCTACCACACATTCAATGGAGATCTCCTCTTGGACCTCTATGACGTAGTCGACGAAGCGTAACCGGATGTCCCTCTAGTATGGGACTCGCATCTGTCAGGAACCCGCATCCAGTGATCCGTGAAAGAGGAAGTCAAGTCCCGAGCAAGCGTTGCCGCGTTACGCTATTATATTACGAGATCATTAATATGAGATGAGGCTATTAGCTAAGAGAGCAGCTATTAACTGAGAGATCAGTCAATTAGCTTCAGCAGCAAAAGCGGATCTTCGTTTTCAATACTGTTTAATATAAACAATCTACTATGCCACTGAGACATAGAATGTCATATTCTCTGTGTACTCAGTCGTCATCGTGTGGCGCTTTAGCGCCACACGATGTCGAATCCCAGCCGCGATGATCTGAGAGTAAAATCTCGGACATTCACTGGACTATTATAACCAGTCCTGTGAATGTCCATCATCATCATCATATTAGATGATTTAAAGACGCACTCATATGTGGACCTGAAGAGGAAAGCGGAAGATAAAGAAGAGTGGATACGTTATATACCATGGACCTGCCAGTAGACAGTGCACTTAGAGTGAGATAGTTATAGGTTATTCCCGTATTGTGTCCGAGACATTGAAGAATTTACCAACCGCTTTCTGCCGTGACGCGTAAGGTGGCGACAAGGCAGTATATTGGGAAGGCAATATGAAATCACATCGGAAGCCATATTTTTCTCAAGCTATAGGTTATTGGGGTATGAATAAAGAATAGTTTTTTGTAAAGCGTTTAACTTTTGATTTATTGAGTGCTCTTCATGCAGCGTGAAAGCAGAGTCTGAGTATGAGTTTGTGCTTTGGACCTGCCGCTTGTCAGAATACTAGAGAGTAGAGAATGCACAGTTGTAACGCTATGTTAAGGTTAAATTGTAATATTAACAGTCTACGCAAACTAACTATTGAGAACAATTTTCTTTGCAGAGTTTTTTACATTTTAAATAATCGTCCTCAATGAACTCCGTTTCAATTTTATTGACTTTGAACTGTCACATTGATTTGCTCATCCAAACCAAGAAGCCATCCTTTCCAAACTCTCCTGGCTGTATGATTTTCATGTAGTTATTTAGAGCGTCAGTAAAGGTCATGGAACGGATTTTGTTTATTTGTATAACAAGTTTCTATGATATGGTGCATCTTGCGAGATACAGGAAGAAACTAATATTATCAGATTATAATTTACTAAAATGACATGGAGCCAGTGGCGAAGTCGGTAAGATACTCGATCGCGGATCAGATGGTGCGGGGTTCAAATCCTGAGCTCGCCCGCCACTGACATCGCTTTTGAGTGAGGAAAATGACGTTAACCTTAGTTTTATCAGCTTTATAATTTACCACGGCTTGACGAGCTTAACGTTCAGCTACGAAGCACATTTAATAAACTCTTTACCCGGAATAGGACATGCAATGGCGTTAAGACATTAATATTAGTTATAATATTTGTGAAATGATGCATGGAAGTTAAGCATTTGCATTAGTTTAAGTCATGTGATGGAATCACAAATGAAGACTTCTGAATGCCATTGAAAGCAGAATGTGAAGAGGAATATGTACATGAGAACTGTTATTTTGAAAAACATTTAGAAGGGAGACAGAGAGAGAGAGAGAGAGAGAGAGATGTGGACAGCCAGATAGCGGGATATGCATTGATATGTGCAAGGCGACAAGGGTAGGATCAGGAAATAGAAGAGGCTTAGTGGAGGGGGGGATTTCATACAATAAAAACGTCCGTTTCCTTATACAACGATGATGTCAGGGCACGTTAAATCGAGATAGAGATGTAGAGAGAGAGAGAGAGATAGATAGAGGAGGAATAATTTATTACGGATCACCTGTTTGACTTTACTATATAATCAATTATGTAGTTACCCATAAGATTTCATATAATTGCTTCGATAAGCCGATACAGAAACTTAAAGATACTGACCGTTCTATTATTACAGCCGATAAATTAGAAAAGCTATCAATACACGCAGTTTAAATATTTCTTTAAATATTAAAATAACTTGGCACGCAAATATTCACAAATTAATGCGCAATCAGTAACAATTCCATTTATTAAATTAAAATCAACCCGTTGTCAGAATTCATTAGACTGTCACTAAACCAGCGTCGAGGGATTTTCCAGGTAAGCCTCTGACTTCTCCGCATCTAGGTCATCTTTTTCCCTTCCACCATTGCAAACACCACCAGCATCGCTTGCCCTGTCTTTCCTAGCCCCAACTCCATCCTTCCTCAAACCCACCCCAGCTACTTTCCCTTCCACTGATTGCGAGCTATCAGCCCCTATCCTAGTTATATGATTGGCCTTACCCCGGGGGCCAATAGTTGCATAGGTCACCGCTGGATTTCTTCTCCCAACATCCGTAGAAGCAAATCCGGAATTTTCCACGGTTGGACCCGGATATCGACTGAGCTGGGATCGATTTGGGGCAAGGGTATGAAACCCTTTCTGTCGTTGAGCCCGATTTGAGGTAAGGCCACACATTCTATGCCCCTGATCAGCTGGGGGTTTTAATACCGAGAGGGTAGATCGAAAAGGTCTTATAAAGGATGTTTGAGCAACACCCGGGTGAGTAGTTGGACCGGCATGTGGATGGAGAGAGGACTGAGAGGGATATTTAGAAGAAAAGGCACTTGAGAGAGAGCTGTTGCTGTCTGTTTCTGGAACCCCGCCTGGTTTATTCGGCTTCTGAGATTCACCTGAAGCATCCATGACGTGTACAGCTGAACGAGCGATCTTATTCTTTTTACCAATCTTCCTCCGCTGTCTATAAATAGCACAGAACACTAGTAAGTTAAGCGCAAGTAGTCCGCAGCCTACAGCCACTGTTACACTGAGCGGAATCTGCGCGTGTATTCCTACGCCATCTTTTCCAGAATGTTCTGAGTTAGGAGTTATGTCGCCATCGTGATTTTCCGACGTTTTCGCGATATCATTTTGAAAATTTATCTCAGAACCCGTTGACCTTGATCCGGCCTTGACCTCTGGCAATAGGGGAATTGATGTCAGCTGAGGTCGTGTAAAAGCTGACCTAGTTACTTCAGACTTTGTTGAAATCATAGCTGCTAATGTTGTTGTTGTCGGCGCCATTGCGGTGGCAGGCGTTGGGTAGGATTTCAGTAATCGATCTAGCTGCTCTGTATCGATGAACTCCAGATCAAATGTTGATTGATTTCTAAAGCCGTCGAGCTGATGTAATATCTCTGATAGATTGTCGGGTTTGTGGATACGAGGTAGCAGCTCTAGCCATAGCGCCATCTTTGAGCGCCGGAAGTGATGTCCTATATGAGCGGTGCCTCCATCTGTCGAATAGAAAATAAATAAAAAAATATAAGAAAATTTAGGGTTTAGTAATGTTAATTCACCAGGTGAAGCCACCTGTACGGTGAGTTTTTGGTAATCGGTAGATGCATAATTCAATATCAGTGTTCGTACCATTACTAATATGCCTTCGAGACAGGAAATTGAGGTTAGTCTCGGTTAAAGCTTCGGCTTTATTCGATCAAATCATGTCCTTAACAAATAATCAATTAATGAATCGATTCATATTTCACTCGTTAAATTATTTTAACAATCACTATATAGATCATCATGTAATCGATCAACCAATGCCTTAAACAATAACCTAGCAAACAATCAATCAATAAATAAATCCACAAAATTGATCGATAGAAGGACAAATTAATGGACTGTAAGAAAATTCTCTGAAAGTCGAACGCATACAGAGTGCACGGCACATAAAGTGCACAAACACGTACATACAGTTATATATCATATAACTCTGGCGAGAGTCTATCAGACAATAGATCTTTTCCTAAACATTTGCAGAAAAAACTCACAAGAGACTTCAAAAAACTATTTATGCAAAACAAGAATATCTTGCATAAAATATGTATGCATAATAATAATTTTCAAAGGCTTATAAACTTATCAACTGACATATAAGATATCAACCTGAATAGACATTATCTCAAATGTTTCAATATTTACTAAGATGTGTGTAGATACACTACAGACAAATATAGTTTTTTCACGATGGTATCTATTACTATTATTTATTAATGATACATGTTAATCCGTCGGAAACAAAAAGGCCGTAATCCATTTACCTATTCTGCGACTCTCCGAGATTTCAACCTCCTGATTAGATTGTCTGGCAATCGAATTAAATTTATCTGACGTTAAAATTCAGTTCATCTGAGATTTGTCATTTAAGATTTGATGATTTTAACAGGCTCTCTGGACACCGAAATTTAGACATTCAATAGAACTGAAGCTATAACACCTCAGTCTACCTATGAAAAGAGATCTAGACCTACTTAGAGAAAGAAACTTGACCTACCTAGATGTTTAGACCTTGAACAACGTAGATGTAGCGACCTTGACCTATCTAGACGTAGAGATCTTGAACTACCTAAATTTAGAGAACTTCAACTATCTAGATGTAGAGACCTTGACCTAACTTGACGTAGAGACCTTAATCTATCAAGATGTTCAGACCTTGACCTACCTAGATGTATAGACCTTGACCTACCTAGACGTATAGACCTTGACCTACCTAGATGTAGGGACCTCGAACAACTGAGTTACAGAGACCTTGACTTATGTGATGAGACCTTGACCTACCTATATGTAGATTCATTTACTTAGTTTCATTTACTTAGATGTAGAAACGTAGACATACATAAATGCAAGACCTTGACCTACATATATGTAGAGACCTTGACCTACCTATATTCAGAGTCCTCGACCTAAATAGACGTGGAGACATTGATCTGCCTAGATGTAGAGACCTTGACCTACCTAGATGTAGATACTGTTGAGTTCTGAGATCAAACTGCGGCCAATGGATCAGGGATTTGGACTTCTTGTCAGAACTTGTTCCAGGAGTTGATCCGCTCTTGGACTTCGGACTCCTTGCAGCTGATTGAGGAGGATTAGGATCTCTGAATATAGAACAAAACTTAGATGTATCTACCCAAAATAACTATTTTCTACAAAATTTTCAGGTAGTAGTGTTGAAGATTTTCTTACGATTACAGATCATGCCAGAACTAGTATTTAAAATAGATTGATGTTTCTTAATAATCTATGGGTAGAACAGATGAACTATCGCAAGTTTTATAGAAATTTTTCAACTATTACTTTTATTTGTCTGATGCGCTTCTATAATTGCTTTATTGTTGAAACGTGGATGAAAATTTGCGTCTTATGAATTTTATTTTCGAAATATACTACGCCCAAACATCATACCAAACTTGTTAGTAATAAATACGATTTAACTTTTAATACGATTTAATCTTTTAAGTTGAGGTATTATATCAAAATACATATATAGCTTGCATTGAGTAAACACGCACTAGAGTGAAATGATCAACTACGTTGATATCTATCACTTTTAACACCACATGTTTAAATTGTTATGAAATTTAGTCCATCTTCTGTGTAACCAGTCCCGTGAATGTTACTCTCAGATCAGCGCGGCTGTGATTCGAACCCACGCGAGTTCCATTCACCTCAGGATCTGAGACATTCTAAAAAACTCATTCTGGGCAGAAATAGACATTCTGAGAAAAACAATAAAATTCTACCATCTCAAGCGATTGCAGAGGAAACTTTGGCCCTGGTAGATACAGGATGTTGTTGTTGTACTACAAGTTGCTTCAATGGGAATATATACAACTGAACCAGATGTTACTTGACGTGTTATTATATAAAGCTGACCTCAAGATATCAATATTACCTCCGAGAAATTCAAAATTGTTAAAAGGTCTGTAAGCTTTTGCACTGATGTGTATAAGAAATGTAAAAAATTTCAAAAGGCCTACAGCTAGAGGCGTAATGTTTAAAATGTATTGTTATAATGAAGATGCTCGTATTGACAGTTGAGAATGTCTCAATAGCTCAGTGGTTAGAGGCATCAGGTAATGTGATAAAGTTTCAGAAGGCAGATCCCGAACTAAACTCTCGTGGGTTCGATTCCCGACCGCGCTGATCTGAGTAAAATCTCGGACATACACAGGACTGGCCAAACGGAATATGGACTAAGAGCTAATTCAGTTTCCTCACTCGAAAGTGAGAAAGAAACTAAAACGACGCATGCACACATATTTCCCCTAGCCTAACTCACAAAGAGCAAATTTTTCACTCCCTCTTTTTTAAAACTCCGTATATTTTCTACCCCTCTCCCCACTATTTTGTCAACGACGTCACTTGCAGCGTTGTTACATTGTTTGGACGCCTCTACTCAAATGAGGGATCTTGAAATCAGCCTGGGCTCAAATCTCGTCCATATGTTGTTTGCAGGATTTCATGTTTGACTAGTGGAGTTGGCTTCATACATATCCATGACTCAATGTTTGTCAGAGAGAATTCACTTCACAGCTTCTTATAGAAATCTCTCACAGAAACATGAACAGCAATGATAATTGATCCCGACAAAGAACTTATAAACCTGGGAGTACCTAACATTTTGATTAGAAATGAATCTAACTTCCTAGCGCCATTTTGAAAACATAGTTTGACTAATAACGGCTTAGAATTTTAAGAGGTCGGAACCTAAATTGTATTGAGATTCGCTCCACTTCTATTAGACAATTTAAAGGAGAAAAGTTGTACTCTTGAAACACATCGTATCTTCATTACAACGAGTATTTGTATTTAACGCACCTAGAGAGAGAGAGAGAGAGAGAGAGAGAGACAGATAGAGAGAGAGAGAGAGAGAGACAGAGATAGAGACAGAGAGAGAGAGAAAGAGAGACAGACAGACGGAGAGAGAGAGACAGACAGACAGACAGACAGAGACAGATACAGAGAGAGACTCAGACAGAAAGAGAGATGGGGTAGAAATAAAGTCTTTCGAGAGACAGAGAGACAGAGAGAGACAGAGAGAGAGAGAGAGAGAGAGAGGAAAAGAGAGAGGGAGAGAAAGAGAGAGAGAGAGAGGGGGGGGAGAGACAAAGAGAGAAGGAGAGAGACAAAGAGAGAGAGAGAGGGGGGGAGAGAGAAGAATTATAACTATTTTCATTTATTTTCTATGTCTATGGAATTATGCTACAAATAAACTACTTCACATATTCTTCGCAAGCTGAAGACTAATTCCTCTAACCGATACAGACTCCAAGAAATCAATTCAACAAATACAGCCACGTATACAGACAGGGATATGTAAGGGTACACAGTCAAACAGACAATGATATGTAAGGGTACAGAGCCAAACAGAAGGGATAGCTAATGGTACACAGACAAACAGACAGGAATATGTAAAGGTACACAGACAAACAAAGAGGGATATGAAAATGTACACAGACAAACGAAGAGGGATATATAAAGGTACACAGATAAACAGACAGGGCTAAGTACACGTACAAAGAGACAGAGATACAAAGGAAATAAGAAAACTATTTTAGACAGCACTCAATTTAAATTCATCGCGGTATAAGATTATGCATGCTAGGCAAGGCAACTGAATATGAGTAAAATGATGTGGAGAAGATACAATGAAAATAATGATTTAATTAATAAGTTCAAAATAATAGATTGACTTCATCTAATACAAAATAGCTGCATTTGATTAATGCTGATTAGGAGGAGTTATCCCCTTACAAGGAGTTAGCTACTTACAAGAATCAATATCGTAAAAAGCGAGCCACAGTTACATTCGACTTTTTAGCCGCTGCGTCATAAAGTAGAGGATGTTTCTAAGCGATACAGCCGTGGTTGATTATGATGACGCTTCCTCTTAATGGTCATGAGAAAATTAGTTGACCAGTTATTCTGTGCCAGTGGTTGACTGACAGCAACTGACAAACAATGTCTTGATCTATAGGTTCTGGGCTATTTAATAAACTTAAATTTACGAATTAATGTTAGAGCGCAGTTTATTTAACATAGGCCTACATTTATATATCTTCATTGCTCGATCAAGTCGTACCTCTTTATATTCGACTCTACAGGTATAGCAAAATTAAAAACAATTTAAAATTCCCAAATATTTTAATTTTTGAAATTTTTACTTAAGATTCCCATCCATCAATTTATTTTGATAAATAGCATAAGATCACTGTATAATCGTGAGCTGTGGAATCATTATAAATCTGAGACAGGTCTGTCTTTGAAGTCTTATAGCATTCCAACAGTCACAGTGATGAAATAAAATTAAAGAAATTTGTAAAACTATAAATAATTCAATCAGCAGTACAATTTCATTATATGAGATTATATGAGATTCATTGCTATTAATTTCTACATGTATATACAATATTTGAGTGAACTAAGCAAATCCACAACCACAGGTTTTCCGTGTCGTGTCCGGGACACTGAAGAGTAGAGAAACCGTTAACTGCACGTTAAAGTTGCTACGAATTAAAAACTGAAGAAGACAACGAGAAACCACCTCAAAAGCCATATTTTCCCAAACTATACGTTGCATAAGGAATGGATATGGCATAGCCTCTTTTGATGGGGCTATCGTAATTGTTGATCTATGGAGTGCTCTTTATGGAGCGTGAAAGCAGATTTGTGTGGAGGCGGATTTATACATTGGACCTGCAACTACACACTAGAGGGATAGAGATAAAGATAGAGAACGAGAGAGAGAGAGAGAAAAAAAAGAGAGAGATAGAGAAATAGAGAGAGAAAGAGATAGAGAGAGAGAGCGAGATTTACAAGGAGTCCAGAAAGTTACCAGATTGTCCATATTCAAAAGTTGATTTCTAGTACAATTCTAATACAATTCTAGTACACTTCTAGTATACTTCTAGTACAATTCTCGTGCAATTCTGGTACAGCGTAGTTTTCGCGTAAAAGGCATTAGCGTCACCGGTTTTATCTGCAAGATTTGTTTGCTATAACGATGCTGGAAATGTAACAGATATCACGTATGACAATCAGAATGTGGAAAATCTCACATCCACGCCTTGTTTAGGCTGTTACATTATTAACACGGCTCCAGATAACGGCCACTATAAACATACGGGCAAACAGCGAGCCATATTGTCTGCAATATACAGTGTTGTTAGATGATTTTAAAAAGAATAGCAAGAAGCTGCCCAAAAGTAGCAAGAAAACATAAAAAGTTACCAATTCTTTCGCGGATCTATATGATAAAATAACGTATGTTTGTAAAATAACGTGTAGTATTCTTTTAAATCATATTCAGTCTAATCTAAGCATAGATCAAGACGCCTACGATAGTCTGTATAGGATCAAAACCATTACTAGAGCCAGCTCTGGGCAACTCATACAGCTGAATTAGTTAATTAATTGATTGATTGATTAATTAATTGATTAAATCTCCTAGAATTTTCCACGGATGTCTCAAAATTGTGGCAACACTTAACAAGGCGTTGATTATTCGTTGGCCTCTTCGTCATATCCCAAAATAAAACAATCGTAGATTAGCTAAACTGATCAATGAAGTAAAAAATAAGTTCATAAGACATCACAAGCGACCAGGTAAACTGATTCGTAGCTCGGATAGCATGGTGTCGTCTACAAGTAGCGTGGTGTCGTCTACATATAGCATCGTGTCGTCTACAGATAGCGTGGTGTCGTCTACATATAGCATCGTGTCGTCTACAAGTAGCATGGTGTCTTCTACAATTAACAAGGTATCTTCTACACGTAGCAAGGTGTCTTCTACAAGCATCAAGGTGTCTTCGACATATAGCAAGGTTGTCTTCTACAAGTAGCATGGTGTCTGCTACACGTAGCAAGGTGTCTTCGACAAGTAGCATGGTGTCGTCTATATATAGCATGGTGTCGTCTATATATAGCATGGTGTCGTCTATATATAGCATGGTGTCGTCTATATATAGCATGGTGTCGTCTATATATAGCATGGTGTCGTCTATATATAGCATGGTGTCGTCTATATATAGCATGATGTCGTCTACATTTATAAAAATCTGGTAAAGCTAATGTTAACATCAGTTTCCATACTTAATGTTGGCTAAATTGAACTATACTCAAGATATAATTCGGAGCAGTAATTCATAAATACCTGAGAATAATTTAAATGAAATTATGGACGTAAATTCCAATCGTAACAGCCGGACCTTGTAGTTCAGTTATTTACTGCACGCTACAGTTGAGATGTTATGAACAATAAAAGTTACATGAAGCGTTAGATGAGATTTTAATATACGGACTTCTGTAATATATCAACCTATTTGAGATCCAGAATTCATTCGTGTATACTGGAAACGAGCGGTGGATAAAATCACACTTAAATGTTAAAAGAAATAATAATGTAAGTCAATATATAAATATAAATGATAATTATCTATGTCAATATATAAATATAAATGATAATTATCTATGTCAATATATTAATATAAATGATAATGCATGTCAATATATTAATATAAATGATAATGCATGTCAATATATTAATATAAATGATAATGCATGTCAATATATTAATATAAATGATAATGCATGTCAATATATTAATATAAATGATAATGCATGTCAATATATTAATATAAATGATAATGCATGTCAATATATTAATACAAAATTAATTAATGATGATGATAAAAATGATCGTTACATTTTATTTCGAAGTGCTTTAAATAAATTTTTAAGAAAACGTTAATGAAAAATTAAGACACCAAATTTAATGTCCAAAAGTCACAAATAGTGCAGGTGTCTAGGCCTCTACAAGTTTGAGATTTGAATAATACATAGAATAAAACAACCCAGACAATAATAAATTATTTCGCAATTATTAACATAATAAATTATAATGCAATAAATTATGCAGCCATTTCATGTTATATCTTCAGTTGTAGTCTCTTAAGAACATATGTATTAATAGATGAGTTAATTTCTCAATATTTCCAAATTCATTGTTAAAGTCAAAGTTGATTAATTGTTTTATTCGACTTCCTAAAGCACACCAGTGACAGGAAAGAGCAGCATTTAATTGCACTTCAAATCAAGACTTAGTAAAGCAAGAAAAAGAAGTAGGCCTAAGTGAGTTTAAATAAACATGAAAAACCCCTATGATTCAAGATAGCAGTTGCTTCGATGTATTTATGTTTCATGGATCTGCCATTTGGTGTAAAGTTAATTTCAACATTAATAGAAGTGGTTTTAAAACTTGTAGAGTTTGAGACATTGAGAGTGAATGCGTTTACTTCCATTATTAATTACTATAATTACTCAAACCAAAGACACAGTGCTATCCAATGTGACATACATTTACAGTATATAGATTTCTATAGAATAGATTAATTCATTTATTACACGATGAGATCGTTTAATTCAATGATTGACTCGACGATTTAGTGATTGATTAATAATGACTGAATTTATTTTATTTCCTTGGGAAATAAAATAAACACAACTATTAAAACAATTAATATTATAATAGTAATTATAATCATAATTATTAAAACAATAAACATAATTATTAAAACAAGATTAATAATTATTAAAACAAGATTAATAATTATTAAAACAAGATTAATAATTTTTAAACAATAAGTATAATTATTGGTAATATATCGGGAAATCTATTTACAAAAATCATCAGCTGAAGAAAATAAGAAATAATTTGACAAGAAAATGACACATAAATTTGAGAATTATATATAAAGACATACCAAATAGAGGATAAAATAGAGGATAAGGTAGCAGTTAAGATAAAGAATAAGATAGAGGATAAGATAGAGGATAAGATAGAGATTGGACAGAAAATAGTATAGATGAAACGATAGAGAATAAGATAGAAGATAAGATAGAGGATAAGATAGAGGATAAGATAGAAGATACGATAAAGAATAAGATAGGACATAAGATAAAGGATAAGATAGAGGATAAGATAGAAGATACGATAGAACATAAGATAGAAGATGAGATATAGGATAAGATAGAGGATAAGATAGAAGATACGATAGAACATAAGATAGAAGATAAGATATAGGATAAGATAGAGGATAAGATAGAAGATACGATAGAACATAAGATAGAAGATAAGATATAGGATAAGATAGAGGATAAGATAGAAGATACGATAGAAAATAAGATAGAAGATAAGATATAGGATAAGATAGAGGATAAGATAGAAGATACGATAAAGAATACGATAGAGGGAAGATTAGTACTAATGAGCCGAAAATCGCCGAAGACAAAACTAGAGATAAAACGAAGAGAGAAAAGTTCGTGGCCTTCACAAGCATTGCGCTGTAATATTTCTAATATCGCTGATTGCCCGCAGAGCAGTGGAGCTATAGCATACCCGGGTCATCCGAGTGTACGGCGCCGAGAACATTACAAGCATTTCTCTCCAGCCCATCCCGGAGTCATTCCAGTGCACGGACATGCTCCCGGATATACGACAGCCTGGGATGTGGAACGATTGCTTGGAAGAGTTTAACAGAAAATAAAAATAAGAAATACAATTACAAAGTGGAGTGGTTTGCTTATCATATTTGTGTAAGAGTTTAATATAACAACATGTAGGTAAAGTTCATCACTGATCTGGCAAAACACGGCAACATCGATTTAACATTACTAGGTTAACTTCAGCACTGTTTTAACACGATTATGTTAAATTAAGAACTGATTTAACATTGCTAGATTAAATTCATCATAGATTTAACATATATACGTGAACTTCATCACGGTTTTCACATAACAAGGTCAACTTCATCAATGATTTATCATATATGATTTAACTTCTACACAGATTTAATTTAACTACGTTAAACATGACTATGATAACTTAAGAGCTGATTTAACATTACTTCGTTAAGTTTATCACGGATTTAACATGACTAATAGATTGGTTGCTAAAAAGCTGGTAAAGCCAAGATTAACGTCAGCATCCTCACTCGAAAGCGATGTCAGTGACGGGAGAGCCAGGATTTGAACCCCACATATACTGATCCGCGGTCGAGTATCTTACTGACATCGCCCCTAGCTCCGGTCAGATTATCTTTAACTAGGTTATCTTCAGAAAAGATTTAATCTAACAAGGTTAACTTAACATTGCTAGGTTAACTCCAGTACTGATTTAACATAACTAGGTTATGTTAAAAGGCTTCAACCCTGATTTCACATAAGGAAGTGAGCACTCGTACGTCTATAAGATCAATAGTATTGACCGCTCGATTCACAACTCAATTTTTATTTTATCCCCCGCCGCTATCAGCCGCATTCCATGAAATCCCATGTGACGGAAGTCCAGGAGTGATGTCATCATCCTATAAATGAATGGAAGAAAGGCTTAAGAGACGCCTCGACTCCCGGGGATTACAATGAGGCCGCCGGCAATTAACAGGACTCTCTCCCAACTTCTTCCGGTCAGGAAAGTGTCCAGCTGGAAATACTAAATATTTTAAATAGACTCCGGATACTCTAGCATTGCGAATTCTGGTCTCCTTTTATGTACGTACGTAACTGCGTCAGTGCCGTGATCGATCAGGCAATTTGAATTTGTTTTATCATAGGTAGGTTGTAGTGTGTTTAACGTCAAAGTTCAGAAGCACAAGGCTTCTCTTCAAGACGACTCGACACACTCGAGCTACCGTCACAAAGATTAATGTAACAGTAATTTAGTGATAGTGAATCCGGATTTTCACAGAAGGCCAATATACTGTATTTAACTAACAGTCACAACTATCAGTGTTTTGTCAGAGGATAGCCAATAGTAATATACTGCAAAAGGACGTAAAAGTTAAGGTGTTTTAATTGATCATTTTTAAATCACAACGAATCGGTGGAACAGCAAAACATAAATATTAAACCTGTCCAAAAGGTCAAAATTATCTTCTGATACTTGAAAATCTACGATTTTATTACAGATTTTCAGCTCTGCGAGATTTCTTCCATTAACCTTTATTCTTTCTATTCTTCGATCTATCACCTCTTTTAGTAGTTTATGTACAACTGTATTTTTAAGATAAATGTAATCAACAAAAATTAAAGCCTCAGATCAAGCTAAATCTAAATTATTTTTTCTTATTTAACATAGGTACACTGAAAGCCGTAATAAACTACGCTACTACCTATTACCTACAGCCAGTGACGGAGATACTCGACCGCGGATCAGTAGGTGCGGGGTTCAAATCCTGGGCTCGCCATCACTGATATCGCTTTTCGAGTGAGGAAACTGACGCTAACCTTAGCTTTAAACTCTTATTTGTTTAACTCAGGAGATGAATTATTTTATTCAAAATTCCTTGTTCTTGCTCTGATCGTATCTTCTAAAGTTTGTCTTTTTCCAAATATTCGATCGGTTCTATTTTTACATTACACTAATCCAAATAGCATTTCACAGGGATTTCGGTCCAGGATTTAGCCCAAGGGAACTAGACTGTCCATCTTCCACTCTCCATCTTCCACTCAGGATAATTTCTGTCCTGGATGCGCGTAATTGGAATGTCACCGTAAACGCGAAACCTTTCAAATCCAAACCCACTCCACTTCCACTCCACTTTTCCAGTATATTTCTTCTCTTCCTTTTCTACAACTCTATTTGTACTCGTGTCCGCATTCACAATTTCTTATATCTCCAGTAGGAAGCCTGGCTTTCATCAGTTTGTATCCTCCACTCCTTATTTCTTCCATTCTATCACTCCATGCAAGCTTCTCCGCGTCCGTCTTTAACTGCAGTCCCTATCATTATTTATTTACTAAACTTTTACATTTTATGTACGCTATATATACGTTATATAGCCTACATTTTTGTAAGTTATATAGACGTTACATGTTTTATATATTTATTATTTTAGAATGATTTATCTCTTAAAATAAGGATTCAAATCTGGTGATGTTATCACGACCCTTCAAACGTAAGTTAAGAATTTTAATTTACATCCGTTCCCTATCACAGGCGTTATGCCTCGTCTTATTTGCAACAATGGATAGAAGTATGTAAACGTATAGACATTTTTAAGATATCATTTGTACTTAAAATTACATTGGCATTACTATTATTATTCTGTTATTACTATTGATATCACTCTATTGAGAGTGATATCAATAGTAATACTTTATTGTTATCACTCTATTAAGAGTGATAACAATAGTAATAGTCTACTCTTTATTATTATGTATTTAAATCTTAAATACATAAAGTAGTAACTGACATTAACTACTTTATATAGTTAACGTCAGTTTCCTTACTCGAAAGCGATGTCAGTGACGGGCGAGCCTAGGATTTGAACCCCTCACATACTGATCCGCGGTCGAATATCTTACCGACATCGCCACTGAGTAAAGCCATTTACTATTATATTGTAATTACGAGCAATGTTCACATAGAGTGTCAGCTTTCTAGATTTCATTAGTGCGCGAGTTTTCAATATTCGTTAACTATTGCGCTATTTAACTATTCGTTAACTATTGCGCTATTTAACTATTCGTTAACTATTGCGCTATTTAACTATTCGTTAACTATTGCGCTATTTAACTATTCGTTAACTATTGCGCTATGGAAGACAGAGAATAGTAAAGGCGTTATATGCCATGGACCTACCAGTAGCCAGTGCACTAAGAGAGAGAGAGAGAGAGAGATGACGCATCTACAAACATTCACCAACGACAGGCATAATTTTATTTGTAAATTAGTGTAAAACCATACAAGAGACAAAAATATACCTTGGATAAAAACACACAATAATTATAGTATTTTAACAAAATTCAAACAACTTTTTATGCTTTATAATTCTTTCATTTTATTTGGTTTATATTTTTATATGTATATCATTATAATTATTTTACCAAACACTAAGCGCGTTTTAAAATGATATGTTCACAAGCAGTTAACTATTTCTAACGGTATTAACTGTTTCTATTAACTATTTCTGACGGTAGCTCGGGTGTATTAGCTTTTCCATATAATTACTTACCCAGTTTTGATGAAAGATATCCAGTAGCTTAGAATCATTCGGGAGTGTTCCCTGTCCAACTCGTTGTAAATCTCCGGATCAAAAGACTGAATCCCTCCATCCACCAGAGGAGCGCCTAGCACCAATCCCAAATCCCTCAAAGAATCCGCAACCTCTTCAGACCTTCTCTTGCCTTTTGCTTTGGACGATTGATCTGCTATATGCTCCGGCAGAAAACTAAACAGATAAGTAGATTTTATGCCTTGACCCGCATTGGAGTTATTTCGAATTTCCAGTCTTCCTTGATGCAGAAGAGCGAGTTGAACGGATGGAGCCACAAACTGACCGTCCATGATCAGATCGAATGGCTGGCTCGGTGCTATGGATTTACCGGATTCAATCCCTTCTCCCTCCCAATCTGTGTACTGGTAGGCGAGAATGTCGTAGACTTTCTGGCGATGGTAGGAATAGAGATTCTGGACAAAATTCCTCAACACCCTCTTTCGTTCTTCCGACGTCATCTTCTTCCCTCCTCTTGTCATCTTGACATCAAGCACTTCAGAAGGATCGGCACTACCGCTAAGAGCGATTAAAAGATCTACGGATTCAAATCCGGACAAATCCTTCCTCTCCACTCCAGGATGCTTCTGTTCTCCGGCTGTATCTTCGGAACTCGATTCCATTAAATTCTCCGCCGAATCTGGTAAAATATTCCTTCCGTCTACTACGGGTCCGAATGCAGAGAGATATTTCGGCGCCCGAATGTATGACCTGGAAAGAGCCTGAGCTGGGAGGGCTTTGAGGCACTGGACGAGACGGGCATTGTGCGCCAAGTGGTGGGAACAGTTGACCTTGACGGCAAGGTCACGGGTGTATCTAAGAGGATCTTTGACTGAAGCCCAGCTAGAGAGGGCGGAGCCCCCCATTATGATGGCTCGTTTGAATAGTCCCTTACCTGAAACATTGAAAAAAAACAATTGTTTAGAAATTATCACAGTTTCCTTCATCTTTACTGGAAGTTTTCGTCGTCCAATAAGACATCTACGATGATTTCTGTAGCTAGAGATTCCACGATGAAGAGATCTGGACATGAAATGTACCTTAAATTAGTACAATTGTTTGATTTATTCGTTTAATCAATTGATCTCGCTTTCTCTTGTAGTCTCTGTGTACTCAGGCGTCATCGTGTGGTGCTTTGGCGCTTGTTTGTATAGAGTCTGCAAGAGACGTCCCTGACATTGCTAAATGTTAGGTGACGAACCCCACGTTAAATTTTAATAAACGGATATCGGTCGTTTAATCCTAATTGATTGATTGATTGAGTATTTATCAGTGTAACGTTCGTAAATCTGTGCCCATTTCTATTCATCTGTTCCTGATGTTCAAATTTAGGATAATTTTTAACTTTGAACTTATTTATCATTTTGGCCAACATAACTTACGTCTAACTGACACATTTACTGAAAACCTCTAGACTTTCTTATTTTAATTTTAATTTTAATGTAGCATTTGCTTTAAACATTCCTAAAAATTTTATCTTCTCTCAGTAAAATTTATCTTAAACGCTTTGTCACCCAGTATCTCTCGATCATTTCTCTCTCTATCCCCCCCCCTCTCTCTCTCCTTCTAATTTTCAGTCTATCTATTTCTTTATCTCTCTATCTCGCTATATCTATCTTTCATTATATCTATCTCTCCCACTCTACATTTCATTCTGTCTATCTCTCTCCCTCTCTCTATCTTTCTGTCTATCTATATTTTATTCTTCCTCTCAGTATCCATGTGTCTATCTATCTTTCTGTCTATCAATCTCTCCTTCTGTCAATCTATCTATATATCTCTCTCTCTTTCTCTATATCTCTCTCTATCTCTATCTCTCTCTCTCTCTCTATCTCTCTCTCTATCTCTCTCTCTCTCTCTATTATATATATATATATATAAATATATCTTTATCTTTCTGTTTAACTATCTATCTCTCTCTATCTCTATCTCACTATCTATCTCTCTTTCTATCTGTCTATCTCTCGTATATCACCGAGCGATACCCCACAGGATGACCGGTGGAGGGTCACGGGGTCGTAGGTCATGGATTCTATCTCATCGTGTCCTGCACTAACAAATGCCTGTCCGTGCTGAGCTCTCCGTGGAATGGAAGAGCTCCTCCCAGCCTGGAAGAGTAGGGATGTCTAGAGACCCTCATTTAGGAATAGTTAAAAGTGCACAGGGAAGAAGATGAAGAAGAAGACTAAAAGGAAGAAGAAGAAGACTAAAAGGAAGAAGAAGAAGACTAAAGGGAAGAATTTGTTCCACTGTGCACAGATTAAATGCATTTCCTGTTGGACATAGTTCATCTTTCATCATTTAACTCACTCAATCAATCTAACGTCCGGTTCCTCGTCGTAACGCAAAATCAGGGACATAACTGGAACAAATGTCAGGAACTTATTTCAGGGAAACTCAAGTTGCCTTAATCGTTCCTAATAAAGAAACTTACGTTAAACAGAATGCGCTTTTGAGTTTTCTTCCACCCGATGATTGAATATAGTTTAGCGCCAGGGGTTGAATGTGCTCGGCAAAAGACAGTGGATGGATGGATAGATGGATGGAATTGGAGGAATGTTCAGCGCAGTAGAACAAATACGATAGAAAGATTAATGGCTTGTGCACTTCCATGTGGCTAATGAATGTACGCGAGTGTCACTAACACTTGTGGAAATGTTGTATTATATGGAGATTACATTCAAATGAATTATTTATAATCTCGTTGATCAAAGAGTAGGGGTATTGTTTAGTTTGTCGTTACACTATTAGCGGCATAGTTGACAACCTGTCAATTATGAGAGCCAACCTGCTGAGTGCTAAAGGTCACGATATTGAAGAGCAAAAGAATTTATCTAAAAACTAATACAACGTGACAAACTCAAGCTACCGTCATTAAATATCGTTTAAGACTACACGAGTTAGCAGCATTAAAGGCGAGGGTAGTTATGCAGCCATACCACCCACCCCTCCCCATTGGGGCACCCCTCCCCAGTGGGTCTTCCCCACTCGTAGGTCACCCTACCCGTAGGGCACCCTGGCCCGTGGGGAGCTCCTACTCCAGGGGTACCCCACCCGTGAGACTCCCCTACCCATGAGAAAACCCACCCAGGAGGCTCCACATTTCAACTCCCAATCCCTGGACAACATAGATAACATTAGATCCTGGATACCATAGGATTCCATAGAATACCATAGGATACCATAGAATACCATAGGATACCATAGAATACCATAGGATACCTGGATACCATAGGATATTATAGGATACCTGGATACCATGGGATACCTGGATACCATAGGATACCATAGGATACCATAGGACACCTGGATACCATAGGACACATGGATACCATAGGACAGCCAGGACCAAACAGACAGGGCTGCATACCTCATGCTCCGGTAAACCTGGAGAAGAACCAAGCAAACAAGATCAGCAAAGACCAGGCAGTTCCCTGGCAACATAATATCCACAGCTCCGCTTAGGCCACTACACAAATATTTCTCTAATTAGCGAGCCGAAGCTCGCACCGCCGACCAGGGACGCGACGCCTCGCGAGGTCAGCAGTCAAGCAGAGGAGGGATCGACCGAGGTCAGTCCCTCCTCTGCCGTAAGAGAGCCTGGCGATCACTTCAATGATGAAGTGGGTTTAACGTCAAGGTCAGAACCCCGAACGGTTTCTCTTCAAGACGGGAGCTAGAAGCTGCCTACTGCACCTCGGATAACCTCATTGGCGCAAGCACAAGTGGCGGCCACTTGTTAACGTCTCAGTTAACTGATGACGAGTGTGGCGTTCACTGAAGAACGGCTTCTATTATACTGCCTCAGAGGCGCAGCTGTCACGTGATTGTAAAACTGGTTATACCGGTTACTCTAATTAACCGCTAATATCAGAATTAACCGAGATCAGGATTAACCTAGCGCGTGTGTGTGATAGTAGATATGTAATAAGTAATAGGAAAATAGTTTTTTTGCTCCTTTAGTTACACACATGACATACCGCATGTGCTACATGGTTTCCTTTCGTGGTTTCTGTTTTTGTAGTTGGTGGTCGCCCACAAAGTACTAACCGGCGCGATGGAGCTTAACTTCGTTCAACTGACGCGCAGCTTAACCCACTGCGCTAATCCCGCCCCCAAAGTTAATCAGTAATCAGTTAATTGATAGTAGATATGTAATAAGTAATTGGAAAATAGTTAATCAGTAATCAGTTAATTGGAATAAATTCTCAAATGGTAAAACTGATATTTAGCAACGCATGATAGTTAAGTCGTACTACATGTATATAATATGCGTGAATATTAAATAGAGGTGTTGAAATGTAACAGATCATTTTACAGTACTAATATTGCTCTTGGGTCTTTGACTACTTTCATATTTGCAGTTTCGAGCCAAAAAGCATTTCCTCTGCATTTATTTTTATCAATCATTGTATTTCATTTTCTATTATATAAATCATTGTATTTCATTTTCTATTATATAAATCATTGTATTTCATTTTCTATTATTATCTACTGCATACTAACGGATTAAACATGTGGTATTAAAAGTGATAGATATCAGCGTAGTTGCTCATTTCACTATAATGTGTGGTATTATTATTATTATTACTCGAGCAGTTTTAAATGGAATTATTTAGGCAATCGAAAAAGCAATTTAAAAAATTATAATAGACAGTTATATAAAATATAAATTACATAACCAACAGAAGTAGCGTAATTTGAAACGGTTGCACTATAAGGCGCACTGCTGTAGTTGTATGGCCGAGTGGATAATGTTTGATAAACAGGAGACTTAGATGAAATGTAAAGGATATGTAATCTAGCGTATCATCTCGTATGTGTAAATGAAGAAGAAAATGGAAGATAGAGATGACTGCAGGCGTTGTATACCAGGGACTTGCCAGTAGGCAGTGCACTAAGAGAGAGAATGTAGGAGTCGAATAGTGATGGAATATGGCGAACATACTGGAACTAGAGTCCGAAAAAAGCAATACAAAGATCGCCAGGCTTTCTTTCACTCATGTGTTCATAGGACTGAACCTGTGGTACGTTGGCAAGTTGTTCTACAGCGGATCAGTAGGTGCAGGTTCAAATCCAGTGCTCTCACCGTCACTGATATGCTATTCGAGCAGTTAACTGAAGTTAAACTTGGTTTTAGCTGTAAATAATTATATGAAGAAACGGATAATATTCATAATCTAAAATCAACAAATCTTAATTTTAAAGATCCACTCTTAATTCAACAATACTGGCGATAAGGCTAGCTATTAATCAGTATGTGCGGGGTTCAAATACTGGCTCGTCGTCACTGACATCGCTTTCGAGTGAAGAAACTGACGTTAACCTCAGCTTTAAAAGCTTTAAATATCAGAACCATTTTATTATTTTATTAAAAGCCATACTATTTACTGACTCTTGATCGAGCTTTCCAGCAGACTAGTATATTATCAAAGTTGGCAAATCCACCATCTTGGATTAACCTTCCATCTCCAAAAGCATTCAGGTGGATTGCTGAAGCCACATCAGTAAATTCTGGCGGCTGATTAGTTTCCTTTATTCGCCAAATTCTTCTCCAGCCCATTTATTTTTCCGCTCAAGTACCGCTTCACTTGTTGATGTTCCCTCATCCATGCGTGACTTTATTAGAACTGCCGGCTCCATGAAAAACCAGTCGTGGTGAAAATTAAATTCTGCGGTCACCGGGGAACAAAAAAAGTCTGCAACCGACCTGGTCTAGATATATATCCTAAAAGCATCTGACGATGGTTAAAAAACTATTTCTGAAAATATCTCTGAAATTTCAGCTTGGCATAAAATGTTTGTTCGCGCACAGTCAAAATCAAATTAAAATGCTGTCAGTATCGATTTAACTTGTTAGAAAAACTTACAATTACTAAAAATTTACAATTTAAATATCTTATTTGTACAATATACTTCAATAATCATGTAAATGTAGTCCTGCAACACATTTACAATTAAATACTAAGACTGACAGCATGCAGTACTTTCAGCTTACATAAATATCATTGGCTTGAGCCAGTGGCCAAGTCGGTAAGATATTCGACCGCGGAAGAGTATGTGCAAGAGGGGTTCAAATCCTGAATATTAAAATATTCAAATTAATATTTCAGAAAATGTCCAATGTCTAATGTCTCTCTCTCTCTCCCTCTCTCTCTCTTAGTGCACTGCCTACTGGCAGGTCCATGGTATATAACGCCTCCACTTCTCCGTCTTTCGCTTTCCTATTCATGTCCACATATGAGTGGACATTTAAATCATCTAACATTCCTAATCTCGGCCTGCCTTTTCCTCTTTTTCTTCCATTCTGCCTTATTTGACCTCTTCTAGTAGACTTTCCCCTTTAGAATGTGTCCTAGCAAATTCTTCTTCCTAATTCTTATAGCTTTATCAACTTTCTGTCTGTACCGACTCTCGCCAGAATTTCCTAATTTGTGCTTTTATGGGTCCACCTAAGATATCCATTTTCTCCATATCCATATTATTCCTATTTCCTGATGTCTTCCTTCCTTAAGGTCTCCATGTATGTTTCACATCGGTATCGTAGCGTTGTACATACCGAGGTTTTCACTATGTTTATCTTCATGGCTTTATTTAGACTTTTCGTTAAAAATTCATTCCTACTACAGAAGGCATCTTTTGAGTGTGCAATCCTACTTCATATTTCAGTCTCACATTTCTCATTATTTGTTTCAATATGACCTAGATATTTGAAATTTCTTACCTGTTCTAATATCGTACCGTTTATTGCAATATTAACTGCACCTCTATCCTGAAACACTCTCATCACTTAGGTCTTTTTGATGTTAATATTATGCACCATAGTTCAATACCGTAACCTTCAGCCTTTCCATTAGCTTTTGCTATTGTCCATATCGACTATAAAAATTGTCAGAATTGCTTCAAAGCATTTCTAGCAGAAATGAAGTCGGTCTGAAGTGAGTGACAGATAACAAAGATGTTGGATGATGTTTTTGCTTGATTAACAAACTCCACGGGCTCTTCATTTTCCTGTCACATAGATATTTTCCATTTGCAAAAAGATATTGACTAAGAATAAGAGAGAGATAAAGAGAGAGAGAGACAGAGAGAGAGAGAGAGAGAGAGAGAGACAGAGACATAGAAGAGAGAAAGAAAAGGTGAGAAAGAGATCGTGATAAAGGGAGAAAGTTAAGAGAGAGAGAGAGAGTGAGAGACAGAGAGATGTAGAGTCACGCAAGGAGAGATGGTGATGATGATTTTGATAATAATGTTTATATATATATATATATATATATATATATATATATATATATATATATATATATACATGTAAATTATTATATATATACATGTATACACATACGTACATATATATAGTTGGAGCCAGTGACGATGTCGGTAATATATTCGACCGCGGATCTGTATGTGCGTGGTTCAAATCCTGGGCTCGCCCGTCATCTCTTTAGAATGAAGAAACTGACGTTACCATATATGTATTATCATCATCATCAATATCATCATCATCATCAGCATCATCATCATCTTCCCTTAAATCCCAGTTTAACCAGGGTCAGGATACGAATAGACTTTCACCAGTCCTCCCTGTCCCACACCATATCATCAGCCAATCCCCTTTTATCCATTCGTTTAAGTTTTGTGGCAATTACTGGAGCCTAGGCGCTCACCAACCGAATGCCTTATCTGACGTTGGTATGGATCTTAGTGCGTTAGTCGCCTTCTACGACACGTGCAGTCATCGGTTGGTCAAATTCTTCAAACGACCCGGACACAACACGGGAACATATATGTAATACATTTTTTAATATTATACTCATATATATATATATATATATATATATGAATAATATACAAGCATATTACATATATGTAATATATAATACAAACATATATATACATGTATATATATAAATTATATATATATACATATACAGTGTATATATATAAATTATATATAAATAATTAATTAATAATTAATTAATTATATATATAGAATTATATACATAGTATACAGTATATATAAATTATACATACATAAATACATGTATTTATATGAGTATGTTTGTGTGCGTGTGGCTGTACTAATGTACTGTATACAGGTACATAGAGAGAAGGACAGAAAGAACAAGTACTAATAGAGATAGAGAGAAAAACAGAAAGAACAAGTAATAATAGAGAGATAGAGAGAAGGACAGAAAGAACTAATAATAATAGAGATAGAGAGAAGCACAGAAAGAACTAGTAATAAGAGAAAGATAGAGAAAAGGACAGAAATAACAAGTGATAATAGAGATAAAGAGAAGGAACAAGTAATAATAGAGAAAGATAGAGAGAAGGACAGAAAGAACTAGTGATAATAGAGAAAGATAGAGAGAAGGACAGAAAGAACTAGTAATAATAGAGATAGAGAGAAGGACAGAAAGAACTAGTAATAATGGAGATAGAGAGAAGGACAGAAAGAACTAGTAATAATGGAGATAGAGAGAAGGACAGAAAGAACTAGTAATAATAGAGATAGAGAGAAGGACAGAAAGAACTGGTAATAACAGTAAGATTCAGAGAATGACAGAAAGAACCAGTGATAGAGATAGGGAGAAGAAAGAAGGGTCAGGGATGACCGCAGGATAAGAGGCAGGATACAGGAAGTCATATCAGATATCAACTGGAGATAAGAGCAAGTGATTTGCGGCGGTGCTACGACTTTTCCCCTTCAATCCCAATCCGGGCCATTTAATACAGGACTCGCTCCCGTGTCCGGTGAGTCCTGGAGCCACTTAATAGTGAGCCGGTGAATCCTGGGATAGCTGGAGCAGCGGTGGATCACCCCGTAATTTTTCAAGAATTAATATGGTCTAAAAGCAAATTTATCGTCTGTTTTCTCTCTCATACTATATACTCTCAGTTTCGGAAAATTCAGGTCAGTTTAAGTTCAATTTTTGTCAATTATTTTCAATTAAATTAAATTAAATTATATCCTGTGGTATAATAACGTTACCTTCGTATTCTGTTAAGTCACTTTCTATAATGAGCGAGGCATCGATCAATTAAATTCAATAAAAATGAACTATTTAGAATAAAACTTAATTAGAAATCCCTGGAAGCTATTTCTCGTCGTCTTGCTCATTAGCTCATTAAATATTTTATTTAAATTAACGAATAGGCATAACTAATTACTCAATGTAATAGGTGCGACATTTCCTTTAGCAAATATTTTCTTGTCCCTTGGCTGGAATTAACGATATTGGATAATATCGTTAACCTAACCTTAACCTTATCATAAACTGTCAATATAAAAATTGTATCATAACGTATTAATTAATATAGATGTTTTATCTTATCATGAAATATCAATACAAACAATTTATCTTATCATAAAATATCACAATAAATATTTTATATTGTCATAAAATGTCAACAAAAAATATTTTACTTCGTTTTAAAGAAGTCAATGCAAATATTTTAGCCTAACTCCACCCCCTATCTGCAAGTAATTTTTCCAACAAAGCCCGCGCAGTGACGGAATGACGGGCACGTCAGGTCACATAGCAGTAAACTGGTGATACGACAATACAGCCTGACATCCGCCCCGGCCTGGAGTCGAACCCGTATCTGTGTGTCCAGTGAACAGTGGATTAATGCATTCAGAGAATAGATTGAAAGACGAGAGAGGGATAAAAGGCGAGATAATAGAATAATGAAAGTAGGATCGGTTGCTATGTGAGAGTGGGGTGGAGATATGTATAGGAATGAGGGGAGACATTGCTATTGCATTGATCTAGTTAGATAGAGGACGAATAGGTGAAGAAAATGTTAAGCTACTGATTTTGATGCATGAAATAGGTTTGAAGATTTAGTCAGAATTATCAATCAATCAATCAATAAGAATTTAACGTCCGGTTCCTCGCCATACGGCAATGTCAGGGACGTCTCTTGCAGACTCTACACACACATTCGCCAAAGCACCATAAGATGAAGACTGAGTAAACAAATACCACAACAGAAAGCGAGATCAAGCAGTGCAAGTCCAAGATTCAAGGCAGCCGAGTCAAAATTTAAACCTATGGCGGGAAGAGCTGAAAAGAGAATAGACATAAGGCTAATAGGGTTAACTTGATTAAGGTATCAATAAGTGCAAAACGTACGATTTTTACATTTAATAAAGCCACTAAGAGTTTCATATACATTTTTATCCAGTTTCTTAATATCCTGAAAACTAGAACTGTATGTAACTGAACACATGAGCAACTGACAAGAGAGTCATGGAGTTTCCCTCTCTGAACTTAGATATACATGTCTCTATCTTGTTGTGTTGTATAATTGTCCATTTAAGTCTCAATGATTTTTCGGTTTGGGTCGTCTTCACCATCTGAACTAACTAAATATGAAAGGGAAGGTAATACAACACTTACTGATTATTGTCGGATAAACTGTATGCTTTATTGATTGATACTCCGAGCTGCTATGTTAAACAGAATTTGCTGCTTAAAACTCAAATCATATCATACAAAAATAATCAAATGCTTATGTTTTGAGTTTACACGAACTGACAATGCCATTGATTTTTGTAACATCTTTTTTAACAATTACATGTTATTTATTTAACAATTTAACAGCTGTTTACTATAGAAATATTTTCTTGGAGTACGCCGTTACTAACACTTAATCAAATGAACTAAGTTAATATTTTAATAGTTAGTCAAATGAACTAAGTTAATATTTTAATAGTTAGTCAAATGAACTAAGTTAATCTATTAATACTTAATCAAATAAAATAAGTTAACCTTTAAATACTTAATAAAATGAAAGAAGTTAATTTGGTAATCTTAATCAAATGAACTAAGTTAATCCTTTAATTCTTAATCAAATGAACTAAGTTAACCTTTTACTACTTAATCAAATGAACTAAGTTAACCTTTTACTACTTAATCAAATGAACTAAGTTAACCTTTTACTACTTAATCAAATGAACTAAGTTAACCTTTTACTACTTAATCAAATGAACTAAGTTAACCTTTTAATACTTAATCAAATGAACTAAGTTAACCTTTTACTACTTAATCAAATGAACTAAGTTAACCTTTTACTACTTAATCAAATGAACTAAGTTAACCTTTTACTACTTAATCAAATGAACTAAGTTAACCTTTTACTACTTAATCAAATGAACTAAGTTAACCTTTTACTACTTAATCAAATGAACTAAGTTAACCTTTTACTACTTAATCAAATGAACTAAGTTAACCTTTTACTACTTAATCAAATGAACTAAGTTAACCTTTTACTACTTAATCAAATGAACTAAGTTAACCTTTTACTACTTAATCAAAGGAACTAAGTTAAACTTTTAATACTTAATAAAATTAAATTAGTTAACCTTTTAATACTTAAAAAGACGAAATAAATTAATCTTTTAGTATTTAATTAAATGAATCAAGTTGATCTTGACCTCGAGTGACTGGAGACACAAGAAGTAGGTTGACCATTGCACTCCCGTAGCCACTGCCCAGCAGGGTCACTCTGTTGGGATCACCACCGAACACCGCAACGTTCTCTCTGAGGTAGTGTAGTCCAGCCACTAGGTCCAGCAGGGCATAGTTACCCGGGGCCGAGGTGTCCCCAGTGCTCAGAAACCCTGAGTAAATATATCGTTAATTAATAGGCTAATAAAAATATATTTGAATATATCATATGCAGTTTATATATGTATGTATATATATATATATATATATATATATATATATATATATATATGATATATATAATACAAACACACACACACACATACACACGCATATATCTCTCTTAGTGCACTGTCTACTGGCAGGTCCATGGTACATAACGCCTCCACTCTTCTCTGTCTTCCGCCTTCCTCTTCATTTCAACATATGAGTGGGTCTTTAAATCATCTAACATACCTAATCTCGGCCTGCCCCTGCCTCTTTTTCCTTCCATTCTACCTTCTATGACCCCTTTTAATAGACCTCCCCCCCTTAGAATGTGTGCTATCCATCTCTTCTTCCTATTTCTTAATACATTTATCAACTGTCTATCTGTGCCAACTCTCTCCAGGACTTCCTCATTTGCAACCTTTTGAGTCCAGCTAATCCTCTCCATTCTTCTCCAAATCCACATTTCCAATGCCTCCAGTTTCCTATTATCTTCTTTCCTTAAGGTCCATGTTTCACATCCATACAATAGAGTGGTCCAAACCAAAGTTTTCACTATCTTTATCTTTGTTTCTTTCTTTAGACTTTTTGTTAATAATTCTTTTCTATTACCAAAGGCCGCTTTTGCTTGTGCAATCCTACTGCATATTTCTGTCTCACATTTCCCGTCATCGGTTATAGTATGACCCAAATATTTGAAACTCCTTACCTGTTCCAATTTCGTACCATTTATTATGATATTAACTTCACCGTTATTATTGGACACTCTCATAACCTTGGTCATTTTTATATTAATCTTCATGCCATATCTTAGGGCCGTATCATTCAGCCTATCCATTATCTTCTGCAATCCAATCTCGGTGCCCGCTACCATTCCTTGGTCATCTGCAAATCGTAAATCTTGTAACAAATTCCCTCCTACTTTTATGCCTTCTTTCAAGTCTTCCATGGCTGCCTCCATCATTGCCTCAGCGTAAATGTTAAACAGCAGCGGCGAAATGCTACAACCTTGTCTTACTCCACGTCCTATTTGCCTTCTTCTGAGTATTCTTGTTGGATTTTGATTACTGCTCTTTGATTCATGTACAAGTTCAAAATTAGTCTTTTGTCTCTCCAGTCAATTCCTATTCATTTTAAGATATTAATCAGCGTTATCCAATCAATCCTATCAAAGGCCTTCTCGAAGTCTACAAAGCATACAAAAACGTCATTTCCATATTTTAAGCTTCTTTCGCAAAGAACCCGCATTACTCCTATTGCTTCTCTTGTGCCGCATCCTTTCCTAAAACCAAATTGTGTCTTGCTCAGTATCATCTCTGCTTTCGACTGAATGCGATTATTTACCATCTTTAATAAGATCTTCGACGCATGAGGTATTAAGCTGATTGTTCTGTAATCCGAACACTCCACAGCAATTGGATTTTTTGGGAATTGGAATCATCACTGACTTGGCAAAGTTGTCTGGTCAAATACCTGTACTGAACACTTCCATACATACCTCCATTAACTTTTTGAGTGTTTCTCCTTCCAATATTTTCAAGATTTCTGCTGGGATTTCATCTGTTCCGGCTGCCATCCCCTTCTTCATACTGTTAATTGCAGAATAAATTTCCTCCTTCATTAAATCGGAGCCCCTTTTATCGTCTTCTATGATATTCTCTTCTCCTATTTTAAAATCCTCTTGAACTGGTTTCCCAGACTTATACAATTCCTCTACATATTCTCTCCATCTTTCTTTTACTTCTCCCAGCTCTGTCTTCAATTCCCCATCTTTACTCTTTATACTAATGTTCTTTGCATCTCTTTTCTTTTTCTTATCGGTTCTTGTTACGCATATATATATATATATATATATATATATATATATATATATATATATATATATATCGTAGTCCACTGCTTACTAGCAGGTCCATGGTATCTAACGCCTCCACTTAACTTAGTATTCCATTTTCCTCTTCATGTCCATATACGAGGGGTTCTTTGAATCATTGTACATTTTTTTTGATATACCATTATTCTTGAGGGATTTTGCTTATGACGAGGTGAGCCCCAATGAATTCCTCTGCTTATATATTTATAAATATATACATATATATATATATATATAATATACATATTATATATACATGTATATATATATACATGTATATATATATTTATATATATACTATTATATAAGCAAGTATTGTTCATACATACACGTATTAGTTAGTTTACTATGTGCTGGACGAACATTAGCCGAAGGATCAATAATTAAAAGATATTTTCGTCTATTAAATCAGCATATAATGTACAAATGTGTATATTCCAAGAACTGTTCTAGTCGACATACCAAGAGATCCTAACCGGAAGTTGATAGTGACGACAACAATATGGCCGACGGCCGCCATGACACTTCCGTCTAAAGCATTTCCGGCGCCATTATCAAACGTTTCAGTGTGAACGATAAGCAGCACCGGTAGAAGCTGCGAGTGATTGGAATCTGAAATTATCAATAAATTTATCATTTAATTTTAGTTAATATTTAACATTTAATATTTAACATTTAATATTAAACGTTAAGAGAAGAATCGGTTACTCATCCAAAAAATAACTTGTTAAAAATCAATCAATATTATATTTTATTCAGGGCAGCTTAACAGGCTTAGATCCATCCGTTGCTCATCCAGATAACTGATTCGATTCACAAATCTGTACAGATCCTCTCAAATCACAACAATAATAGTAATAATAATAAAATTAAAATAATAATAATAATAATAAAGGCAAAGGCTTTCCATGACTTTGCAAAGATTTGATGCAGTCTGTTTCAACAATTCTTTAAGCCAATAGAAGACCTCGTGTAGCCGGGCGGCGCTTCAGCACGTATTTACTGAATCGTTTTTATCAAACCCCAGGTTCTTTACACCGGGGTAAAAATAATAATAATAATAATAACCTACGACAAGTGAGCATAACATCGATCATTTCAATCACATAATCTCACACCAGAAATTCTTGAAGAAATCAAATTAATCGAAAATTATTCAATTCTACATTTCAAAATTAGAACGAGCTAAGACCAGTTTCTCTTATTTTCATCTGCACAAAACACACTTAGCTACAGGTTTGTCGTTTTACTAATCGTCATAATACTGCAAATTGTTATAACTGTTGGATATTTTGTCGGCATGTGACTACATTTTAAAAGTGTTAGAATTTTACATATAGTTTACTAAAGGAAAAATAATTAAAATAATAACTTCAACCTGACATAATTTGTTTCAATCGTTGAGAAAAATTATCTAAAAATAATTTAACTACACGTCAACAAATTGTGTAACAAAATTATGCAGCGGAATTTGTTAAAATTTCAATTTAGAAAAATCACGCACTTCCTATTCAGAAAGGAAGAAAAGCATAATAACCATGAAGCGTGATCTTTGCTTGGCCTAGTATTAGCGTAACTGCAATTACTTTGATTAGTTGTGTAAATATTTCTCACTATTATATTTAGACGATATTACATGCTTCACTCACACTAGGCTCAATGCCATCATGTCCATTTGATGTAGGTTGCTTGTTCTCGTGATTCCTAGGTTTGTTGGGGGCTTTGCGAATAAGTTCGTTTGCAGTACTATAGATCTCGGAATTTAATGTCGGGGTGGGTGGTTATGAAGAAGCAATAATAAATATAGTTTATTACTTTTATATTAGTTTATTACATGAAATCTGATATACCGCAGAAAACTTACAAACATATTTGGAACAAAACGCAAATAGAAAGTTCAATAATATCATAAAGTCTAAGACACAAGTTTCACAACTGTCATTATATAATATTCTAATGATAAAATATTATCCAGGAAAGGAGTGCGTTTAAATTGTAATTCAAACGGATGAGCACTCCCCCTTAGATTTTCATATTTTACTAGGAGAGACCACAAAAAGTCAGTGCAGCAATTTCGCGACACTAAGAAGGTCGTCTTTACAATTTGACCGCTTGCTATTAGAAATAAAGAAAAGATTAAAACAGTAAACTTATACTAGTAATATAACAACTTAGAGAGATACAAATTCGCATAAAATCGAATTTTCTCTGTGTCAAACTTAAATTAAATAATTAAATATTCAGCATTTTTCTTTCTTAAACCTTATAACATCCACACCTTGCAACTTTCACAAATTTTTTGTTACATTCTAATTTCTAAATAATTATTTCAGATAATAATTAAGCAAACAATTTTCTAGCACATACGCCTGATAAATCTTCTTCCCCCGATTGCACACCCGTTCCAAAAAGTTAAGAGTCGTCATTGACTGACGGATCCGCATTGTGAATCCAAACCTATTCATTCCTCACAGTCTACGATTTCAATACTACTACATTTATACCTAGCCTGACTTAGGACAAGTGGGGAAAAAGTACGCTCCCTTCCTAGACTTAGGGCAAGTGGGGTAGTAAGCCCACGCACTCCTGTGGGGCACAAGCCCCCTCACCCCTATGGGGCACAAGCCCCCTCACCCCTGTGGGGCACAAGCCCCCCAGCCCTGTGGGGTACAAGCCCTTCAGCCCTATGGGACACAAGCCCCTCACCCTGTGGGGCAGCAAGCTCCTCACCCCAATGGGGCAGCAAGCCTCTTCAGCTCTGTGGGGCACAACCCCCCAGCCCTGTTTCTACTTGAAATAGAGCCGCACGCAACGCCAGTGACGGCGTTTGAAAACGTGTAATCAGGCTGAAGGTCTGGCGTCGTATCACGCTATCCGCAATCAGTCCGTAAGAGTCTTCAAATCCTCCAGTCATATCCATCTCAAGTCTCCATCATTTACTTCAACCGAGGCACTTATGTCAAAACTACAGTCAAGCACACCTAGTCTTCTAATTAGGCCTGCTATGTAAAGAGACAGTTGATAAATGTATTGAGAAATAGGAAGAAGAGATGGATAGGACACATTCTAAGGGGAGAAGGTCTATTAATAGAGGTCATAGAAGGTAGAATGGAAGGAAAAAGAGGCTAAGGCAGGCCGAGATTAGATATGTTAGATGATTTAAAGACCCACTCATATGTGGAAATGAAGAGGAAGGCGGAAGACAGAGAAGAGTGGAGGCGTTATATACCATGGACCTACCAGTAGGCATTGCAATAAGAGAGAGAGAGATGAATAGAGAAAGAGTACGACGATCATAACTTGTAATCAGGCTATGAACAGAAAGAGCATCTTTAAATAATTAACGGTCCAACCTTCTCTAACGAGGACTATCTGTTATTTACACCATGTGTATTAGTAGTTTTCAAACTTCGAACTTCTGGAGAAATGTAGCGTCTATTTGGAGCCCCTTCCCTTTTATAGGGTACCTAGTTTTAGTATCTAATATGGGCTCATATTTTATAGGGTACCTAGTACCTAATATGGGCCCTTATTTTATAGGGTACCTAGTATCTGATATGGGCACTTATTTTATAGGGTACCTAGTATGTGATATGAGCCCCTAGCAGGAGAATACACTTCAGAAAATTAAAGCCAATGGAACCGGATTCCACTAAGTCCCAACTTCCATCCCGAGATTTTCCCCCTAATAAATATATAAATTCTCCTTCTAATAATGACAACAAGTAGAGTGCTACAGTCATCAATGACAGCATCGAGCACAATTGAGTCAAAATCAAGCCGGCGAGCAAAAAGAAGGTCCAAAAACGATGCGAATTCCAAAATCCAGAAAATCAGTCCAAATTATTCTTCTAAATCAGCTGTTGACCTAGGTAACATGGAAGCACTTGTAATGACTGACAACACTTAGATCACGTGCCAGTATCGTCAGATTCGTCTTGTATTCAGTCTGCCATGACGTCTCATCCATTTAAACGACTGTAATTAATCCTTTCATCATCGCATTATTGGAAAATTACTTGTCATTTTCTCAGCGGCGTATCCTACATATCTGTACTACGGCCAGTTGGTAGCAATTATTCAACACGAGGAATTCTTATTACTATCTCTCGGTCTATTTTCGAGAACAGTTACCATCAAGAAGAAAAACTTTGTCTTTATTTGACGATAGTGTATTGCCATTTCACATGTCGAGGTATATTGAATGGTTTTCAGACTCACAGAAAATTTAATCATTTCATCCTTGAGAGGCGAAATAATAATAATAATAATAATAATAAAAGTTTAACGTCCGCTTCCTCATACAAAGATGATGTCAGGGACGTCCCCCCATCACATAAATAGCATATCAGTTTTATGAAACCTCTCACTCTTGTTAAGTTAAATACTTATCATGACAACATTACAGGACGGTAAAAAAGAATTTTAAACAGGAATTTGCAATGCAATATCACAAATTTAAAATACCACATTTTGTTATTAGTTTTTGAAATTTAAATTGCCTTAACAGCATATTAATAATTTCAAAAGCTCCATTGGGCTCTGTATTGTTTTACATAAAATATAAGCATAAGGAACTCAAGTGTATCGAGATGTCTCACTCTCTCTTTCTCAATATCTCTCTCTCTCTCTCTCTCTCTCAATCTCTTTTTCTCTTTCTCTCTCCCAATCTCTCATTTTTTCTTACGAACTCATTTTTTATATCTGCCACTCTCTCCATCCGTATCTCAATCTCACACCTTCTCTGTGTCTCATACTCGATTTTTATCATCTTGCTCACTCACTCACTCACTCGCTCACTCGCTAGCTCACTCACTCATTCACTCACTCAATCACTCAATCACTCACTCAATCACTCACTCATTCACTCGCTCACTCACTCGCTCACTCACACATCTCAACATATTGCAAAACATGTCATAGTTGTTTGCATACTTGCATTGACTCTCATGAAATTAATAAGAAAACCACAAGCCCCGCTTTTTTATTTCTTTGGTTCTCACTACAAAACGTAGGGGCGGTTATCACTAGCAGCACTGATCGCACTGATAATACTGAATCGAATTCTAGACGATTTTTTATGCTTATAACATATATTATTTATTTATTTTTCCTCGAGTTGTGTTCGGGTTGTTTGAAGAATAGATCATCCGGTGACTGCACCTTTTCGAAAAAAGGCGACTAAAGCACTAAGATCCAAGCCAACGTCCGGAAAGGCATTCTTTTGGTGAGCGCCTGGGTTCAAGAAATTGGTTCAAAATTTTCTAAAGCGAATTGAAAAATGGGGGATTAACTGATGATATGGTGTGGGACAGGGAGAAGAGGAGAAGGTCTATACGTATTCCCACCCTAAACTGGGATTAAAGATACGAAAAAGAAAATGATGATGATTACATATGTTAACATATTAATATATATATATATTGGCTGGAGCCAGTGACGAAGTCGGTAAGACACTCGACCTCGTATCAGTAAGTGCGGGATTCAAATACTAGGCTCGCCTGTCACTGACATCGCTTTCGAGTGAGGAAACTGACGTTAACATTAGCTTTTTTACCTTGCGTTCCCCCGCTTTAACCACTGACTGTATGCTTTCAGAAAGCCTGGGGCCTCAAATATTTTTGTGCAGTGTATAACGTCAAGCTGGTAGATAACATTTCATCTTAAAATTCAAGAGATCTTAATTGGATAATGTCCCCGGGCACGATGAGACAAGAATACGAAGTATTAAAATCTCTCTACAGAAAATCGTTTATCAACAACTATCAATCGCCATACAGAGATGTTTCTTGTATCATCTTTGCACTAAGTATTAAGTAGGTAGCTTAGCTTTGAGCTTAAATATATTATTTAAATTTAAATTTATTACATGTACAATTGTACATGTACAGATATACATACATATAGTCTATGTATATTTTATATGTAAAAGATTAACTTCCTCCACAAATATTGTTTACAGACCCTCCTATTTGCGTGAGAGGCTACAGTAGACTAGCGTGACCAGCGTTTCGACTTCAATCCCAGAATAATGACATCATCTGACAAAAACTTATGCGCAACATTTTATTAAATTTCCTTCTCCCTCAATCTTCTCCCGTTTCATCTAAGTTACTAACAAAATTGTCATCTCTCGATTCTCATGTCCGACAATCAGTTGAATATACAGTCGATGTTTTGAAGTTCTCATTTGAAATTCTCGTACTGGTCTCTCTCAATGGAGAGGAAGATTTCATAGAGAGTGAATGTAGCCAGGCAAAGACGAGACTGTTTTCATCTACAGTGTACAGAATTTCTACTGATCAAAGAGAAGTTCATTGAGGGAAGGCAGCAAAGCATGAGAGCATGCGATGTCGTCGAATGGACATTGGAAGGTCACCGAATAGACATAGACGTTTTTAAGATATCAACATCGAGCTAGTTTTTATCTAGTCTATATCTATGAAGCCTTGCAGCTACTAATATATATATATATATATATATATATATATATATATATATATACGGCTGGAGCCAGTGGCGAAGTCGGTAAGACGTTTGACCGCGGATCAGTATGTGCGGGGTTCAAATCCTGGGCTCGCCCGTCACTGACATCGCTTTCGATTCAGGAAACTGACGTTAACCTTAGCTTTACCAGCTTTTATATACATGTAGGCTGGAGCCAGTGGCGATTTCGGTAAGTTATTCGATCGCGGATCAGTATAATATTATGTGCGGTTCAAATCCTGAGCTCTCCCGTCACTGACATCACTTTCGAGGGAGGAAACTGACGTTAACATTAGCTTTACCAGCTTTATATACAGGCCTAAATATACCTAGGGTTGAAATGTTTGCTATGAGCTGGTCATTTGATTTAAAGCAGCTGAGAAAGAGAGAGTGAAAATTATAGTGAAACAAAGAGAGAGAGAGAGAGAGAAAGAGAGTTAAAGCAGCAAACAGATAAAAATGAAAACTGAAGCAAATCTATCCATAAACCAGGTCAACTGAATCTAGCGGACCTACAAAATCTCCCAGAGATCTCAAGGAAGTGGCAGTAATGCAGGTTTTTCGCTGATGAAATGGAAGATAAAATAGAACCTGAAACGATGCCTATCCATTAACCAGATCAAGAACCTATAACAAATTCAGACCAGCAGACATCTGGGACAACAAGAACAAAGCGACACTGATGTTGTTTGAAGATGACAGATATCATGCGCTATCCAATAAATCGTTCCATTACACCACAGTCGATATAAAGCTGCTGGAATCAAGTGGATAAGGTGTCAGGCTTTAGATCCTGACGTACTAGTTTCGACTGCCGCTCGCATCACTTTTTTATGTTTATGGCTAGACTTAAGGTTTTGGTTAGGGTTAGGTTTAGGGTAAGGGTTTTGGTTACGATTAGGGTTTTGGTAAGGGTTAGGGTTTTGCTTAGTCTTAGGGTTGGTGTTAGGCTTAGGGTTTTGCTTAAGGTTAGGATTAGGGTTTTAGTTAGGGTTAGGGTTTTGGTTAGGGTTAGTGTTAGGGTTAGCTATTAGCTGAAAAGTAAAAAACTGTGGGGGGCAAAATACAAGCCTTCGATGATAGCAAGGTCAGAGCAGAAGATGTTCGGCTCTTGTGTATTCAGTAGAGAGCGAGCGACCCCTCTTGATCAATGCTTTACTGCATCAGGGTCCCTCAAGGTATTCAATTGCCTCGTGAAGCATGCTAATGGACCACCGGTCTGAGACTGACTGACTGATTGATTGACTGACTACGTTAGGAATAAGCTGACGTCACCTACAGCACGTGACCGAATAGTATATTACCCCACTACCCCTAACCCTAACCCTAACCCTAACCCTCCTACCCCTTGTGGAGAATGTTCTCCCTTTCCCAAAATAACCTGCCCTGGAAAGTTTATGACGATTCTGACGGAAATAGGATAGGGAAAAGGATGTAATTCGCTCTTTAGTATATAACCACTCATGAGGATATAACCACTCATGAGGATATAACCACAAATGAGGATGTAACCATTCAAGAGGATATAACCACTCATGAGGATATAACCACTCATGAGGATATAACCACTCATGAGGATATAACCATTCATGAGGATATAACCACTCGTTAGGATATAACCACTCATTTTCTGAATCATTTTCTGAAATAAGCTGCTGTGTATCAGACCAGCACGCTATCCACTCCACTATTTAGCACTTAACCGGTCTACAAATCACTTTTATTAAAAATCGATCCATGAAACCAGTCCACAAATAACTTTTATTAAAAATCGATCGATGCAACCAGTCTACAAATTACTTTATAGTTAATATAGCGATGCAATCTGGCAGAAAGTTTTAAAGCGGAGCCTGGATCAAAACCAGTGAAGTGAACCAAGTGAGTGACAGAAGTTTGAGTGGCTTTTGAGATCTAGATAGCGAGATTCAATTGTTTCTTGAGTTGTTGATCTCGTCCGAGTTTTACAAATCACATTCTACCTTTAACCTGTGATGTCATTCAACAAGGAGAGCCTTTCCATGGCTTCCTCCTCCATTCTCCACTGAAGCGGTGCAGATAAATAGCAGATACAGCTAAGGTTAACGTCAGTTTCCTCACTCGAAAGCGATGTCAGTGACGGGCGAGCCCAGGATTTGAGCCCCGCCCATACTGATCCGCGGTCGAGCTAGACAGGGTCTTTTGCTGTGCGCGAAAAGCTTGGATATAGATTACGTGTAACTGTTTGCAAGGGGCAACTAAACAATGATACTACAATGATCAAATGAGCTGTTTTAGATAACTATGACAAGCATATATATTATCATACACTCACACAAATACACAAACATAAACTCACACACACGTACACAAATACCGATTTACATATACACTCGCGTACACACGTACACAGACATCGATTCATATACGTACAAACACACACACAAACAAAACACACACACAAACAAACACACACACAAACAAACACATATACAAACACACACAGTTAGAAATCACAAGCATGCACAAGTAAAAAGACAAAAAGCACGCATAGAATTAGAGACAGATACACATGTAAGTAATCTGACAGAAACATACAAAGCCAAAGCAAAGTTCAAGTTAGTTTCCAGCTCGTTAGCTTTTCAGTGACTGAGAGAGTCCTAGATTTGAACCCCGAACCTATTGATCAGCTGATCAACAATATGCACGCATGCCACCGTCTCAGTGAATATATAAGCACCGTCACATAAAAATGCAGTCTTACATCCTCGCATAAGGAGGCATTTACTCAAGCCTACTGGAGTCGACATGGATATCCACACATATGGAGGCACTTGCACACTCATGCGGACATGAAGACATACACTCAAGCGGACATGGAGGTATACATCCACGCATACGGAGGCATACACTCATGAGGACATGGAGGCATACACTCATGAGGACATGGGAGGCATACACTCATGAGGACATGCAGGCATACACTCATGAGGACATGGAGGCATACACTCATGAGGACATGGAGGCATACACTCATGAGGACATGGAGGCATACACTCATGAAGACATGGAGGCATACACTCATGAGGACATGGAGACATACACACATGAGGACATGGAGGCAGACATACAAGAGGACATGGAGGCATACATGAGTGATCATGGATGTGAGCAACATGAGAGTGAAATTAATCATTCCACGGAACATGGGACTAACGGGATGCCTAATCGATCGTTGACTACCGGAAAGAGGGAGAGACAGAGAGAGG
>CAJHZI010000267.1:305000-317500 GCA_905160935.1 Enchytraeus crypticus
CGTTGTTATTTGTTAGTTCACCAATGCGCAGGAACTTCCCGATGCGTTACGATTCACTGGACTACAAATGCAACAGCGAGCATATCCGAGAAAGAAGGAAGCGGAAACGTCGGGGGAATCATGAAACGCAGCGATATAAACAAATTCTAAATATGATATCCCATTTAAAGCGTTGTACTTCCGCCTTCTTTATCTAAATCTGATAGACAGCAGCGCAGATAAACTCTGGCTATTCAACCGAGAATCCACTGAAACTACAGTAACCTCACTGTACTGTTAATGCCTCTAAAGCCATCTAATGTAGAACTTTATGGTTAAAATGTCCAATAGAAAACAAAATCTTGAGTCCGATGGAGATGTTTTATTTCCTCTCAAGCATCAGTTTACCGTAGATTTGAATGCAGAAAATAAATAGTAGTGCAACTATACTGTTTATAAATGTTATAACACTTAGACTAAGAATATTATACAGAAGTGTTCTACATTCTACTTCAAACTACAAATCGTTACAATTTTTCTAATTTTGAATCGGTAGTGACTGCAGCCATGCCGTGGCGATGTCGGTAAGATATTCAACCTCGGATCAGTATGTGCGGGATTCAAATCCAGAACGCGCCCGTCAGTGACATCGCTTTCGTGTGAGCGAACTTAAGTTAACATCAGCTTTTTTCAAGTTTTGTCACGTTTCTAATACCATCTTTAGGTGAAGAACATGACGTTAAATATTCATATTCTATATTTCAAATAAAAATATTCTTTCGGAAGACAGAGAAGAGTGGAGGCGTTATGTACCATGGACCTGCCAGTAGGCAGTGCACTAAGAGACAGAGAGATATTTCAAATTGCACTTTCAAACCAGCCAGCTACCGCTTGAATGTTGTATAGGAAGCTACGACACAGGATGTTGGAAAGATTGGAGGAGGTAAGGGAAAGGGATGAAGACTGATGGAGTAGATCGAACAAATCGTAACCGTCACTCAAAATGTCTGCATGGTAACTCTAGCATGAGAGGCTTTCTTCATTGACAGAATGTTAGCATCATAGCCATGTCCTACCAAAGTAAGTCTATACATACCTATATTGTCTCTATCAAACCATGTCCTGTCCATAATAATTATTATTATTATAATAATGATAATGAAAGTAATAATAATAATAATAATAAGTAATAATAATAATAATACTATTATTGTAATAAATATAATTATAATTATAACTAGTGATAATTATAATTAGGATTAAAGTTTAGCTCTGAAGGAAGATATAATGAAACTAGAGGAATTGGAAATGCGGATATGGAGAAGAATGGAAAGGATTGGCTGGACTCAAAAGGTTACAAGTTAGGAAGTCCTGGAGAGAGTTGGCACAGATAGACAGTTGATAAATGTATTAAGAAATAGGAAGAAGATATGGATAGGACACCTTCTAAGGGGGAAGGTCTATTAAAAGAGGTCATAGAAGGCAGAATGGAAGGAAAAAGAGGCAGTGGCAGGCCAAGAATAGGTATGTAAGATGATTTAAAGATCCACTCATATTTGGAAATAAAGAGGAAGGCGGAAGACAGAGAAGAGTGGAGGCGTTATGTACCATGGACCTGCCAGTAGGCAGTGCACTAAGAGAGAGAGAAAAGTTTAGCGTCCTCCTTCTCATAAACGGATGTTGTCGTAGACGTCATAGGGACCGGTAAATGGACGCTTTCTCACCACAAATCACTACAAATCGATAATAAAAATAAGACCTAATTTGATCAGGCTTTTTGAGTAGATTTGATTGGATTAAGCAGATATCAGAATTAAAGTTTTTCTGAAGATTAGACTAAAGGGAGACCACAAATGAATACTTTAATATGATATAAATAAAGATGGGAAGTACAGTAGGATGATAGGTATAAATATATATTATTTTGAAATGTGGTGAAATAATCTTTCACGAGAGACAGAAGAATTGTGAAGCATTATAAATGTAATTAAAACATTGCGCCAGGTTAGATAAAAGATAATGTTAATGGTAGGAGGCAAAGAAATATCAAGGGTTGAAGCCAGAATTATGTTAAGAAATGCAGTCAGGAAAATGCTAAGGGTTGGAATCAGGATCATAATATAGATAGGAGTCATGCCTATGATAAGGATTTGAACCAGGATTATGCGAAAGATTCGCAATTTTTCTAGTTTTTCTTCTCTCTCTCTTTCTCTCACTCCCTCTCTATCTCTGTGCCTCTTTCTCTCTCTCTTTCACTTTCATTCTCTTCTTCTATCCATCTATCCATCTATAATGTAAATCCACTTGCTTAAGAAACCCTCCGGCATGCATTGGGGGTAGGTCTAGCCTATAGCCTATATAATCTTTAAAAGAGTTTATCGGTATATCATTTTTGGTTTTAGTTTTTCTTTCTTCTTTTTGGCATATTTCTTATGGTTTTTATTAAAATGCCAATATAAAACAATAAATATTTAATTAATGAGGTTTCAATTTTCTTTTTCTTATCCATATAAAAGTAATATAAAATTGGTTCGAAAATAGTGAAATAATGCTACATTGTAGATTTGAAAAGAACAGGCTATAATAGGGGCCTATAGCATATTCTTAATAATTGTGACATTTTATTAACTTTAAATTTTACCACTAATAATAATAATAATAATCAAGGCTTAACGTCCATTTCCTCATACAAGGATGATGTCAGGGACGTCCCCCATCACATGTCAGGTCAGTACAAATCGATTCACCCCTACTAAGCCCACCTAGGCAACATGACAGTTTTGTAAAACACCGGAATGTTGAGAGAACATCAATATGTCTTCTCGTGTCTAATGGACAAGGTGAATGTAAATGGAGACGAATGGCTGACTCCACACGTTTTTAATCGTACATGTTCACCCCAATCCTTCATCAATCACCCGCCAGTCCATTCCACCACCACTGTCGATCAATGACCCTGACCTTTAATCGATGACCTCTTCTTCTATAGCCTGGAAAAACTGTTACTTTATACTCTTTATGGATAGTATAAGAAAGAAATGCTGCTGAGCCCAGGATTTGAATCTCGCACATACTGATCCCAGGTCGAATATCTTACCGACATCGCCACTGGCTCCAGCCATGTCGATGTAATTACACTTTAATACCAGCGTTAGCAGCACCTTTAAACAAATGCCACTTTATAACAAAATAAAATATTTTTTTCTGTAGATATATCTTTAATGTCGAATGTTGGCGTGGTATTTAAAGGTAATGAAAGTGGTCACCTTGAAGAATGCGTGCAGCTACCTGCTAGTCTAAATCTCGATGCTCACATTGTAATAATGTATTAATCATTGCTTAACTAAAGTCACGGCATACGTAGAAGCTAAGAGAAAATAGACTTTAATTATTTTTTAGCAATTTATTTACTTTGAATTGAATTTAACCCAATGCGTTATCTGTTGAAGAATTCAAAACATCGCTTCTTGTCGTGTTTAATCAAGTCTAAAGTTGTAGCAGATTAAATTTCTGTTGTAGAAAGTTGCAGCAACCATTTGAATGGGCCCTGAGTGAAAAAGAGAGTAAGGGAGAGACAGAGAGAGAGAGAGAGAGGAACAGAGAGAAATAGAAATAGAGAGAAAGAGTAAGGGCAAGACAGAGAGAGAGAGAGATTGAGAGAGAGAGAAAGAGAGGGAGAAAGAGAAAGAAATATGTAAAGGAAAAGATAAAGAGGGAGAAATGAAGTACAAATTAAGACTAAATTGAAGTGAGTAAAAAGAGAAAAAAAGTAGACAGAGAAAAAGAGAGAGATAGACAGAGAGACAGAGAGAGATAAACATAGAAAGAGGGGGGAAAAGAGATAAACACAGAGAGAGAGAGAGAAAGAGAGAGAGAGAGAGAGAGAGAGATTAGAAGTACTCAGTATGGGATAAGTCTCTCATCAGTCATAGAAGATCATCATGATTTATTCACTGCATCACTTCGTACATTCTCATCAAATCTCATCTGTCAGCGAATCATCCAAACTTACATCCACGTAACACGAGAGAGTGAGAGAGAGAGAGAGAGACTTAGAGAGAGACAAAAAGAGAGACAAGGAGAGAGAGGGAGACAAAGACAGAGTCAGAGACAGAGAGAGAGAGATACAGACATAGAGTGACAAACAAGTAGAGACAGAGAAAGAGAGAGAGAGAGAGAGAGAGAGAGAGGCTTCTTTGTACTGACTTTATCAAGCTAATCTTATACTTATATCAGGAATCCTTTAAATATCATACATAAAATATGCAGATTTATCTGTCTAATAATTGAAAGTCTTTCAAAAGTCTTCGCTATGCGGAGAGATTACTAACATCAGCGAACTATTTATTTTAATTATATTTTCTAGAGAAAATTATTACGTCTTCCCCGAATAAGCGCAGTCTGATTAAAATACATTGGGTACTCTTCATGTTTTCTTAGTTTGATACATTTTTTTTATCTCTATATAAAAGTATCAAATATCGTTTTCTTTGTTATCTTCGTGTTATCCTAAAAACTTTCATCTTTTGAAAAGCATCATATTATCCTAGATACTTTTGCTGTCTTCATTTTATCTTATATAATTTGTTATCTTCATGTCATCTTATTATAAAATTTTATTTCGGCTTAAAATCGTTTTAGACATTTGTAAAGCTAGCATATTCGGTTCTTTTAGATGTTTGAATGAACACAACAAGAGATGTCGCTTTGAAGATTGACTGAACAAAGCTAGTTCTAGCTTTACTGTTAAAAGTTAACAAATTCGACCTCAATTATTCTAATTATCCTACTAGATTAAGTGGATCTAGTTATCCATATAAAAATCAGATATCTCTTTTTTCAAAACTTATGTTAATACTGCTTGCACTAATTGGAATGAAATTCCACCTCCAATTACAAATATAGGTATTCCGTCATCATGTATTACTAAGTATAAAAGCCATTTAAAAAATAGTTGGTAAGAATATTCATTACACACTACTTGTGCTGTTCGTCCAATCTACCTTATTCAAATTTATTTAAATGGCAAAAGTTTACGTCCATTTACTTTATTATTCTAGTGTATGATTCTGCTCGTCTGTTAACTCTGCATAAATAGGTGTTCAACTAAACAAAACGCTTCTCGTTATCTTTCATTGCCTGTTGTTTCTGTCTCTGCTTAATTTGTTTTTAACTGTTTGACTGAACAAAACTGGTTTTATCTTTGATGTTTGAATGAACAAAACTGGTTTTATCTTTGATGTTTGAATGAACAAAACTGGTTTTATCTTTGATGTTTGAATGAACAAAACTGGTTTTATCTTTGATGTTTGAATGAACAAAACTGGTTTTATCTTTGATGTTTGAATGAACAAAACTGGTTTTATCTTTGATGTTTGAATGAACAAAACTGGTTTTATCTTTGATGTTTGACTGAACAAAACTGGTTTTATCTTTGATGTTTGAATGAACAAAACTGGTTTTATCTTTGATGTTTGAATGAACAAAACTGGTTTTATCTTTGATGTTTGAATGAACAAAACTAGTTTTATCTTTGAATGTTTGACTGGATAAAACTAGCTTCATCTCTGATGTTTGAATGAACAAACCTAGTTCTATCTATTTGACAGTCTATGATATCAGTTCTGACATCAATGTCAGAAGCAAAGGAGCTCACCAAGCGTCCACTTGAATTGATTGCGATAAGTGATTTTGTCACAAATAAATCCAATTATTTACTTAATTCAGACATCAATAGGAAGCATTAACTTCACACTCAAAGCTGTGGATATTTTGAATTTTGTAAGGAATCTTGCATGATTGAAAATGTTCACACGAAGAGGACATGTCCGACGTCTTAATAAATGTTTGTTTAAACGTTGTCTTATTAATAATTTTATATTGACAGTTGTTCTATTGATCTATTTTAGATTTTAAAAAATTTTCTTACCGATTTTGATTGACCTAATTGATTTTTTAATTTTTTATTGATTTTGATTGAATTTGATTGAATTTGATCTTAGAATATAAATCATTGATGATTGATTCTGTTTATATATCATTTTCAGTTTACAAATCACTGATTGACTGATTTTGTTTGATTGATCCACTTAAGACATCAAATCAATGACTGAATTTCATATTGAAAAATACTTGCCAGATCATTCCAAGAATTTCAAGATTACAAATCACTGCCTGCTTTCAGGAATGATTGATTTATGGGATAAAATCAGAGAAATGACAGACAGTATTAGGGGTAACAGCGTTAATTTCTCGTGGAAATGGGGTGAGCCATCGACGTGTAAGCCACTGCGTGATTGATGACCACATGTTTAATACCACCACTGAGTGAGCAAACAGTTTGAGCAACTTTCTACTGTCATAATTGAAGTCGGATATCTCTTCAGAGAACTGCCAAGTGGCAGGTTCAAAGTACATATTCATACTCAAAGTCTGCTTTCTCGTTTCATAAGAGCACTCCTTAGAGCAACAAGTTAATCGCTTCACAAAGTCAATACCTTATGTAGCCTATAGCTTGGGAAAAGTGTGGAATCTGTGGTAGTTTCGCGTTGCCTTCCTCAGTTTTAAGGATTAATTACCATTTAATCCGGGGGAAAGTATTTCATGGTGAGGTGGGTCTCCTCTTGCCATCCTTAGCTCCTGCTTTAGTCGCCTCTTACGTACATGCAGCAGATTGTTTCGCGATTGCCCTATTCTGCAGTGGTCCAACCACAATCGAGCACAACACGGGGAATGTAGTCGGATATGTGACTGATTATATTGGATACCAAATTCAAACTTATAAAATATTGTCTAAATATTGTTTTATATTCTTAGCCAAAATACTGTCAAATGACTATAAAATTCGAAAATAAAATTTATAATTCTAAGACTTAAAAATATAATTAATAACTAGTTTCCTATCTTTATTAATTATCTAAGAATGACATTAGAAACGCACTCAGAGTAAGAAAGAATTCAGGGTCGTCCTAAAACCACATGTCATTGCTGAACTTTACATGTCACACTTATAGCCAGAATATTATTTCTTAATCAGTGGTGCAACTAATCAACTGTTTAAAAGCCCTAAAATAGGTGAGAAGCTATGCATTACTTTAAGTTTACACTTCGATTCAAGCTTACAGAATATCAAATTGTGACTAATCAGCAGTTTACGCAACTGTTGGTGTTTTAACACTTGATGATATCACTAGTAAATACGCCATTAAAGCGAATTGAAACACCTTTGTTTGACATAAGACGTCCTGAACGCTGTCAGTCTCGCGATTAAAAGACAAACAAGAAAAGGAAATTTGACCCCACAGAATAAGAAATGCAGTCCAGTCTACCACTATTTTTGTGCATATCAGAAAGGAGGAGAAATATGAGAAATGCTAATCATACATAATTATACTATAATCATCATCACCAACATTATCTTGCCTAGAAGCCCAGTTTAACTAGGGTCGGGATACCAATAGACTGTCTCAAATCCTCTCTGTCCTACATCATATCATCAGTCAATCCCCTATTTGAGACTTTTTCATTCGTTCGAATTTTTGTAGCAAATTCTGGAGCCTAGGCGCTCATCAACCGAATGCCCTTTCTGACGTTGGTATGGATCTTAGTGCTTTAGTCGCCTTCTACGACACATGCAGTCACCGGATGGTAAATTCTTCAAACAACCCGGACACAACACGGTGAAAATGCACAATACTATCATCCACTTAAATTCTATTAATGCACTTATGCAGACAACATCGTATGTATGAGTTACTTTTAAGTAGATATGGGAATTTTATGAATTTCCCGAGTTCGGGTTCGGTTCGGTTCATTGAAAATGAAAGTTCGGTTCGGTTCGGGTTCGGTTCCAACAAGAGTTCGGGTTCGGTTCGGGTTCGGCTTGCTTTCCAACTCGTAAGAGTTCGATTCAAGTTCGAAATGGTTTGGTTTGGATAATGTTGCAATTGTTTAACTTTACTTATTATAATCATGGTTAGACAAACATGTTTAAAATGGTTTATGGTAAATATGCTTAAAAATTCATTAAGTCATAATAGCTGCCACATTTTTTCACCTGGATAAAAATATGACAATGAAAAAAGGAGAGAAGTGGTATTTATTCATGTACATTTCTTTAAATATTGTAAGTTGACCAACAAATGTTCATAATATAGATATTTAGCTTTATTATTGTATCTGAAATATTCTCCTTGATTATAACGAGCAAATAGAATGCTTCCTCAATTTTTTATTTTTTTTTTCACTATAGGCCTATATATTAGATAAGTTTATAATTAAGTGGAAATGCCTTGGCTAAAATTTGATCCAATATTTGAGAAACAAAGTGCAATTTAGTAACATAAAAATGTCAAATAAAGATGATTTAGTAAATACGTGTACTTCCATAGAAAAATGATCATAATATACACCGTTTGCTATCAACTGACCAGTAATAAGCTTCATAATTTCAAATTTGAAACTCTCAGATCAATTATGAAGTTACGAAAATAGTTAGGAAATTACTGCATTGCTACTGTGCAAAATTATTTACTCCAGATAGCCTTAACACATATAGAATGTCATATATAATTATTTGTAAATCTGTCTGCAAAAATATTAAGGTAGCATACTAAAATTAGAACAAATTCATAATTTGAATTTAACAAGAACAAATCCACCTAGATTGAGTCAAGCATTTTCAGATTTTTATGGAATACTCTCATCACTTTTGTCTCTTTGATGTTAATCTTCATTCCATAATTCAATGCCGTATCATTCAGACTATCCATTATCTTCTGTAGGCCCGTCTCGCTTCCCGCTACCATTCCCTTGTACCGCTACCATTTTAAAATTTGTGTCGGAACCAGCCTTACCTTAATATATGCTGTTAGATACTGTAAGACAAGTAAATGCAAAAACTAATATATATTTGTATTGTTCTTACTATCTTTATTTAATGTCAGGCTGGTGAAGAAGAAAGGAACTCCAAGAGTTTGGTTCAGTTCGGTTTGGACGAAGTCTCGGTTCGGTTCGGGTTCGGTCAGAGTCTGGGTTCGGGTTCGGTTCGGTTCGGCAGAGTCTGGGTTCGAGTTCGGTTCGGTCAAAATTCTAGATTTTAGGGTTCGGTTCGGTTCGGGTTCGGTTCGATTCAACTTTTAAGTACTTCTTAATAATTTTCTTATAATTTATTAATAATAATTAATTTAATTGATTATAATTACTTTAATTATAATGTATAATTTAATATAATTTAGAACTTCATAAATGAATTATAAGGCTCTTAATTTATAATAATGGTTTCCTCGTACGACAATACTGGGATGTCAATTCCTGATAATCCTTTTGAACAAAACATGCGAATGTGCCGCTGAAACACATCAGATTCTTGCTCTGATGGATGTAATAATTTTATTATGGCGTAAAATCTAATGTTGACAATGTAGGAGTTATTAAATCTAGAAGTAGAGCAGATATTATTTAGTCAAAGAGTTGTTAATGCTTGGAATGGGCTCCCAGATGAGACAAAATACATAAATGAAGCTTCTGTAAATATCTGTATTATGCAAAAAGTTTAATAATATTGGTCTAAGAGTGACCAATATTATTGGTCACTCTTATACCAATGCCATAAACAAAAAGAATACAAAGCACAAAAAAGCAATTTAAAAAATATGGTTTTTAAAAATCCGGCAAAAATACATGTTTTTCCGTCACTACTCATGAAAATACAAACGTTTAACTGTATAATGTAATGCGTACACTTTCTGAAACAGTAAAAATATTGTGTTATGCTACTTTACGCGACGTTAAGTTATGCTATGCTCAAGCTGTACAATTCTAGACTAATATAGAATCCTAGATCCTGCCATCAACTGATGTTCACGCTAAATATTCCGCATGTCTACGGTCAGCTGAGAATGAGTATATGAGCACTTTAAGTAATTCAACAAATCTATGCTGTCATCGTGAACATTTAACAAGTCTTATTCGCTAAGAATATTCGCGAGATATGCTCTGTAATATTACAGGTCCTAGACAATTATAACTCCCAACAGCTGATCTTTTTCATGTGCTGAATATTGGCTTAAAAGCCCCGGCCCTTTCTACTGTTTTTTTAAATTGAATTGAAATGGAAATCGTTTGAATTTATGCTGCACTGCTAATGTCTGATTATGGGGCGTAAAGTCTGAATTAAACATATATATATATATATATGTATATATATATATATATATGTATATATATATATATATATATATATATATATATATATATATATATATATATATATACTGTCCACTGACAGGTTCTGGGTATAATGAGCCTTCAAAATTCTCTGTCTTCGCTTTCTTCTTCATTTACAGACACGCACACTCCACTCTACCTACAGAGAGCGGCACCTGACACTACACTGAGTGCGGTATAGAGGATACACCAGGACTTGAACTGAGAACGTCTTAGTTTAATTGATTTCTACGGCATCAGTTAGAATCAGTGAAATGTCTCGACCCACTTGAGCAGTCACATATATCTCGTAGGCAGTCTCTCTACAGTTAACAGTATCGCTGAGTGCTGGATCAGATCAGAGGTTATTTATTCTGCTGGAATAATGAATTTTTATCGAAGTATCGGCGACTGGATGCAGAGAAGAAGTAGAGAAGAAGTAGAAGGTTAGTAAGGCTATTAATAGTCAAATGCCGATCCTAGCTCATTGTATGAGACATATACGTAGTGAAAAGTGTAGATTGCATTGAAGAAAGGCATTTTAGATCTAGTGATAGATACTAGATTCCCTTCTTCAAGCAATAAATGCTTTCAGTACTACTCACTGCCTCTCAAATGCTTTACATTACAGCTGCTCAAATGCCTTACATTGTTGCTGCTCAAATGCCTTACATTGTTGCTGCTCAAATGCCTTACATTGCTGCTGCTCAAATGCCTTACATTGCTGCTACTCAAATGCCTTCAAAAAAGGTCGATGGAACTATTTGTAGATTACAATGAAGAAAAAAGAAAAACTAACAAGAATTAAAACAATTACTTTAGCAGCTGAAATACAAGATTGTATCTGAATCCATAATTATTTTAATAGAAAACCTACAGCGACTTGTAAAACCAACGATAACCTGCTTAGTCTTGAACCAAGCTTCAATAATTTTGAGCCTCATATTGCACCAAATTCAAAATAAGAAATTGCGAACTGGAGAAGAATATAGACATACACATATAGACCATACACATGTGACATGTATATGGTATAGTATACTATTCTTATAATTAGGTATAGTACGTTTTACCTCAAGGATGACATTTTAAAATGGATTCGAAGAATCATAATAGAACGTGAAAAGAGACACAGCTATGTGCCTAGATATGTGACAGACTGACTGACTGACTGACTGACTGACTGATTGACTGACTGACTGACTGACTAATTGACTTAAATAATCCACTGACCGACTGACCGATTGGTTGACTGAATTAAGAAATTATTGATTGATTGATTGGTGGGTTCATTTTATGTTTTTAATGGATTATGGATTCATTAATAGGTCGATCATTTGTCTGTTTGGATGAATGATTGATTTATTAATTGATTGATTGATCGATTGCTTGATTTAATGATTTAATTATGATATTATGATTGATTCAAAGATTGATTGATGGAATTCATTCTAAAACTCATCCCCGCCTCTAATGCAAGCATTGATGAATTGGTTAACAAGTGGCTGGGATGATTCAGCGGTGTAGGAGGAGAGATGAATAGGAGGGGGGTGAATTTGACTGAAATGGAGAGGGGGAGGGGGTAAATGATATGGACGCGTGGATCGTCCCGTTTACATGTATTATGGAAGAGTTTCCGGTTACGTTATTAATGTCCCGTGATATATGGAGTGTCGTCATTAAGGCAAAGAGATAGAGGGGGAGGAAGAGAGAGGGAAGGAGAAAGAGTTTTAAGGCAAAGATATAGAGATGGAAGGAGAGAGAGGGAATGAGAGAGAGAGAAGGTTTTAAAGTAAAGAGATAGAGATGGAGAAAGAGAGAGGCAAAGAGAGACAGAGTTTTAAGGCAAATGGGTAGAGATGAATGAAGAGAGTGAGGGAAGGAGAAAGAGTTTTAAGGCAAAGAGATAAAGATAGAGGAAGAGAGAGGGAAAGAGAGAGAGAGAGTTTAATGCAAAGAGATAGAGATGGAGGAAGAGAGAGGAGAGGAGAGAGAGTTTAAGGCAAAGAGATAGAGATGGAGGAAGAGAGAGGGAATGACACAGAGTTTTAACGCAAAGAGATAGAGATAGAGGAAGAGAGAGGGAAGGAGAGAGAGTCTTAAGGCAAAGAGATAGAGATGGAGGAAAAGAGAGGCATGGAGAGAGAGCTTTGAAAGAAAGAATAAAAATAAAGAGACTTGAATTAAGGAAGGGAGAGAAGAATGAGAGACGAAGTGAAGAAAGAGTGCGAGGGAAATAAAGTGAAAAAAATCAGCAGAGGAGAAAAGTGAACTGTTAAATGTGAGAAAATACACATGGATTAATAAACAATAAA
>CAJHZI010000267.1:320000-357500 GCA_905160935.1 Enchytraeus crypticus
GCACTGCATATAATTCAACTGGTACTGCATTGGCATATACTGTACCATACTATACTGTCCTGTACTATATTGCACTCTACTGTATTGTAACGTACTTCACAGTACAGTTCAGAGAGTATTGTTCTGTCCTGTACTATACTGAATTGCACAGTACAACACAGACAGTACTTACTATCCTGTCCGGTACTATACCGCCCTTTATCGTACTGTTCTGAACTGCACTATATTATACTGGTACTTCACGGTAGTGTACCGTGTGTACTATACATTACCGTGTGGTACTGAATTGCACTGTACTCTACTGGTACTTCACGGTACTGTACCCCATGTACTATACAGTAACATCTGGTACTGAATTGCAATTTATTCTACTGGTAGTTCCCGGTACTGTAACGCGTGTACTATACAGTAATCTGTGGTACTTAATTGTACTCTACTGGTATTTCACGTACTGTACCATGTGTATTATACAGTACCGTCTGGTACTGAATTGTACTCTACTGGTACCGTACAGTACAGATCGTATACATTTTTCAGCAGCTCTACACTAGCGCCGCCACTGACTCAGCGGTGGAAATGAAAGATCAATAGTGACTGAAATTCATTACACGTTTCTGTTGTCCCGAGCAACCCAAGGGGCCAAGCCGCCCAGGGGAGGGTGCCAGGGCCCCAACCCACCCCCTCTTCCACATTTCTGACCTCCACCCCGGTGATGTATGGCAAAGGAATGACTGCAAACAGCCGGTCGTAGAGCGATGATGAGTTCTGTACTCTACAGGATGATGACCCTTACTATGAGGTGGCAATGAGTCAACGAAGATCAACAGGTATTTCCTTCCAAGGGCTGAACCAATAGCACACTGTGTACAGCGACAGGTAGCTATTTCCATGGACTGAACTAATAGTTCACTGTGTAGAGCGACAGATAGTTCCTTCTAATGAATGAACCAATGGCACACTGTGAAAAGCGACAGGTAAAGTAGTGAAATTTTTATCGACCAAGCTTTTTCGAATGAATGGACCCATTTCTATCGAATGATCGACCAATTTTTATCGAATGATCGACATATTTTTATCGAATGGTCGACATATTTTTATCGAATGATCGACATATTTTTATCGAATGGTCGACATATTTTCATCGAATGATCGACATATTTTTATCGAATGATCGACATATTTTCATCGAATGATCGACATATTTTCATCGAATGGTTGACATATTTTTATCGAATGATCGACCCTCAACATTTGAACTACATTCTGATGATCTGATTCGGAGAGTTAAATCTCGGATAACGCTAACTATAAGAGAGCATAGAACAATTTGAGATGAAATTGGAAACATAAATGTAACAAACTGTGACAATTTAAACTGTCAAACTCTACTCGCACGTGACCAGTCGCTTCAGATTTGAAATATAAATATAAAACACCTTATATACAGGAAAAGTACATTTAAAAATGATAATTTTTAAATGATAATTAAAAATTATGTATTTTAATCAATTAAAAATTAAATGATAATTTAAAAATGATAATTTTTAAATGCATTTTAAATATGACAGAGTGATTTGATTTTAATTTAGGAAAATTTAACGGAGACGTAGTGAGCTTGTCAATGACAGGTTCTATTGTAGCTAACATCAAAGTTTAGCTGTATAAAGTTTCCCGTCAAATAATCAACCTACTCCAATTAACAATACATATCCAAGAATTATATTAACATAATATTCGAAAGTCGCGCTTATATTGGAGAAACGTTCCAGAGATTTGGGTGTTTATAATAATATAAGCTAATTACCTAGACTGATCAAAAACGAAAAAAAATAATAATAATAATACCAATAACAACAATGATAACATATATACATATATATATATATCTATATATATATATATACATGTATATATATAAGTATTAAAATCTGCTAAAAATTATGTATTTTAATCAAATAAATACATATTATTATTTGTATTGAAATTGTAAAATCTACACAACTATATACGGGCAGATGTATAGTCATCACAACATTACTACAAGTAGTAACCAAATTAATTTAAGCAAATTAATGAAGCAATTACAGACAGTCAATTTCCACACCCACATTTGGCCGTTAATAGAAATATTTACTTAAAAAGGAGTTTAGTTTCTCATTTTTAAGATAGGCCATGTCACGATAGCTACAACGTCTGCTTGTGGTTACTGCGTATTTATTAAATTACTTGATAGATATTTGCTATGTATTTTATTAGGGTTTATAGATGATGTGTTTAGGCTAGGTCTAAAATAGAAATATAAAGCTAGAATTTTCATTCGAATAGCTGCTTACTTTTCTTTTTTGTATATATAGCTGTGTAATAATAATAATAATAATAATAATAACCCCAGGTTCCTTACACCGGGGTAAAAATGAATAATAATAATAATAACAATAATAATAATAGTAATAGTAAAAAAGGTTTAACGTTCGTTTCCTCATACAAGGATGATGTCAGGGACGTCATTATCTAGCTTAACTATTGTGTTAATAATGTGTATGCATATACATTCTTGTTAGTTAATTTTGTAGGCCTGTTTTATATTAGTGTTTTGAATGAGTTTTTAACAAGCTGTAATTTGCTTCTTGACTCACAACTATTATGCTTATCTGACTACTTACAGTTTACAAACTCAGCCTTCGAATAAAACTTTTCTGCAAGACTCCGCGTCGAATGGAAGGAACGAGAAGGAAAGCTGCAGAATGGTTGAAGATAAATGGATGGTCGAAGAAAAGAAAGACAAGAATCTTAATGGAGGGTGAACGGTAGACAAAGTTTAGTTAAATCAATTGAATAGAAGAGAGCGCTGTTAGAGAAAATAAGAAAATGTATTATAGGGAGGCAGGCAAGGCCGTCGATCAGTTCAGAGGGTAGATGGGGACAAGAACTGGGGGCGGGTTGAAGGCATAGGTAGGGGGCACTCAGATTTATTTCCCTGATCACTTTAAGTTGTCAGTGAAAGCAGAGCCCACGTAATGTTTCACCCCCCCCCCGAACTTCCCTATAGTTAAAGTGCAAAAATTTAAACTTTAAAGTTTAAAAAGTACATTTAGTCATATCGAATGTAAATGTGATTTAGCCAAGTGATAAATCAATCGGTCAAGCTAAAATCAAACAAGCAATTAATTAATCAAGCTTTCCGTGAGAAGCTCTTACAAACTAAACCCTAAGCTACGTCTCCAAATATGGAAACGGACCAGTACTATGATTAAACTTAGAAAGCTTAGAGAAATTGAGGCTAAACTTTAGCATTCCATACCATACAGTGCAAAGAACATTTAACTTAACTTCCTCACCCAAAGACGCTGTCAGGGACTTTTCAAGCGGAATAATATTATGCTGTTTTACATCATCAGTACTTGTGAATATGCACGCATAGACCGAAGAGAAAAGGAGGTCGATACCAGCGCAGTCTTAGATGGGAGATAAAGCGAAAGAAAAGGGAAAAATAATATCATAGAAGTTTATAAGTGCAAAAGTTTGCAAAGCGAACTATACTTCTCTCCGAGAGAATTTCCCCTATACTGGAATCTACTACTGTAATAGAGTGAGAAAGGCTTATAAAAATTGTACGATTTTTACGACGATTAAAAATATAAAACGACGAATTGCATGGTGTGTGAATGCGTTACCAATCAGCGATAGACAGTTAAACCATTGCTAACTACTATTTTCGCTTACGATAGACATAGAACAGCGGTTCGTTTAAATTTGGGATCAGTTCCCTGACTTAACATCCTCTTTTTTAGTTCGAGAAACTTTCAAATTTAGCACATTCTCATTTGAATAAAAAAATCTTCAAATTGATAGACAAGTGGTAAAGCTAAGGTTAACGTCAGTTTCCTCACTAGAAAGCGATGTCAGTGACGGGAGAGCCCAGGATTTGAACCCCGCATATAGTGATCCGGGGTAGAGTGTATTATACACATCTTACAGGCAAGTGAGTTTAACGGTCGATAATAATAATTGACCGTCAGCACGGGGGTGGAGTGAGTGAAGGGAAGTAAATGAGGGCTGGTCCACTGGTCCTACCCTGGGGAGAGAATGCTAAAGGGCGGAGTAAAGAAATCATAGGTTTACCACCCTCACCCCCACCCCACTTCCAGTGCCTCCAGAGATCACTGCTGAAAGCTAAAGCTGGTAAAGCTAAGGTTAACGTCAGTTTCCTCACTCGAAAGCGCTGTCAGTGACGGGCGAGCCCAGGATTTGAACCCGCACCTACTGATCCGCGGTCGAGTATCTAACCGATTTCGCCACTGGCTCCAGCTAGTGCTAAATCCATCCCTTTCCAAGAAATAGTCAAATAAATTTATGTTGGCATAGCATTGACTGGAATTAATTAATTTATAGTACTAGTATCAAATTAGAGCTACACCATATCTACTCTACTTGATTCGTCATATACTTATAGAAAAATGGCTTTGACAAGCAGCGTACGCTCCGCTTCAATTGTGTAACCAAATAAATATTTAATATCATCGACAAAGAGAGACCCTACTAGTGAGTAACGAGTTTATTAATTAGTAGGACGGTACTAGTCAATAACTTCGACTTTTGTTATTCATTTATAGCGTACGATGTTTATATTGTACTTTTACCATTTAAATCATGTTATACTTCTAATCACTTTCATCAGTATTCCTAGTAATACTTATAATAATCCTTAATTATGTTTAATGACGTATATCATAAGGCATCACTATACTTGACAACAGTTATGGTAAAACAAATTATATAACGGCAGTAAATACTAGTTATTTACGGTTTCTAAGTTATAACTTAATAAACAACGACTTTAGTGAGATTATGGGCCAGAGATGATGTCAGGAGCGGCCACTGCAAATCGATTCACTCAAACTATTTTAAAAAAAAATTAGCCTACATACATGCAATAGCATATATTTATATGTCCAAGAGAATATAACAGAGGTCGATGCCGCACTTCCTTGCTCAGGCTAATGACGCAGATCAGGTATAAGATGTTTATCCAACATAATCTCACATCATCATCCAGAACAACATTTATGAAGCACCTTTGGTGCATGATAACTTCTGTCACTATGGAGCCAAAGTCAAGCCAATGAACGATAAGTAAAAGGTTCAGTTAATCGCTGTAAATTTAAATTTAGAAATGCAAAAAATCTGGTAAGTAAATCTAAAGTAAAAGTCAGTTTCCTCACTCGAAAGCTATGTCATTGACGGGCGAGCACAAAATTTGAACTCCGCACATACTGATCCGCGGTCGAGTAACTTACCGACATAGCCACTGGCTCCAGGCAGTGGAAGATCAAGAGCAATGCAATTAATTTAACAAATAACGTCGGTCTGCTCGAATTTCCTCAATGCTGGCAAAAAGGTAGAAATTCAACAAATATAAGTGTCAAAGCTGGTTCAATTTAGTTTAAATTTCGTCTCCAGAAGTAAAAAAATGATATTTATGTTTCCATGAACTAGGAATTTCGTCGGATATTGATCAGATTTTAATTGAATTACATCGAGTGCGGAAATTCTAACGAATCACATCCTGTGTTGACAACATCGGCACGGCCAATCCGGAAGTCTCCCGGTGCGCCAGCCGGATGTATTTTATAAAGAGTACGATAAACCACGTGATGATCAACTGTTAATCTTCGCACTGTTGACACCAAATCACAACGAGGTAGGGTCGTGTGAACGAATTAAAATGTGGACCTGCACCATTTCTGGAACGTTCTGCAGTCTTGCAGATTACGCAAAACAATCCTAAGTGTCCGACAGCATCAACACGCCTGTAAAGTTTAAGAGCAAATCTAGAAAATTATTATGGGGAAGAGGCCGGGGTTTCTAAATACTTGTGACTATTCTTAGATCATAGTTTTTACAATAAATTATACGTAACGCTTGATATTATCATACAATTTACAGAAAAACTACAGTATCTGATTTGATAAAGTAGCTGGTACAGAGGAAAACAATTACGTACATTTTCTTAAATCAAAAACACACGTGAGAGATAATTTCACACCTACCCCATACCCTAACCCATTGGCGTAACCACCGAGGGGGGACAGGGGGGACACGCCCCCTCCCCAGAATTTGGAGTGGGGGGGACACGCATATAAATGTCCCCCCAGAATTTTGGTTCAAACATATACATATATACTTGTTTGAGAAATATGGCTCGCTTTAAGATCGCATAAAAACCTTTGAAGTATCACCACTTATAGAGCTGTGCTGTAGCGTGGTAAATTGATATGTTTCCATTACATTTATTAATGGGATCTGTAGTTGTACAGCGTATGCTGAGCGACCGATGTTAGTCGAGGGTGACGAAACATAGAAGGGTGCCAACCAGCTGGGCTAAGCGGCAGGATAAAACGATATAGGTCTATCTATAGGCTGCTGCTGTTTTCCTAGCGATGTAAACTTCACAACCATTGAACGGAGGCACTGAAAAACCTCCTCTTCTATAATTCCTTTCATCATTGACTAATTTTCTACATTTAAATGAGAATTAATTTACACCGTTTTGGACCTTCGTTTTGCTCAGCGATAGGGATATGTCTTAATAGTGTTCGATGTTGTCATGGACGACAGTAACATTCTATTTGTTGTTATGTTAAACAGAATAAAGACAGAGTTCAATTTTACCAGTAGGAAATTTTTCATATGGTCCTAATTGTGTCCCCCCAAAATTTTTGGTCGTGGTTACGCCTATGCCCTAACCGCTAATTTCATTCGCTCTACTTGCCAGACAATTCAGTTAAATTTAATATTTTGAATATTTCTTTCCTTCTTTCATTCTATTACTCTTTATAATAATCTCAATGTAATTGTGAAATGTAGCAACATGTTTATCTTGTCTGCCAAATGAAAAATGGCTCCAGCCCTTCCCCCCCCCCCCCAACACCTGCGACAAGCACGCTTCACGGTCGTCGTATCGGAACCGGTAAAACTCAGGCGTCAAGAAATCGTGGAGCGTCCCGCGCGCACTGCGTGACCCCCATCCCGTAAACAAGCGAGTGGTGCGTGACCCCCATCCCGTAATAAAACGAGGGAGCCCCGTGCGGTGCGTTACCCCATCCTGTAAACAAGCGAGGGTGCCCTCCGCGGTGCGTGACCCCCATCCCGTAAACAAGCAAGTGGTGCGTGACCCCCATCCCGTAATAAAGTGAGGGACGCCCCGCGCGATGCGTGACCCCCAACCCGTAAACAAGCGAGGCAGTTTATTGGAAAGCCGCTCGTCTCGAGGCTTATTACTTGTTCTATCATTCTCCCGCCACGGCGGATCTAACTCTTGCGCTATCTGGACGTCACTCCTCCAGGATTAATACGTCTGAACATCCAGATCAAGCACACAATGGAATAGGGTGAACAGTGCCGAGGTAATCTCGACAATAGAGTCCGCAAATAGCATGAGAATAATAATTATTAATAATTCTTAGTAATTATTAATAATTATTCTCACTAATAATTAATTATTTTTACTAGTACTGTTTTAATATAGCATAGTTTTAGTATACATCATATGCGTTAATCCACGTAGCAGCTTCATTTGTTTAAGTCGGTCCATGCACGACCAGTTCTATCATTAAAGAAATTGTTCTGTAATAATTGAACATTTTGTACTACTTTTAATACACGTTGTACTAATTGTACTATCTGACACACGAAGTACTCTTTGTATTTACTTAGATTCATTGTACTCGTTTTATTATTTGGCACAGATCTGTGCTAATTGCACAAGCCAAAACACAATAAATTTGGTACTGTATCTACTAGACAACAAGTAAACCTGGTACTGTATCTACTAGACAACAAGTAAACCTAGTACTGTATCTACTAGACAACATGTAAATCTGGTACTGTATCTACTAGACAACAAGTAAATCTGATACTGTATCTACTAGACAACACACGCAGTAAACCTGGTACTGTATCTACTAGACAACACGCGCGGTAAACCTGGTACTGTATCTACTAGACAACACAAGTAGTAATTAGACAACACAAGCAGACTCTACAGTACCCGCTTTAGTTTAGGGTTTTATTATTCCTTTACTTTTCACACACGATTATTTGTTCACACCATTGACCTTTGAAAGCGCAAATCTTTAGCTAGCCTCGAATAAACATAAATTTTACCTCATAGAGAAATTTAACCATGGTTATCTGACCTGGGATTTGAACCCACGCCTCACAATTCTGAGCCCCATAGTCTACCATTGTGCCAAACCCCGGCCCGGTTATTAGCTGTTGTAAACACATGCTCTATAGTGTATTGCATTGCGACACTGTGTGCTATGCAGATCAGGCATCAGACCCTGTCAAGAACACGTGATGGAGTGCTTCGTGCACCACTAAAATAGACCGGAAAAGTTTCAAGTACATCGTGAATTAAACATCTGTATTATACATTGAAAAATAGGTTTAAGATTGTAGTAGTCTGAATCCAGAATCCTCTGAAATAGCACGTTGTGGTCTAGAAATATGCAATTGAAAATTTCTTATTTAGAATCTTATCTCAATACTGGGATGGGATATGGCTCATTGATTAAAGTCATCGCCTCAAAAGCAAGTGGCCTGAATTCAAAGCTCAGGTCCATCAACAACTAAAGTATATCCCACGAGGATATCCTGGTTGTTTTATTATATATCGGAGCTAGCTGATAATTGGCGTTTTCAACAGCAAAGATAAGATTAGCCATGGAAGTAATTTAAAAGTGACAGGAAGCTGTAAAGAAGTTTCGAAGATCTGTAAGAGGTATGGACACTGCTAAAGAAATGGAAGTTTAAATGACTGAATGACTTAACACACAGTTGTCAAAAATTTTAAAGTGTAAGAATTATTCCTTAAAGAAGTCCTGTAATTCAACTAATACGTGTTATATGAAGTATCAACCTCATACAGAATAAAATCAACCTGAATAAATGCAATGTTTCGAACAAAGAGATTGTAGAGGATATAACAGCCAGGGGCAAGCCGAGATTGGGTATGTTAGTTGATTTAAAGGCCCACTCATATGTGAAAATGAAGAGGAAAGCGAAAGACAGAGAAGAGTGGAGACGTTATATACCATGGACCTGCCAGTAGACAGTGCACTAAGAGAATACCCTGTAAAAGTTAATAATTAAGCCTCAGTTCTAGTTAATAATTATTTAATAATTAAGCCTCAGTGCTAGTTAATAATTATTTAATAATTAAGCCTCAGTTCTAGTTAATAATTATTTAATAGTTAAGCCTCAGTTATAGTTAATAATTATTTAATAACTAAGCCTCAGTTAAACTTAAATAGTTATTTAATAATTAAGCCTCATTTTGGAATTTACTTTAGCTATCTAACCAGACCGGGAACCGTTTTCCGCCGGAAAAGGTCAGGACAGTGGTTCGAGAGATCCCGGTGTTGATTGCGCTGTCTTGCTTAACAATAGGCGGAATAGACAACAACAAAATGTAAGACTAGTCACCGCTTCTCTTCAAAATGCCCAACGAAAATAGAAACAGAAACTCTAAAATTTGAGCATCAAAACTTTAAGTTTAAAACAGGGAACAAACGAAAAGTGTTTAGGCAGTTCCACTTATCAAGGTTTGAACTTTTTCTTTACAATTTTTGTATGTGGTGGTGTGAATTATACCAGACTGGTGCTACAAGTCTTCACGACTTCCTGAACCAGTGTAATTAAGTTATGTTTAGTTTAAATTTCAAAAAAGCGAACCGTTAGACATTTTCGCAAAGTCGAAGGGCGACCAACAGACTGCTGAAATACATTAGAATTAACCACCACACAAGTGAAATTAGGACCTCGCCATTAGAATTTGGGACCTCGTGCTAATTAATTTGAACTATGTATTGGCGGTATTGGTTTGATTGTAAACACGCCCGCCAGAATCAAGCGTGTTACAGTCGATAGACCAGAGGATCAAATCCCAGGTGAATGCTATGCGTAGATGTGAAAATAGACGCTAAACACTAGGCAAAAAGATGGAGAAAAAAGAAAAATAGAGGAGTTATGCATCAGTATCTAATTACCATGAAGCTGTCAAGTATGCTGAAAAATATGAACGTCTTGAAAAGTAAAAACTATGAACTACAAGAAATCTACGAACAAAATCACGTAGTTTTCTTATTAGAAAACTACGAACAATGTAAACAACAGCAACACTATTAACAATACGATATGAATAATACGTGTATTACGGGCAACAAGAACACTGTTAAACAATAACATATGAACAATACGAGTAATACGAGCAACAGGATTACCATTAACAATACGATATGAGCAATACGAGTAATATGAACATCAAGAACCATATTAGTAATGCGATATGAACAATATTTGTAATAAAACAACAGCAACACTATTAAAAATAGGATATGAACAAAACGAACAAGGTAAACAACAGTAACACTAGTAACAATACGATGTGAACAATACGAATAAAACGGGCAACAAGATATCTATTAATAATAATAATAATAATAATAACAATAACAATAATAATAATAATAATAATAATAATAATAATAATAAATAATAATAATAATAATGAATAATAATAATAACAATAATAATAATAATAATAATAATAACAATAATAATAATAACAATAATAATAATAATAATAATTAATAATAATAATAATAATGAATAATAATAATAACAATAATAATAATAATAATAATAATTAATAATAATAATAATGAATAATAATAATAACAATAATAATAATTAATAATAATAATAATAATTAATAATAATAATAACAATAATAATAATAATGATAACAATAATATTGATAATAATAAAAATAATAATAATAATAACAAATATTAACAATGCGATATGAACAATATGAACAATACGAACAACAGTAACACTGTTAATTAACAATAAGATATGAACAATACTCACCCCTCACTGGCACGTAAATGTTCATCAGCAAACATTCCTCCTGCTGATGCTCGATAAACGGCAGAAGGGTCTTCCATCTCCTCACCTCCCACTCGTTCCCTATTTTCTCCAAATTTTCCAATTCTGGCAACCTTTGGGGGCAGGCTGATCTCTGCTCCATGGCAACCTTAACCCCGTCCCATTTCATTATTGGTCCCGTTGGGGGCATGAACCTCAGTTGTCCGGAAAGAATTGATCCATACTGAACGCCATAGTAAGCTTCCACAGTCAAACTGGGACTATCTTCCTCAGTCAGTAAATTTTCGAGTTCCTGGTCAGGAATTTTTTCTAAATTAGGGGGAAGATTGACCAGGATCCCCCGAATGCTCCCGTACTGGGTTTGAACAATCCGAGTGCTCATTCGAATGGCCTGGGGGCGACTTGACCCCCCGGTTAAAACAGTATTCAATGTTATAAATAAAAATATCGTTACAAAAACTAAGTTTGTATCTGTCATGATTGGGATTGTATAATAGGGGTGAAGATGTAATGAGGTAGGTAGGTAGGTAGGAAGATGTAATGAAGTTGTAATGTGTCGATAAACTGAGTTTTTTATCTCTTATTAATGGTGTCCATCGTTTAACTCTTTATTACATCGATTGATCGCAATATAATATTCACAACTAGCGCAATATAATGAAATTAATTAAATATTTAATAGTTACAGGTAGTTTTCGTTTCTACTTTAGTCATTGGTTGATTTATCCCCAGTATTAAAGTCTCATTTTTGAATTCCGGTAAGTGCTAGATATAAATATGAACTTCCCAATTTCAAGTTCTGCTATCTTACACTCCACTCTCCGTCCGTTTAGTGATATGACTTCCAAGAAGCCTATACCTATTGGCCGAATACAGGATTATGAGTTGATGTCCATCTGAAAGTAGATTTCAAAATTAATGAAAGTTCTCTATACAAAATATTAAACAATTATAAACAGGCTTACCATTCTTAAGTAATCTTATGTAAACATTATCGAAACAGGAATGTAACTGTTTAGAGACACAGTAAAACCATTTTCATCTGAAATAATGTACCATAGAGATCAGTAAAAAAGGTATATTAGAGCACGTATATTAGCAGTGTATATTAGCATGTTCACTTGAGAGCACGTTTATTATTGGCAGTAATATGCTAAATTACTTATATGCAAACTGTTTTTGAAAACCCTACAAATTCTGATGCCAACAGAAGAGACACGAATAATCAACACACGAAAAGAAAATTCAACAGCAGAAGAAGCTTTTAAAGTAATCTCTGCGGTGAAGGACGCATTTTCTATTTCTTATTGGCAACTCTGTTGTTAGATTTCTGAGATTCTCGTTAAGAACCGATTTCGCTCCATTGAATCGCAAGTAATCGGTAATCTATAATCGGGATCTGGTATCTGAGAATTACTGAAGCTTTTAACGGCTACTAGAAATAGCCAGGAAGATCAGCGCAGTCATGCCTGTAGAACAGAAACTCTGCCAATTTTAACTGACTCAAGGAAATAGCTCTTCTCTCCTCAGTGCACTGCCAAGTGGCAGGTTCAAGGTACATATTCATACTCAAAGTCTGTTTTCTCGCTCCATAAGAGCACTCAATAGATAAACAAGTTAATCCCTTCACAAAGTCAATGCCTTATCCATACCTTATATAGCCTACAGTTCGGGAAAAGTATGGCTTCTGAGGTTGTTTCCCATTGCCTTCCTCAAGGAAAAATATGTATAGCTTTATTTCATCACTCAGGTAGCAATACAAGAAACAAGCTACAATACAATCATACAAGTACACATACAATACCACTGAAAAAATTCGACGCAAACATACACTCAATCAAGCAACTAAAAATTAATAACTAAAAATTAATTAAATGATTTCCAGAGAACGTTCAAAGTAGTTTCTCAATATTGACTTCCAGTTCAATATGTACATTATAGAATACTTCTTAAACCCATTGGGTACGCCTATTCCTCCGATATAGACAATTCTGGGTTGAGACATTAGAGTAATGGATTACGTGTTCAGGTTTAGATCACTAGGTGCAGGATTTAAATCTAGAGCTCAACAAGTCTCTGGTATAATGAAATAATTGAAACAATAGAAATAATTGCTTTCCCATCTGAATTGCATCACCATTTATTCAAGAACCATAACAAACGGGCGTCACTTATTACAAAATAAGCAAATCCTGACGATATGGCTAAAGTTAACTGAACATATTTAAATTCAATAAAGGAAAACCTGACGATTTGGCATCCTAGTAATTAAAGTTGCATTAAAATCAACAAATTATGTACGCTAGATGATATAAAGACCCACTCAAATGTGGAAATGAAGAGGAAAGCGGAAGACAGAGAAGAATGGAGGCGTTATATACCATGGACCTGACAGTAGGCAGTGCACTAAGAGAGAGAGGGCATTAAAATATGTGAAAACGGAAGTTGAGACGACGTAAGAGCAGTGTTACCATGCCGATCATGTATTAAAACCCCCTGAGATCTCACGGCATATATCAATCAATCAATAGATTTGACAATTACTCTATCATGCCTAGCACAACACTGTCAGCCGTGGTGCATTGCATCAGCCAAAGAACACACCATCGATCAATCAATCTGACAGCATGTCTACACGGGTTAATCAATCAATCTATCAATAGATGATGATGATGATGATGATTATGATAATAATAATAATAATAATAATAATAAGAACAACAATATTAATAATAGAAACAATAAAATAATACTACATTTAATTATATTTATAATAATAATAAATATGTTAATGATAATGACAGTGATAATGTCTATGATGATGATAATGATAATGATGATGATGTTGGTAATGGTGGTGGTGGTGGTGGTGATTTTGGTGGTGGTGGTGCTGGTGCTAGTGTTGGTGATGAAGGTGGTGCTGGTTGGTGCTGGTGCTAGTGTTGGTGATGAAGGTGGTGCTGGTGATGATGATGATGGTGATGGTGGTGGTGATGATGGTGGTAGCGATGATGATATAGCAAATAGCAGTGGCATTAGTTAACAGTTATGCAATGTAAATTAATACGAATCAATACGTCCAATCAAAACAATGGTTTGACGTACTAATCAAACAATCAATAAGTCAGTAATTATAAAAGAAACAATCATTCAGCTTCAAGCCATTCAATCACTCAGTTGACCAATCAATCAATTAATCATCCTGTCCATTTATCTAATAAAAAGTAATCAATTTCAATTAAAATATTACCTGCTTATCTATTGAATATTAAACAGTCGCTCACTCAGTTACTCAATCAATCAATCGATCAATCTATAAATTCATCAATGATTCAATAACCTCTTTCAATGTTTTTATTTCAGTTTTTGCACGCGCACAAACATTGAAATAAACATTACTAATTAATAATTAGCTTTTATAAGTAACTAGTGGTTTAATTTCCAATATATTAAAGGTAACCGAACCTTTGACAATGCAGCTGTCTTCAATTTCAGAAAAAGCTATAAAAATAAATATTTCAAGTAACAGCGTGAAGTGTCAAAAATTAATAACTAAAAATTAATTAAATGATTTCCAGAGAACGTTCAAAGTAGTTTCGCAATAACGTCTTCCAGTTCAATATGTACATTATTGAATATTTCTTAAACCCATTGGGTACGCAGATAACAATAGCTTGAATCAAATGTACGCAGAATCATTAGAATGGCCAGATTTTTAAGAACCTTAGAAATATCACCGAAATTGTAGCGAGCTCAATGACGTAAAGACATAATACCTGGAAGATATCTACACACGTTGGTGTCGATTAATAAACAGTGAACAATACAACAAAAATGGTATGTTATACACATTTACTTTATTATCAATGCCAATATCATGAAATCATAGTTATTCTATTAGAAATCTACAGTATATTAATTTAAGATGGTTAAATAGCTTAAAAGGTTATTTATGAAGTAGGCATATATCACAAATTATTGCTAGTTTAACAATTACATTAATTCTTTGGACTGTTTGTCTGGATTTAGAATTTGCACGGTATTTGGACCTTCTTTTTGCTCACCGGTTTGATTTAGTCTGAATAGTGCTCAATGCTGTCATTGATGACTATAGCACTCTAATTGTTGTTATTGTTATTATTACAATTAATTCTATCCGTTAGAATTTAGTTGTAGGCGATCAGATTAATGTAAAGTATTATTAATCCCGTTCAGAAATTATTTTAATTATTTGCTACTAATAGACTATCTTAATTACAAGGGATGTTTACACAGTTAATTAATATAGTAGCTATTTCTTTCATATTTACCATTAATTGCTATAACTGATATCTAAAACTTCTTAAAACAAATCCAGTTAAATCGCAAAATAAATGCCTCCAGTTAACACCACAATCTCACTATTCTATCCACATCCGGCTCTCAACTGACTGATGCCGGTAAACATTCGAGCCGACACTTTCAACAAATGTTCTGTGACAATCGCTCTTCTTTACTGACCTATCAGCTCCTGCCACTGGCCGTGCTGCTGCTGCTGCTGCGAAGTCTTCATGATCCTAAAAATTAGAGGATTTGGAGCGAATCGCAACCCTCTTTTAAACGTTCCCTCCCTATATTTCTCTATATTTCTTTATATATTTTCTATCCTTATATTTTTCCCATATAAGAACGATTGTGGTCAGGAATGCGCCAAATGTGGCATGACGTGGCATGATGTAACATTCATTTTTAAGTCTTAATTTCCTAATGAAATTCGATATCTAGTTGTGCTTACTTATCAAGTACAGCTGGTAAAGCTAAGGTTAACGTCAGTTTCCTCACCCGAAAGCGATGCTAGTGACGGGCGAGCCCAGGATTTGAACTCCGCACATACTGATCCGCGGTCGAGTATCTTACAGACTTCGCTACTGGCTCCAGCCAGTAAAATGTAATGCATAAATTCCTTTAAACACGTCACTCCTTTGCCCCTTATTAAATCACACTAATACACTATCAACTGTCCCATCTATCCGAAAGCAACTTCTAGTGACATCTTCATCTAAAATTCAACGCCATTTATAATTGCAACGTTTTGGTGATTTTTACTCTAACGTCAGAGTTAATTGTAACCACCAACTGTGCTGATAGAAATCCGTCTCTACATTCTGCGATTTCTCTTTCTAGTGTTCTGTTAAACAGCAGGTCCCATGTGCTCCAATATGTGTCTATATACTGGATCCTTACAATTTGTCGAAAGAGCATAACATCGATCAGCAAATTGATTCTTATCTCAAGTAATACGATTTTTATAAGCCTTGAAGCTTCCTTTGGTCTTATAAAAATGTGGCCTGTGATGTGGTTATCCATTGTCGTCGTGATTTCCCCTGCAGTTTATGCTGTATCAATTAACTTTTTCTGAACTCGACACATCTCACTCTAGTGTTCTTCCAAGCGGCAGGTTCATAATGCATATTCCTAATCCTAACCCTAACTCACATGCTGCTTTTCACTCTTCATAAAGAGTACGCCATCGAAAAACGAGTTAATCCCTTCATAAATGGCTATGCCTTATCCATACCTTAAAGTAGCATATAGCTTGGCAATAATATGGCTTCTGAGTTGATTTCCAGTTGCCTTCCTCAGTTCTATAATGGATTAACTGCCATTTATTCATGGTGAAAATTTCATGGTGAAGTGGGCCCACTCTGCCTTCCTAAGCTCCTGGTTTAGTCGCCTCTTACGTACACGTGGCAGCTTGTTTTTGGTTGCCCTATTCTGTAGTGGTTCCAACCACACCCGGGCTCAACACGTGGAACTCAATATGGGCACCTTAAAGTAAATTGTAATAATAATGCCAATATTCTACTACAATAGTAGCTATTAATAGTTAAACATTAGTAATTGTTATTAATATAATTAGTAATAGTTATATTACTAATTAGATTATACTGTTATGTTTCTAGGAGTAATGACTAGAGTTCAAAGCAATAACCATATAGCCTGCCTGGCATGTATGTTTATTATTTCGGATTATTTAATTTTTATGTAGAACGTATATTGTTGCATAATAACATCTTGATTTAAATGTCATGTAGGACTTACTTTTTATTAATCTCCTAATTTATTTATTTTAATCTATTAAATCTCAAAATCTATGGATTCTATTAAATCTATTAAATCCTATTTAATCTCATAATTCATTTATTAATCTACTTTTGAGTTTTTTATTAATGTTAATAAAATGTCTATTAATATTTATTAATCGAAATAAAATAATAAAAAGGTATGTTATTGAGTTTATATTTCTGTTTGGTGTAGGATTAGTTTTTGAGATTGGAGTATCGTACTTGGTTACATGTAGGGATGCTCGAATGACATTTTATCGATAGCTTTCGTTATTTAATGAATATTTTGCGAAACCAAGCACATCTCTTCTATTAACCAGAAGTGGAAAATTTATTTCCAAAACAAATGTAGGGTTGTAGCTTTTTAGATTATTTAGGTTTTCCACATTTGCAACTTACACAACTAGAAATCCTGAAATCGCTGAAATCAAAGCAGAGAAAGATAAAAGTAATATTGCATTATTTGCTTGAACAGGACTTGACATATAATAGTATAACTAGTAATTATCTGTAGCAAAAAATAATATAAAATGTCATATTTAAATCTGTCATATTTCTAAAATTAATAAAAATTTCTCATTTTTATATTTTAAAAACCTAAAACCTACTTTTTGTTTTTTTTAAAGATTTTTCTAGGTTAAAAAACCAACTTTTGCCAATCGTTCTATTACAGCTTTCTTCTATATGTAGTGACAGAGCCAATGAGATCCTGAAGTAACCTATTCGAAAAATTAATACTGAAACCAAAACTTAACGCAAACTAATAAATAATCGAGTTTCTTAAATTCCCTTACTCTACTTTTTCCTACACCTACATTAGTCGGCGCTTAGTAAAGTTCGGTGCTTGGAGATTTCGAGTGGACCTCGGAGAGAATGAAGACTACGCCTGCACTTGCTCAAGTATTACTTATTGTGGAAGAATTGAAGATTTACACGGAACATTAAGTCGAAGCGTCCTGGCCGCCTGGACCCGGATACGGAACTATCCGGTACTAGTAAATCATTGCCCGGGATCCCGAGAGGTCCTTCGATTTTCTATGAGAAAAAAACTGTCAGACTTTTGTGATCTACGATTGTTGGTAAGATATTAGGTCTACGACTTTGTATAGATACACATAGATTAAGCTGTCCTTACAAAAGTCAATTGAATGTAATACGAACAAATGTAATACAAACTGGCTGGAGCCAGTGGCGAAGTCGGTAGGATACTCGGCCGCGGATCAGATGGTGCAGAGTTCAAATCCAGGGCTGGCCCGTCACTGACATCGCTTTCGAGTTAGGAAACTGACGTTAACCTTAGCTTTAGCTTTTTACAAATAAGAAATTATGTTATACAATAAAATGCAATGATATATAACATAATCGTAGCGTATTACATACAACACACACGTTTTACTAATACTCATCAAATGCTGTATAGTACAGTGCAACGTACTGTACTGTTTCACAGTTTGCAGTATAGTACAGTGCAGTAAAGTATAGTACAGTTTCGTATGGCGCAGTACAGGTTAGTACTGTATAGTACAGTGCAGAAAGTGTAGTACAGATTCGTATGGCGCAGTACAGGGTAGTACAGTATAGTACAGTGCAGTAAAGTGTAGTACAGTTTGGTATAGTATAGTACAGGGCAGTGCTGTATTGTACAGTGCAGTAAAATGTAGTACAGTTTAGTAAAGGCTAGTACAGTGTAGTATAGTGCAGTGAAGTGCAGTACAGTTTAGTACAACGTAGAACAGTATAGTACAATGCAGTAAAGTGTAGCGTAGTGTAGTACAGTATAGTACAGTACAGTAAAGTACAGTGCAGTACAGTACAGTACAGTACAGTGCAGTGCAATGCAGTGCGGTGCAGTGCAGTGTAGTGCACTGTAATACAGTGCAGTACAGTGTAGTACAGTACAATACACTACAAAGCAGTCCAATAAAATACAGAAATACAATAAAATGAAGATTTGACGGCTGCATTCACATATTATAAAGGCAGTGTTAACTAAACATAAAAACTGAACATAACTGAACATTCACATATTATAAAGGCAGTGTTAACTAAACATAAGAACTAAACATAAACTGAAATATTTCTCTTACAAATATTCTCCACCACGTATAGGCCTACTACTACTCTTAATCAGCCAATCAAGCCAGCGATCAATCAATCAATAAATCAATCGAAGTAATTGATCAATCCAACAGATAGAAAATCAATATTTAAATAGGATAAAATTTATGTTTTCAGAGAACACAGCTGTATATAAATAATTAAATAATTTCTATTTAACTTTCTAGGTTTTTTTACTAAGAGAAATAGAAGATATTGCAAATTTAATTGCATGCACGTAATTAAAAATGTGTTTATGGTTGATTAACATTTCCTATGTAACGTGATTCAATCTATCTCGCTACATTAATATTTCAGCTGAATTTCCCAATGACAAATTTGAATCACATATTCGATGACTGGAAAAAAACTCATAAATTCAAAGCAGTATTGAGAGACATGCCTAATGGCATCAGACATCATACGTTCAAAATGTATTACAGAAAATGGATGACAGATAGTGTTAGTAATTTAAACATTTAGAAAAAATGAGCTGCTGAACAAACAATGTATGGCAACAGTTACAGAGGTTGTGTAACACTTCATCTTCCTCTCCTTAAGTTTTCTTATCATGTTTATAATTTAAAATTAAAAAATTGACAATATATTGTTAGTACTAATAAGCCATATCATATCACTATATATATATATATATATATATATATATATATATATATATATATATATATATATATATATAGAAAGCTGGTAAATCTAATGTTAACGTCAGTTTCTTCACTCGCAAGAGATTTCAGTGACGGGCGAGCCCAGGATTTGAACACCGCACATACTGATCAGCGGTCGAATATCTTACCGACATCACCATTTGCGCAAGCCAAATATATATATATATATATATATATATATATATATATATATATATATATATATATATGTATATATATATTATACAGTGTATATAGTATATGCTGTATATATAATATATATATATATAATATATAGTATATATATGTATATATGTATATATATATATATATATATATATATATATATATATAATAGTTCATATATACATGTAAGTACATGTGTATTAGGTGATATTGTACAAATATTACCATTGGCTTACGCAATGATATGATTGTTTAATAATATCACAGCTTGATACTACATTGCGATTTCTTTGCAGTCTCATGTACTAACTACAGCTCAGTCTCTTACCATTTCTCTACTACACTCTCGATATTTGCTCAGCGTCACAGCCGATACCTAGCCTCGTTCAGAATCTCTCATAAAAGAGTTGAAGAATGTCGGAGAATTTTACCAACAACATGGATAATTATATTATTCAGGGTCTTCAGTGGGGGGGGGGTGACCCACCCGCTTTAGCCTCACCTAGCGACCCCCACGACACAGTTACAACCACCCCCACCCTAGCAACCTTCGATGTTGAATTCCGGGGGGGGGGTGCAGGCCAGGGTTAAGAATGAATTGGGAGGAGGGTAGCGAGACTTGGCCCCACTTTGGCGATTCATTCCAATCTTCTTCTTCTTATCGTGTCCTTATACAGCATTAATCCAGCACGTCTGACACAATTTCTAGATTCCAATACAGTACACTTAATCATTACTTATCATTTCTCTTATTTCGCATAAGAGAAATAACTAAAGTAACATGTCAGTAACTCTTATGAGACAATAGCAGGATGGGTAGAGAAGCAGCGGACCGGTAGGTGCAGATCTCAAATCCAGTGGCAGCTTTACAGATCAGTAACCCAAAGTGAGCTTCAGCTTCCTGACAATTTCTTTTTTATTTCACTCACTAACTTTCATAATTGATTTCACTAGCGACTTCAATCTTACGACAAAATGCGATCATCCAAGGTATTTACTACGACAATGCACTTGCTCGATGTTGTCATGGTCGACAGTGGTATTCTAACCTCGTTATTTTTGTTTGGTAAGTAAATCTTTTAAGCCGCTGTTCCCATTTTCTACTGCACACTCAAAGTCAGTATGCATGCAGTTCTAAATTCAAGACTTTCGTTTTCTACAATAAATAGTTCTAAATTCAAGACTTTCGTTCTCTACAATAAATAGTTAGGAATTGAATCTACGTTAAATCTGAATTTTTTTCTATACTTCGTGAAGTTAAAAAGCTGGTAAATCTAATGTTAACGTCAGTTTCCTCACTCGAAAGCGATGTCAGTGACGGGCTAGCCCAGGATTTGAATCCCGCACATACTGATCCGCAGTCGAGTATCTTACCGGTATCGCCACTGGCTCCAGCCTAGTGGAGTCAGTGATGTTCAACCCCTTAAACTGAATTAATTCCAGCGCCACTTCTACCCTGAGTGGTGGGGCAGGTGACGATTGAATAGACCAACAAAAAGAGATTTATCTGATTTACGTGATGACGAGGAAGCCGGGGGTGCTTCAACAAACCCATCACACATTTCATCTTCTCAACCTCTCAATGCTTCGTGGGCCTAGTAGTGACGGTGATTGCGCCATACCCACATTATAATTTTCAGCTCACAAAGCTACCATTTGAAATGTGTCGTACACGAACACGTTTGAAATTGAATTTCTTATCTAAAATATAGTACAGCAAATTTTAAAAAGTGGTGTTTTATGTACTACCTGAATATTGTTATTCTCAACCTGTTTATCCTATTTTTGACTGTAGGTCAATGATAATAATTATAGTTATGTTTATTGGATGTATTCTGGATCTATATTAATAATTTAAAGTTATGCTTATGCGTATTCCTCGTAAAAGTGCAATGATTCATTGTCAATGTTGAACGATATAGCCAATAGAAAATAAGTAAACAGAAACTAGAAGGTGAAGGCCGGACGCAGTTTGCTCACACACAAATGCTGTTTTTGAATTGTCGATCCTAGCAGTTTTATCTTAAAAGCACAAAATAATCGCTTTGGATGCGTTTCTTTCTAATTAGAAGATAGGAAATGGTAAAAATTTTGCACAGCCGTACGTAATCATAAGCTTCTACGGGCAAATACCAATATAAATGCCAATTTAAGAAACATTATATATTTTTTCCTGTATTTATCATTGTGTTCAATGCATTGTTTATCAGCAAACGACTGTCAGCTGTAGCGTCGTGTAACGTAATGATTTTTATGCCAATGTGTGGCCATTAGATCCAAGACGCCCGCCATATTTCAATACTTCTATTAATAATTTTTATTTATTTTTTGTTTATTTTTTCAAAGTTAGGAGTTAGACGTATAATTTAAGGTAAGGGATAGGGTAAAGGTTATGGTTAGGATTTAATTAAAATGGAATTAGGGTGAATTTAATAGAATTAGCGTTAAATTAGATGGAATTTAGTGAAGAAATAATATGGCGGTTGTTATGGACCTAACGCCTACCTTAATTCTGTGCAAGTGATGCTATAGTTTGTCACTCGTGGTGCTGTAATCATGTCCGACGGTAACATCATCCCCACAACAGCTCTATCTTTAATATCGTGTCCTTTACAAAACCCGACTTATTCACTCTTAAATTAGATATAGAGCAGATTTTATTTGTAATCACCATTAGTGAATTGATACAATAACACATAATAATACACATAATAGTGAAATGATTTCCCCGTGTTGTGCTCGGGTGTGGTTGGGCCACTGCAGAATAGGGCAACCGCAAACAATCTGCCGCGTGTACGTAAGAGGCGACTAAAGGCAGGAGCTGAGGATGGCAAGAGGGGACCCATCTCACCATGAAATATTTTCCCCCAGGATTAAATGGTAATAAATCCACCTAACTGATGAAGGCAACGGGAAACCACCTCAGAAGCCATATTTTCCCAAGCTATAGGCTACATAAGGTTTGGATAAGGCATAAACTTAGTGAAGGGATTAACATGTTGATCTAAGGAGTGCTCTTATGGAGCGAGAAAGCAGACTTTGAGTACCTTATCAATATGTACCTTGAACCTGCCACTTGGCAGTGCACTGAAGAGAGAAAGAAGAAGTGAAATGATTAACTAAGTTGATATACAATGTATATCACCTTTAATTTCACACGTTAAATCCTTTAAGAAATTTTGTTCATTTTCCGTACAGCCAGTCCAGTGAAAGTCCTAGATTTTACTCTCAGATCATCGCGGCCGGGATTCGAACCCACGAGAGTTCAATTAACCTCAGGATCTGTCAATTAAAACTTCATGACGTTATCTATACCTCTAACCATTGCGCTATTGAGACATTCAAATTGAAATGTGATTTTGTGTCTAAAGTCTTTGCTAATACTTAGAACACCTGTCAAATTTCCAGAGGAGTCGCATTCTGGATCTCGGAGAGGAAGATTTGACGCACCACCTATTAAATATTTTCGTATACGCCGCTCCAACGGCACATTAGTTTGGTTAGCCTATCGTTTAATTTTGTAGGTCGCTTAATTGTGTTAATTGTATATTAAATTGGTCTCTTAATTATATTAATTGTTTACTAAGTTGATCGCTTAATTATGTTAATTGTTCATTAAGTTAATGGCGTAATCATGTTGATTGTTTATTCAGTTGATCTCTTAATTATGTTTTGTTAAGTTGGTCAAATATTTATTTATGTTGATTTTAGGTTTTGATTTCTTTGCTATTTATTAATATTATCGCATTTTTGCTAATATTAAAAACTCATTTCTGTCTCTATTTCTTTTCTCTTCCTCTCCCTTCATCGATAATCCTTCTGACTATCTCTCTAATCAATGCCAGGTTCAAATCACTAATTCTCGCGATGCTTTTTCTATCTTTTAGGAAGGACCAATCAAGCTTGACACTGAAGGTCTTACTATCGGCTTTATTGCAACGATTTTCTGCCAAATAGTAACACTGAAAGTCCTAAACAACAAAGGAATTTTTTTTAAAAACTTTTAAATACTACAAGCGCTAAACGCCATCTAACTAGTTCTCATTTTTAACTCTAAAAGACATTAAGATCATAGAAGTAAATTGAGCCTGTGGGCGGACCCGTTGGTTTGTTGACAGGTTGTTTGACAGCGGATCAGAAAGTGCAGGGTTCAAATCCAGTGCTCTTCCCGTCCCTGGCATGCTATTCGAGCACGAAACTAACGTCAAACTTGGCTTTAACGTCTTCTTCTTCCCTTTAATTCCATTTTAACGGGATACGAAAGTACCTTCTCCACTCCTCTTGGTCCCATACCATATCTAAGTCTCTTCCAATCGTTTTAGAATAATTTCTAATAATTTCTGGAGCCTATGCGACCAACAACCGAATAGCTTCTGACATTGATTTGGCCTTAGCCTTAAACTTGAAAAATATATTAAAATTGAAAATGAAATGTAATAAAAGCCTAAAATGATTAGAATAGCACACTGTGACACTCTCAATGAGCTTTAAAATATCGACTACTTTTATTCGATGTTTTTTTAAAATCTCCATTCTTCATCGTTTCTTTGCGTTCAATACGTGACATTATTAATCCGATAGTCCTTAGAAAATAAATTGAGCTCATAAATCTAAACACATAGAAGCTGCTAGAAATGCTGACTAGCCAGTGAGACCAAGAGCAGCCGAGTACTTCTTAGCTTTTATTCGCAGATCAGCGATACTTGAGCTTCGACTGTTGATTTCCAACACTTCATCTGATGAACCTTTACTTCCTTCCTTTGAGCAAACCTCCTCCAATCTATTCGCCCTTCCTTCCAGATGTCCAAAACCAAGTCCATGATGATGCAGAGCAGCTAGATTGAGCCTATATTGAGCAATAGCTGCTGCCGTTGGAGGATAGAAGAACATTGAGCGACATAGCAGCTGGGCTGCAGCAGCTGGGTTACTGTGTAGGCCAACTGCCATCGCAGCAGCTGGGCTGTTATGAAGTAGGCTGGCCGCAGCTGGGCTACTATGAAGTAGGCTTGCCGCAGTTGGGCTACTATGAAGACTTGTGGCAGCTGGGCTACTAAATAGACCCGCAGCCATTGCCGCCGCAGCTGGGCTGCTATGTAGGCCGCTAGCAGTGGAGCTGTGATGTAGGCCTGCCATAGCTGCGGCTACAGCTGCTAATGCTGAGTCACTGGATCTTAAGCTATTAACTGACACTGGTGACTGACGATGGGTGTGTTGTTGTTGTTGTGGTTGCTTTTGTTGTACGTTATCCATACTGAATCGTAGAGGGGATAAGTTAACATATGGAGCAACGCGGCAACTGGAATCTCCAATAGGTATGCTGATACTGTTCATTCCATCCAGCGAACAACCTGTAACAATGGAGTGACATCCGTACAACAGTCACTAAATATTAGACGTCAATCAATCAGTCAATCAATCAGTCAGTCAATCAATTAATCAGTCAGTCAATCGATCAATTAATCATTTAGTCAGTCAGTCAATGAATAAATCAATCAATGTAACAATCAGTCAATCAATCATTTAATCAATCAATGTATCAATCAGTCAGTCACTATACTAATCGAACCACCGTTCATTATATAAATCAGCAAATCCAATGATATATTTTTGTTGTAAGCTCAATAATACAGATTGCATGAATTTTGGACTTGAAATAGAAATTTTTGCACTTATTTTCCAATAAAGTTAGGAATCTTTGATTAAAGGCTTAGACATATTTTATTTACCAGATCTAAAGATATATTTTATTTTCTAATTTTGACGAAGAATTTCATTAACACAATACTTTAATTCAAATTCTAAGTCCCCACTAAAAACTTCCAAGAACAATACTGGCGACTTCATCTAACGAAAAGAATATCGGTGCCTCTATCTGGCGAGTAAAACTATTTATCAGAACACTATTTCTGAAGACTGTTATTGAGAGTAGTGAAGATTGTAAGTACATAAAAAAAATCAAATTGGCAAACGCTCGTATGTCCATCAGGTAATGAAAAAGCGGCAGGTTCAAAGCACACATTCCATCAAATAGTTGTGTTGTCAGTCAAAACTACCTGAAAAAGTCGCTCAGGACTATTTCTATCAGCAATTTAGGAATTATATTCGTGATTTTCACCAGATGGAGTCAGTAATAACTAAAAAATGTATTATGTTTAATCACCAGGCGGAGCCAATGTTAACTGAAAAATTAATTCTGTTTTATCACTTCCTCATTGCAGTTATTCTATATGCATACAGTGAATAATAAGAATTTAGCCAGTATTACTGTATTGGGTAAATAGGATTGTGTTCGGTAAACAGGATTGTTTTCTCAAGGAAAATCGCCAATGACCAATAAATGTTTGCCAAAGCCAAGGAAGGCACAGGGAGCCCACCTCGTCATAAGCAAAATCCCCATGAATTATGGTGTATCAGAAGAAATGTTAGATGATTTAAAGATCTTGTACATTAACAGTATTTAGTACTATTGTACATTACGTCTGTTTTGAACTTTACCTCATTGATCGGAGCAGACTTATGGCCGTATTTACTAGTGAGATAACCAACTGCTTAAACATCATCAGTTGCGTAAACTACTGTTTAGTTATCATTTGATATTGTGTAAGCTTGAATGGCTGCTTAACGTAATGCGTAGCTGAGCGCCTGTCAATGATGAATCCAGTCGTCTCATTCATGCCACAACGACCTTCTATGAAAACGATCTTCTATGAAAACGAGCAACCGATTTCATCCCGGTTCTTCCACTCTAATACTGCATATCCAGCGCCTCTTGAAGAGAATCTCTTCGGACTTTTGACCTTGACGTTAAACACACATAATCACTCTGTACTATGACACAGAGTCTATAAAACAAGCACTGACCTTTCTGCTGTTGACTCTCCTGCTTTCTGCATTTGGCTCTTCGATTCTGAAACCACACCTACGACAATACAAAAACAATACCGTGACAACATACTGTATATGTAGAACAGTATACGAAAATAAACCCTATCTGATTTCAAAAATTAAAAAAATTACTTTCAACTGTATGCCAGGATTGATGTTGCTGTCGCTGCCAGTGTTATTATTATTGCGAATGTTATTGTTGTTGTTGTTATTGATGTTGGTAATGATGATGATAATGATGTTGATGATGATGTCAGTGTTATTGTTGTTGTTGTTATTGATGATGATAATGATGTTGATGATGATGTCAGTGTTATTGTTGTTGTTGATGATGATAATGATGATGATGATGATGTCAGTGTTATTGTTGCTATTGTTGCTATTGATGATGATAATGATGTTGATGATGATGTCAGTGTTATTGTTGTTGTTGTTGTTGATGATGATAATGATGTTGATGATGATGTCAGTGTTATTGTTGTTGTTGTTATTGATGATGATAATGATGTTGATGATGATGTCAGTGTTATTGTTGTTGTTGATGATGATAATGATGATGATGATGATGTCAGTGTTATTGTTGTTATTGTTGCTATTGATGATGATAATGCTGTTGATGATGATGTCAGTGTTATTGTTGTTGTTGTTGTTGATGATGATAATGATGTTGATGATGATGTCAGTGTTATTGTAATTGTTGTTATTGATGATGATAATGATGTTGATGATGATGTCAGTGTTATTGTTGTTGTTGTTGATGATGATAATGATGTTGATGATGATGTCAGTGTTATTGTTGTTATTGTTGTTATTGCTGTTATTGTTATTGTTACAAATATTATTGTTGTTTTCAGCTGTTGTTGATGCTGCCAGTGTTTTTTCTTATTGTCATTGCTGTGGTTGTTGTTGTTGCAGTTAGAGTTATTATTGTTTCCATTGTTGCTTCCTTGCTTATTGTGGCTGGAGCCAATGGCGAAGTCGGAAAGATACTTTTCCGCGGATCAGTTTGTGCGGGGTTCAAATCCTGGCATTGCCGTCACTGACATTGCTTTCTAGTTAGGAAAGTGACGTTAACCGTAGCTTTACCTGTTTTTAGCTTTTTCCTGTAAACAATGATTGGCATTTATACAGCGGATTTCGTAGAAGGTGATAGACAAGAACTGAAGAAGACTCTAACAAACAATCTTAAAAATCAAATGGGACAAAAGAGAACCACATCGTTTTCCTGCCACTTATGTATATGAATGGATAATTTAATAAGGAAATCTCGTCATAAACTGACCACTAAGCTAATGGTATTAATTATGCACAGCGTACGAGATGATCTGGATTAAGGTAAGTGATTAAGATTTAAATCAATTTCACGTAAATATACTGATGAAATGGTTTGCCTATGGATATACATGTATATGATAAAAAAGAACACAACAGAAAGGAAAACAAAAAGATCATATCTTCCATATTAGGCACCTACTTGCAAGTTAATCTATCACGCTAAAGCTACAAAATTCGTTTATATCTAAAAGTCTAGATATAAATTTGATTAATCTTTCCTTCCATTAGCTTTCGGAATGGATGTCAAAACAGTAAATGACTGATTGATCGACTCTCTGCGCTCGTTGGAAAAATTCCAGAGTTTGCAGCACTTTGCCACAGCGAACCACTTCAATAATTTCTAAGTTAATCAGATCATCAATCTTTCAATTTCTTTCCAGTACTTACCTACCGGGGGGTCCGTCCACAATCTCTCGCGGACTTTTCGAATCATTTGGGACCCGTGGGCGCATTAGATGAGTGGCGTGAATTAGGAATGATAAATTACCAGGCGCAATGCCTAACTGGGACTGATTAGATTATGCGCGGAGGAATATCTGCCCACAGAGTCGGAGCTCTATGTTAACCGAATTAAGTCAATTTGTCGTAATGCGCCGCGGGAAATCCCCGACACCTTCCTCTCTTTCTACCATTTAGCTGTGCACCGGTAGAGTCAACATTTAGGTGAGTATGGGGAGTCAACATTTATGTGGGTATGGGGTAGCATCTCCCCTCAAGAGCAGGGTTTTGTCTCTAATGCCTATTTAAAAATTAGAAGTAAATTAAAATTAACTGCATCATGTGTTTCCGTTTCAGCAAGTTACTGCCATATTGCTCAATTTCTTGATTTACCCCACCCCGCACTCAATCTATAAATATGAGTATCTCCTGATATATATCTATAATACGCAAATAAGCTGAAATATTAATTAAGCAGGATTTAATGGATTACAACAATTATAATGCTAAAGAGGTCAGTGAGATACTAATGGTCGTATTTACTACTGAGATAATCAACTGTTTAAACATCAAAAGTTGCTTAAATTCCTGTTAAATCACCATTTCATATTCTATAAGCTTGAATCGCTGTGGAAAATAATGCGTAGCTGCGCGCCTGCTTTCGGGCGTTTACACTGCTGATTTGCTAATCAATTGATTCAAAGTTTTACACAATTGATATAATGTAATACTGTTGGTGATGTTGAAATTCTTGAACTACAAATTCAAAAAGTGACCGCGTCAGAGAGAGAGAGAGAGCACTAGAAAATAATGCTGTTATTATGTCATACTGCAATACATGCTGTCATACTGAAATACATGCTGTCATGCTTAAATACATGCTGTCATACTGATATACATGCTGTCATGCTTAAATACATGCTATCATGCTGAAATACATGCTTTCATCTTGAAATACATGCTATCTTGCTGAAATCTTATCAGTCTAGATAGAGATTATCTTATTAGATAGCCTCTAGACTGATACAGCAGCCTCTAGACTGATAAGATAACCCCTAGACTGATAAAGCAGCCTCTAGACTGATAAGATATCCCCTAGACTGATAAAGCAGCCTCTAGACTGATAAGATATCCCCTAGACTGATAAAGCAGCCTTTAGACTGATAAGATTTACATGCATTCAGTAAGAAATTGGTCAGGCGTAGTTGTGAAATTGAATTAAAGATTGAAGCGGCAGTTTAGCGGAGTTGTTAGGTGGATAAATTATCGACGTCTATTCCACCGCTTCCAGCCGACGTCTCGAACTCGAGAAAATTGGATGGAAATTAAGTAATGAAGCCGGCCGGCCTAACTCAATAGAGAGAGGAATATTTGCGAATTAGCGGCAGATAGTATCGCTGCAGAACGAATGTATAATTTATAGAAATGCGCTGCGAGACACCTCTGAATTGATAGCATAAGGTATGAGAGTAATTCACTGAGTGAATTATAAGTAAATCTATCAAGTTCTGAAGGGTAGAGATAGGGTAGGACTCGCGTAAGAGGAACTTCTGGTGGTAGGAATCCCTGGTGGAAGAACACCTGGTGGAGGAACTCCTGGTGGAGGAACTCCTGGTGGAGGAACTCCTGGTGAAGGAACTCCTGGTGGAGGAACTCCTGGTGGAGGAACTACTCGTGGAGGAACTCCTGATGGAGGAACTCCTAGTGGAGGAACTCCTGGTGGAGGAATCCCTGATGGAGGTACATCTGGTGGAGGAACACCTGGTGGAGGAACTACTGGTGGAAGAACACCTGGTGGTAGAATACCTGGTGAAGGAATTCCTGGTGGAGGATTTTCTGTTCGGTGGGATTTTCTATTCGGTGGGATTTTTCTACTAAGTGGGATTTTCTATTCGGTGGGATTTTATATTCGGTAGTATTTTCTATTCGGTGGTATCTCCAATTCGGTGGGATTTCCTATTCCAGTTCTACGGGTTGGTGAGAATGAGAGCGAGAGATGATTGAAGGGAGGATGTAGTATTTGAACTTTGACCCTCTGAATCGACGACAAGAGCAAATATCTTCTAGAGATATGAGTTGATTCTGTCTCTCCTCTTACCCCTTTCTTTCTCTCTCTCTCTCTCTCTCTCTCTCTCTTTCTTTCTCTCTCTCTTTCACTCTCTCTCTCACTCTGACTCTCTCTCTCTCTCTCACTCTCTCACTCTAACTCTATTTACTGGCAGGCCCTTTATGCCTGCATCAAGAATTACGGACCGCTTTATTGATAATGTTAAAACAGGCACAATACAATATGACATAATAATAATAATAATTTTTGCACAAGCAAAAGCGGCATTTGGTAATAGAAAAGCACTATTAACAAAAAGTCTAAAGAAAGACACAAAGATAAAGATAGTGAAAACTTTGGTTTGGACCACGCTATTGTATGGATAGGAAAAATGGACCTTAAGGAAGAAAGATATTAGGAAACTGGAGGCCTTGGAAATGTGGATTTGGAGAAGAATGGAGAAGATTAGCTGGACTCAAAAGGGTACAAATGAGAAAGTACTGGAGAGAGTTGGCACAAATAGACAGTTGATAAATGTATTAAGAAATAGTAAGAAGAGATGGATAGGACACATTCTAAGGGGGGAATGACTATTAAAAGAGGTCATTGAAGGTAGAATGGAAGGAAAAAGAAGCAGGGGCAGGCCGAGATTAGGTATGTTAGATGATTTAAAGACCCACTCATATGTGGAAATGAAGAGGAAGGCGAAGACAGAGAAAGTGGAGCGTTAGATGGCCGTGGACCTGCCAGTAGCAGTGCACTAAGAGAGATATTGCGTTGTAGTGTGTTTGTTGTGTTTGTATTATATATATCATATATATATATATATATATATATATATATATATATATATATATATATATATATATATATATATATATATATATATATATATATACATACATACATACATATATCAACTGCATATGATATATTCAAATAGATTTTTATTGGCCTACTATATCAAATTATCTGTATATCAAATTATCATAAGAGAGAGGGAGAGAGATAGAGAGTGAGAGAGAAATAGAGAGAGAGAGTGAGAGAAATAGAGAGATATAAATAAACGTGTTTATCAATTCAGTTTTCTAAAGAAAGAATTGCAACGTGAGTTTACTTAAGCCTCAACCAGTCAGAATTATGAATCAATAAGATACGATACAATACAACGCAATGCAATATAACGTAATGCAATGCAACGCAATGTAATACACAGCAGTGCAATACAATACAATTTAACGCCCGGGTTCTTACCCGAGCTTGATATAAGGGGCGTCTCTCTGACATCACCCTATAAAATATTTTTATTAAAATATGAAAATATAATTTGACTTCTGCTCTACACGCAGATACCAAATTAATGCGTGAAGAAAACGAGCTTGGAGAGAGTCAGGGGAGTAACATGGAGGGAGTAAATAAAGGGGGGCACGGGGGCCAACTGCCTCCAAAATGAAAGGGCTGCAACCCCAGCTTCCCCCCCCCACATCAGTTTGTGTTGATTATAATTATCTACGTAAGCATTAGCCACTGACATTAAAGCTGCCACCCCATCTGTTTAAGCTGCCACCCCGTGAAAAAATCTCTGTCTACGCCATTTGGGAGAGAGTATGGAACCAAGCGAGGAGATTTCCGAACAGGGATGAGTAGGGACCCATGCAAGAAAAGTCCCGATGAGGGAAAGAGAGTAGGGACCTACGCGTGAAGGGTTCCGGACGGGGGGGTGGGTAGTAATCCATGCAGTAAGATTTTCGGGCAGGTAGGGGGGTGGGGGGAGGGCCCATGCTCAGTTTGACTGCCCGGAGGTTAATTCAATTTGCCTCAGACATCAGACGACAACGTTCGAACAATGTTGATCGGGCGCCCCTGGCGACTGAAGTGTGAGCTACATCGGTGGCGCCCCCAGCGAATGTGACTGCAAGCGAGGAATGCATTAACGCTACCGGGCTAATCAGGGCCGGCCCTGCCCTAGGACTCTGGGCTATTGAATTAACCGTCACGGCGGCGGCGTATACTTGTAATTTGTCTTGCCGGAGAATGACATTGAGATACGAAGATGAATTGATGAAAAGATGAATAGATGAATAGATAGATGAATCCGCTTTGCTTAGAGTCGGAAACTAGGAAGAATTGAGCGACTGTTTATGTTCTTGTGAGGCCACTAAACTAGATATTATAAAGGAAAAGGGAAATTGTGTTTAAAGACTTAATTTTCTAAGAAGGACAGAATATCTTTGAGTTTCAGAATTCAATTTTCATTATTATTAAGCCTCATGTTGTGGTTGTGCTGATATTTGAGGGGAATAGTAGAGTTTGGAAAGTGTTGCGTAGGAACTGACAGATGTCATTTGGTGCTGTATGAAGAAGAGAGAGAGAGAGAGAGAGAGAGAGAGAGAGAGAGAAAGAAGGAGAAAAAGATAGCAGCGAAAAGACGAGTGAGAAAGCTCGAAAGAAAAAGAAAGGTTTTGAATGAACGAGTTAATTTAAGCAATGATTCTAGATACTCTTAGGCTGAAATAACGTCCAGAAATTTCTATTATTACCATTAAATAAATTAATCTAAATTTAGCGACTGTTTTCTGGCTGGAACCAGTTGAGATGTCGGTAAATACTCGAATCAGTATGTGATCAGACCGCTGATCAGTATGTGGAGGGTTCAAATCCTGCTCTCTCCCGTCACTGGCATCGCTTTCGAGTGAACAAACTGACGTTAGCATTAACTTTACTCTTTTTACCTATCAGAAGTACACTATCAGCCTGGGATAATAATAACAACAATTAATAAAAACAATTAGAGTGCTACTGTCATCAATAACAACATCGAGCACAAATCCAATTATACGAATCTTCATTACAAACCTGGATCCTGGCCTCGGATAGGGACAGCCTATTGCTGAGCTCCTCCCGCATGAAGGCGTCAGGGTAGTGCGTCTCATCAAACAATCTCTCCAGCTCATTCAGCTGATCCATAGTGAAGTTTGTTCTGCTTCTACGCTGCTTCATCTTACCTCCTCCTCCACCTAGCTGATCTTCCTCTCCCTGATCCATTCCCTGTTCCACACTCTCATCAAGGTCCCGTCCTGATGAGAACAGCTGATCCTTGCTGGCTTTGTGATCAATGTCTGCAGCTGATATTTGTTTGGGATACTTCCTGAACTTGTGCTCGGATTCAGTTTCAGGACTTTGCCTGGAGTTGGGATTGTGGTTGTGCTTGGAGTCTGCTTCAGTGAAATTTAATGATTCTCTTCCAGCTGAACTTGATCTTGAGGTTTGATGAAATTCTATTCCTGTTCGAGATTCCAGTTCCTTGCTGACCATGTTAAGTCGAGGATTGGAGAGTGTAGTATGCAACAGTACCGACGGAAGTCTAGACGTCCTGAGGGATTCTTCCTGAAATTTATCACTTCCTCCTCTAGCTTCAGAATCATATTCATCCGAAGACTTACCAAATCTGTTTCTCTCTGAATGTTCTGATAGATCAGATCCGGGATGATCTAGTATACATCTTGGGTTCATGTGACTTGGCTCAATATCCATTCTTACATTTCTCTCACCGGAGGTTGATTCAAGTGCACAGATCGTTGATGCCGTGATAGATCCAGGCTTTGATTCAAGAAACAGTCCAAGATTTTGCCTAAGATCAAAATTTTGATATCCTTTTTCAGAAGCTTCCACGTCACTAAAAGAACTGCCTGTGATTTGAGTTTTCCTATCTCTATGATCCCTGCTAGGTGACGTCTCTTCCATTTGATGCTCCTTAGCAGCTGCTGATTTCCGCTCTGGACTTGGATTGCCTCCACTGAAGAGGGACACACCTGGAGAGGATCCTGGAGACCCTGATGGACAGGACGTCTGGATGACCTTGGTTCCTGGAGACCCTGGAGCACAGGACGTCTGGATGACCTTGGATCCTGGAGACCTTGAAGGAAAGGACGTATGGATGAGATCAGCTGTGGGTTCCACTATCACGTGATCTGATTTCGTCATAGTCCTGACTGAGCTGTGCGATGACTGATTCATTATAAGTGAATCTAAATAAAGAAATAAAAGTGGAATTAAATCAACAAAAAAACTAGTTAACTGTACAGAGGCGATGTCAGCAACTTCAGAAGCTTGTAAAGCTAATGTTAACGTCTTGTTAACGTTAGTTTCTTCACTCAAAAGCGATGTCAGTGACGGGGGAGCCCAGGATTTTAACTCCGCACATACTGATCCGCGGTTGAGTGTCCTACCGACATCGCCACTGGGTCCAGCCATAACATAATGTGAACAAATACTCAAAAAAATCCTAAAGATTGATGGACTTCTGAAGTCAGCGACTGAAACATACGCTACGTCGATGTTATAATGAGAAAGACAAACGAACTTTAAACTATACTTACAATTATCCACTTTATTGTCTGGAGCCAGTGGCGATATCGGTAAGATACTCGACCGCGGATCAGTATGTGCGGGGTTCAAATCCTGGGCTCGCCCGTAACTAACATCGCTTTCAAGTGAGTAAACTGACGTTATCTTTAGCTTTACCAGCTTAGAAGCAAACAGCTTGTACGCAGTCTAGTTATAAATTAACAGATTTGTAAACAGATGGTCCCTTAATTGCTGCCTAATACACTACTATTGTCAAGTCGCTCCTATCACCTTCATTTGTTTGATTGACTTTCCTCCTACACGCAATCCCTTGAAGAGTTGCCCCAGCCATAGGGCCTGGCCTCTAAGCGTTGGCCCAGCCATAGAGCAGGAGTTTAGCCGAATAGGGTCACCGGGTAAAGCTTTTCCTCACCGAGAAATGCTCAATTATCTGATAGGATGTCACAGTTTAGACTCCGCTCTATTGATTACAGACTGGAATGGAAGAGTAGCAACGTGTTTATTACTGCTATCACGCTAGACTTAATTCAATATAATAGCGCAATTATGCATAAAGCAGAAAAATTAAGGCGAAACACTGTAATTAAGGCAACATAGAAGTAGTTCAACGTTCGTTACACAATCTCAAACAGATGTCGATAACGTTTCAGACAAAAAATGCCCATAAAAATGTATAATAGACCCTATACTATATATATATATATATATATATATATATATATATTATATATATATATATATTATATACAATGTATATATATACATATATATATATATTATACATATATATATATACAATGTATATATATACATATATATATATATATATATATATATATATATTACATATTTTATAAAACAATGAACAAATATATAGGGGCCTACGTATATTTTTATATATTAATATATATCCCCCGTGTTCTTGTCGGCAGTGGTTGGGACCACTGCAGAATATGGCAGCCGAAAACAAGGTGCCGCGTGAATGTAAGAGGAGACTAAGGGTGGAGTTGAGGAAGGCAAAGGGGATCCATCTCACCATTAAATTTCCCAATGATTAAATGGTATGCAGAACTGAGCAACTGAAGAAGTTCTTGAAATAGTCGGTGAGGAGAGACAGTTAATGGATATGAGCAGAGAAAGAAAAGCTGGAGAGGACGTATTATAAGGGGGAATGGTTTGCTGAAGGATCAAGAAGATTGCAGGGGAAAAGTTAAAGGCAGACCAAGATATTGGATGCTGGATAATTTGATAACAAATTCTTATGTAGAGATGCAAAGAAAAGCTGAGATTAGAGTTGGTTTGAAGAATCATATATATATATATATATATATATATATATATATATATATATATATACTGTATATATATACATATACATATATAATGTTAATTCCTAATGTTTTGTATGAAATATATTAATATTAAATAATATTAAACAATATTAAATAATGGCACGTTATATAATACAATACGTTAATATACAATAGTTAATTTACTAGTCATTAATTACAATTAATTAGTAATTTATATATACATTATATATACACTGAATTTTTATATATTACTGTCTTTATTGTTAACTATAATACTTAGTTATCTATTCGCTTGTTAACCATATTGTTCTTTTATTAAGTTTGTAACAAATTATGTTAATACAAACCATACCCATTCATCAATAGACTACATGTAATGTTTTGTGTTATCATATTTAATTTGGTATAGGATATCAAAGGGAAGCAGTTTGAACCTGGTCCCATGTTAAATTCTTCTCTACGGAGCGTAAAATAAATCCTTTTAGTAACGAGGTTTTATTTAGAATTGCAATCTCCAAACGAAGATTGCTAAAGTATGGCAACTAAATTTAACATCAAGGTAAAATTAATTAATCAGTCAACCATAAAATTAGAGTTTTGCTCTAAGTAGGCAGCTGTGTAATACGAAATAAATAGGCTGCTTTAAATTAAGCAACTCAGTATTGTACATATTAACAAAGCTAAAGCTAATATTAATGTCCGTTTCCTCACTCGAAGGCGATGTCAGTGACGGGCGAGCCCAGGATTTGGACCCCGCACATACTGATCCGCGGTCGAGTATCCTACCGACATCGCCACTGACTCCAGCCAGTGGCGATGTAGTATCGTTTTCATAGCTTTTCTTTATTTGTTATTATTATTAATCCCACTGAAAATGGAAATTAAACTCAATCTCATTTTAAATTTAGTTTTCAGATTTTTTAAATTAATAATTTAGAGTTTATTTCACTCAAACAGTAAAGATATAGAAAAATTGCATATTTATATATAGCACTATATCTGGCTGGAGCCACTGGCGAAGTCGGTAAGATACTCGACCGCGGATCAGTGTATGTGCGAGGTTCAAAGCATGTGCTCGCCCGTCAGTGACATCGTTTTCGAGAGAT